>VWPW01005309.1:0-94109 GCA_013389825.1 Crypturellus undulatus | reverse complement strand
CAGGACGCGGCGGCCGGTGGGTGAGCGGCGCGCGCGGCCGTTAGGGCCGTTAGGGCCGTTGGAGAGCGCGGGGCGGGGGGGAGCGGGTGGGTCCGCGCCCATGGGCCGCAGCGCCGCGTTAACCGCGCTCAACGCCCCCTTGCAGCACCCGGGGCTGCCAAACCCGCCTTCAGCGATGAAGCGGTGCAGAGTTTGCTCTACAAAATGACCGGGCTCAACTTAGAGAAGGTCTTTAAATCTACTAAGAAGGAGCTGAAGCCGCCCACGTACAAGCTGATGACCGACGCGCAGCTCGAGGAGGTAGGCGCCGCGCAGCTCGAGGGGTAGGCCCCTCTTCGTGCGCCCTGCAGCGCTGCCTGGCTGCGCGCGCCGAGCTTGCAGCCTCGGCCGAGCGGGGCCGGAGTAACCCTGGCGCCTCCAGCAACACATAGGAGGCTTTTTGTTTGGGCCCTCCCCGCCGCGATGTGTCTTGAGTTACTCCAGTGGTGCCTATTGTTTTGTGTTTTTCTTTAGTTTTTTTTTTTTTCTGCACCTGTATATTGACTTCATGTCNTTTTTTTTTTTTTTTTTTTTCTGCACCTATATATTGAATTCATGCCTCTTTCTCAAGTGCAGGAATAAAAGATGTACTATCCTCTAACTTAAAACATTTGGCCTGAAATTGTGCTGCTAGCATTCCAATAGAATGCTTTTTATTGTAAAGCTAATTCTTATAATTAGTAATTAGGTAACTTATAACCATTTATTATAACTAATAACTATTATTATTATTAGGCCACAAGAAAAGCTATTGCGGAAGCTAAAGAAAGACTCCGAATGCCTCCCGTTTTGAATGAACGGGAGCCGATCAATGATGTGTTAGCAGATGACAAAATCCTTGAAGGAACTGAAACTGCAAAATACGTGTTTACTGATTTAACTTATTCCACCCCACATCATGTGAGTACCTTAATATATAAATGCATTCTAAGATCTTTTCTTTTGTAATTTCAAAATAAGCTTTAGGTTTTAATCTTGTATTGCAGTGCGTGAAAAATTTGGGGAATCTGAAATTAACATCTTGGTAAATTAAAGTAAGTCTTTGGTGCAAGGTAATACAGAAACACACGCTTGGGAATATTCTAATAGATAATGATAAATTACATTTCAGTGCTGAAAAGCAGTCATTCTGGGGGCTTGGCAGGAAGGGGAGCTCTGTGGTAGTTATTTGTTTTAAAGGGGGTGCTTGTGATTTGCTAAGCTGCTTATTGAGAGTAGTGAGTTCATCCATACTTCTGGAAGCTGCTGTTGAGTCACTCAGTGGTCTACACAGAGTATTGAGCAACTCAAAAGATCAAACTGTTTTACAAATGCAAATCTCTGATGGAAAGTTGAGCTACGTTTTTGTAATAAAACTTCTGAACTGTCTAAAATGGAGGTAATAGACCAGAAGGACATTCAACGCACCAACATGATTTTAGGAAATCAGCGTGGTCCAAACATGCATAATATGGATGACAGTGGGAAAGGACTCACCAAGTCTTGCCTCTGTGATTTGAGAGATCTCCCAGTGAACCTCGGTGGTGTTTATGCTTCTGTCGCAGTGCATTTAGACCTTCCTCATCCCAAAGAACTTGGCAGCCCTAAAGAAGTCTGCAGCCCTAAATCAAGCACCTGTCAATGGGTCTGAATATGTTGTATGGATTTTATCTATGTTTTGTTCTGCAGTTGCTCTTGCCAAAAGCACAGGGTTTGCATTTGCTCTTACTACTTCTGGAACAAGATTTATAAAGTACTTACGTTATGGTTGCATTTTTTATTTATTATACATTTCAAGTGAGACTAGTAGCAACACTTTTTTTCCATTTTCTGCCTATTAGTTATGTTTTATTTTTACTTTTGCAGAGCTGTGGCTTTTCATGTAAGCACATGTACAGGTATCTGTACATGTTAAGATTAAAACGCAAATCTAGCCCTTAATTAGTAGAGACAAAGGCAGAAAGAGATGTAGCTCATGCTACATCTGCCAGAAAGAAACTTCATGCTCAGCATGAGTGTAGGCACAGTAGGATTTTCCCAACCAACAGTCTGTCTTACAGTGGTTCTGAGAGTGAAGTCTGGAGCTTTTCTCGCTTTCAGGAGCGGTTCATCGTTGTTAGAGAACCCAGTGGCGTGCTACGCAAAGCGACCTGGGAAGAACGAGACAGAATGATTCAGATTTTCTTCCCTAAAGAAGGGCGCAGAGTCATTCCCCCGGTCTTATTCAAGGATGAACACCTTGGGGTAAGGCTTTTCCTCATTCTGAAAATGGATTATTTGCATAATTTGTTCTCCGGCAGAGAAATTGTGTTGTTTGGACACACTATTAGCACTTAATAAACCTGTCTGTATATTCTAAGCTGCTTGAATTCTGTGTTAAACAGTTGCTTATTTGTTTAAGTTATTTCAACTAAGTTCCAGGTAAACGGAACCAGATTGTACTATCATACTATGAACCCACAATTAGTTGTTATGCATTGATGAAATGTTATGCTTACTCTGGAAGCACGAACTGGTGAAAACACACCCACACATGCCTCTTGAGAAGCACATTCATGTTACCAAGGCAGTTATTACCCTTTTTGTGCCTTTATCTTAAAATTAAACAGATGCTTTTTAAAGAACAAACATTCTGGCTACTGTCTAGATTTGGGTGTACTGGAATGGTGTGTTACTTAATTTTAACTGTCATTTTAGAATGTGTTTCAGCAAGACCGTCATGAGGATCTCCTTAACCTGTGCATTGCACAGTTTGAACCAGATTCACCTGACTATATTAGAGTGAGTTCACTTGCTTTTTTCCTAATAACAAATCTAGTGTTAGTTGAACTTAGGCCTTATTTTGTAAACATAAGTATTATTTGGAGATCATAGTTGCTATTCAGATGGGCTTTTTCCTCCAAAGGGATTATATGTCATCCTGAGCTCTTTGCATTCTTGCAGAGAAATAAAACTGTAAAAATCGTATTTTCAACAGTATAAAAAAATGCAGATGCATAAAATAGTATTTGGATGGATGTTCTTGGTATCTAAGTTGTTCTGTGTTACTGATTGTGAGCATAATTGCTAGTGGGCAGAATCTGAAGTAGCTCTTTCAAAGGAACATTTCTCCTCTTGGCTCTTATTTTTCTTTTCTATTAAAGAATGGGTTATAAATTGAGGACAGTGGAATAAAGGCTTAGCGGTTATGCTCCCTCCTTCCCCAAACTGCCAGTACCTAGCTATTATATAGCTGCCTCATACCAAGAACTCGTTAACCAGTGTTGTCCAGAATTAGAAGTATGAGGTTTTGAAGCAGCATAGTTCAGCCTGTGGCTTATTTCGATAGAGAGTTTTAAAAATGAAATGGATTAAAATAAGATTTAAGGGGAGAAACTCTCAACCAGGTCTGAGTATGCTACTGAAACAAACCATTCTGTGAATAGGTTCATCATCGGACGTACGATGACATTGAGAAACACGCTAAGTATGATCTGCTGCGTTCAACAAGACACTTCGGAGGAATGGTTTGGTATCTAGTAAACAGAAAGAAAACAGATGGCTTACTAATAGATATGCTCCACAGAGACTTGTAAGTGTGGTTTGTCATACATTTGTTATGATTATCTACAGTAGTACTGCAAAACAAATTCTGTTGTTTGAGCGGGAAAATACTTTTGTAAAATGCTTGTTAATTGCATGAAACTCTTTGCTAGCATATATTCTACAGAGAGAGATCCAGAACAGATGCACCAACTGCAGGAGCATGCAACTTTTTCTGTGCAAAGGAGCCTTTCACAGTTGTGGTTGCTGTTGTTTTGGGCAACTTTAAAAGATATGCGAGTGTGGAGGGCCTTCCCCAGCCACACACCTACTTCTGCTTTACGTTTAATTTTATGCAAGTAAATCACTTAGTTTAAATGAAGCGTAGGATAGGTGTCATTAAGATTTCAATACTAGTTTCATCAATTATGCTGAGCATTAGTGTCAGAAAACTACTTTTTGGCCTAGCTGTTCTGTTAGTTGTCATGGGGTAATTCACTGTATATTAAACAGTACAGCTTCAGTGGAGGTGAACACTTAATGTGGCTTAAGGTACAGGACTGATTATTTTGTGTAACTTAACTGATAGTAATGGTTATGCTGCAGCTCCAGTGCTCCGTGAGCATTGCCATCACAGTAGCTTATAATATAATCTACAAGGACTTCCTCTCATGATGGCACTGCAGGTGAAAGCCTGATACTGGGTAAGCAAAGTGGAAGTTATTTGCAGTAAGTATTTGTTACAACTGAGTCTTTCTTGGTGTAGGCTGGATGATGCCACAAGCTTAATCACCCTGTATCATATGCTTCATCCTGAACGTCCATCGGCAAAGGAGGCTAAAGAAGGAAATCTCCAGGGAGTGGAACTGATCAAGGTAGGCTTTAACCCCTGACAGGGCAAGTCCTCAAACAGTTACAACCTAGTTTTTAAAGTCTTAGAACTGTTTTTCTTTAAAAAGCGGATCTTCAAGTAGAAATGTTGGATATGCACCTTTTTCTGACCCTATATCTGGTCATTTTCTTGTGCAAACTTATATGTTGGTAATTGTATGTTCATCTCCATCATACCCTGCTCCTAGGTATTTGTGAAAACTGAATCCCAGAAAGAAGGCTATATCCAACTGGCCCTTCAGGCTTATGAAGAAGCAATGGCTACCTCTACAGCTTCGTGAAATAAACTTAAGTCTTTAAAAACATTCTCTACAGGATTCTCAAAAGATTTTTGACCAGTTTGTGTGTTGAAACAAGTTACAATAAACAAGAGATTTTGAAACTTATTATAAATGAATGTCTTCCTTTCAAGGGACAACAGGCTCACAGTTTAATTCCTTTCTGGCTGTATCTTCACGCTGAACAGCTGCCCATGCTTCACTTAACTGCTTGAAAAAAGTAGATACTGTAGAGAGAGGAGTATAGGAAGGCTTGTTACTCAAAGGGTGAGCTAGCACAGGGAAGTGTTACCTTTGGGCTGTTAGGCAACAGGAACTGCACTACTACTTGTAAAGAGATGCAAGTTAAGCAATAGAGGTGCTAATCCTACTTAACTATATTAATGTAGATGCTTATACAATACATCTAAGAGTAATTTTCCATGGTAACACTTAGCCACTCTCAGCGCTCTTAAAATTATTTAAAATCAAAAACTGATCATCTAGCTTCCATGTTCTTACATACTGAAATTACAAATCATTAAAAACACAGGAATCCTGTCTTGAAAAGGGTTTATTAGCTTTTTAATAAATGAAAAAGTTTGTTTTAGACAAAGGATTAGGGCTCTGTACTGCATTTTAACAGAAACCTAAGATGCTGTTTAAACAGGTGTTTCTCTTCCTGTTATATCATCCACCTTCTGGTTTGGAGAGAGAAGAGAAAAAAAAAAAAAAAAAAAAGGTACAGTCCCCAAAACTTGATTCGTCTGGAGTACGCACTTTGGTCATTTAAAAAGTCGAGTTCACTCATCTAAGATCTCTTCATCCAGATTGATATCTGTTGTATCAATATCCTCAAGATCCAAGTTATCTAAATCATCTTCCAGGTCCAGAAGGGTCTACGAAAAGGAAAGATGAGATTAGAAATACTAACACTGTTAGATGCTGGCCAGCACAGGTGATAACTGGACACTATTCTACAGAGTGAGTACATATTAAACACACCAAGCTTAGGAGAGGCAACTAGAACAAAAGTATTTAAAAAGTTGCAGAAAGAAACTCCGTTCATGGCAAGAACTAGTGCCAACCTCCACTCCACTCCCCCTTGCAGAGTAGTAACTTGTTACTACCTCCTGACCAACTCTTTTTGACTCTCTTGAGCCCTTTTTTTTTTTTTTTTCTTCTCTAATGTCATAAGGTTTTAGGAAGGGGGCAGCATCCCTGCACAGAGCAGAGAGGAATCCACATGCCATAGTGGGAATTAAGAAAGAGATTAAGGTGACAAGTGACACCTCATCCAAGCTGGATTTAATCAAGTTATTACTTTATAGGCTAAAACAAGTTCAGTGCTGCACTAGAACATGCCTTCATATTTAAGTACCTTCTGTTCTCGGGTTGAAAGTATATCGGAATTCTGTGAAACCAACTTGGTGACGTCTGGTTTAGGAGATAGAACGGATTCTTCAGGGTGCTTCTAAAGAAAAGCATATGAGTAAGTTTTAGTAAATTCCACTGAATTTAACTCTTTACAGAGGCAAGTAAACAGACACCGTAAAGTGACCCTTCCAAGCATCTTATTTTCGCAGCAGAGTACACGTGAGGAGGTTTCTTAAGAAGCATAGCTGCAAGAATGATGTGGCCAAGCAGATGCTGAATTTTTGGAGAACTAGCCCAATGTTTCTACACAATGTGAATTCTACCTAAGGTAGCTGTCTACAAACAATTGAAAACAGCACTAAACTAATCTACAGGCTTCCTTCATTCAGTGTTCAAGTGAAATTTTAATAATAGTGGTGATAAAGTGATATTTTTCAAAGCTCAACCTCCCTTTAAGACTCTACTATTCTAAGAAAATTAAATATTTTAAGAATGGGAGGTCACAGGAAAGGCACAAACTTGATGATATTTTTAACATAGGTGATAGGCCTTAGTACAGTTGCTAGGATTTGGGTACCCTTCCCTGTAATAGATGTAATAAACATTCATCCTTCTTCCTTCACTGCTATGCAAGTCTGTGGTTAGGGTAATTCATCAGTTAATGACATTATTGAAACAACAGCATTATTCTATCAGCCATGTGTATATTATTTACATAACTACATATTGCAGAACTTTGCATATTCATCCTCAGTTGTAAATGAAGGCTCCAGTATGGGGACATCCTACGCAATCATGAACTGAGCGCCAAGATATACGTCAGCATCAGCAACCTTCAGCTTCAAAAGCCAAATTAACTGCCAATTAATGTGTTTTTCTTATCTTTACAAAGCTACTTCTGTATCCTTTTCAACAAATACGGATATAATCTTGCATTTGCTTAAATAACATTGGATTTAACACAGAAGACGCAAAAAGTCACTAAACCACTAGAAGTAACAGAAGTGATTAAAGATCAGTTTGAGTTACTTGGAATATTGATTAGGAAGTATTTACAAATAATGGAGCTGGATTGCTAGACAGTTAGTGAATAGTCATTGTCTTTAAATGTCTGTCATGACAAAGAATATGAATTTTTTTCTGATTGCTGTGACATGCAACTGTTCACAGGTTCCAGCTCCTGAACTTTTGGAGTGTTAGAAGCAGGTAAGATGGAAAATGTTTGGATGTGTAATTCCATGCTGTAGAAGAATAGATACAATAGCAGAAATTGCTCACAAGCGCTCTGTTCTAACAGAAGATGATCCAAGCTAAGTTACTCCAGGTAAGAAATAATTTCTTAGTGAAGACAGTAGTAGTTACAAAAGCAGATGAAGAGAAGTCTGAGGGAAAATGATGCTTTCATATTGCTTTCAATAAAGTCAACAAGAGCAACAGTTGATCCATTACTGGTAAAGTATCACCCAGAAAAGGTGTTTTTGTACAATAGTGAAGTTGCTTCTTTCTTAAACTTCCGTCATTAGTAGCAACACTGACCTGAGATGCCATTACTTTAGGAGGCTCAAAACCTTTTGCTTCTTCAAGTAAATTTCTTTCTTCATTTGGCTAAAAACAAAAACACGTATTAATGGAAGTGATTTCACTGGCTCATATAAACCTAAATTTATATAGAACAGATTTTCATTTCAGAGGGGTAAGGTATTAAAAAAAAAAAAAAAACACCCCACACAACAACAAAAAAAGCAAAAGAAAAAGAAAAGGCACAAACTGCCCAGTGTTTACTTACAGTGACAAGGGGATATTCCCTAGCTGGCCGCAAGTCAGCAAGGCTTTGTTTGACATACTCTTCAACAACAAATGCTTCCTTCAGCCCAGGGAAGAGATTCTCATACTCTGTAGGATCAGCAAGGGATTCGGCGGCTTTTTGATTGACTTTAGAAAGATTCTCCCGCCACAGTTTAACAACCCTGGAGATGCAAATTATAATGTGCTGTACACAGCTAATTTGGTAATAATATTCTTTCTTTGTACATGTTTTGAAAAGTTACCTTGAAACCTGGCTTGGCAAATATGTCCGCGCAAGAAAAGCAGCTTCTGGCAGACGCCCAGTTTTAATGAGCAGTTCCAAACATGAATCAAGCCTGAAAAATGGTAAAATGTGATGTTAACCAGTATGTTTTACAGAGACAGACTTTGCAAAAGATAGCTCTTTTTTCAGAAAACAGGAGAACAATCAAAATCTCCTGCTTGATACTTACTTCCCCTGCAGGAAGTAGCTCATAAAAGCTACGTTGTTCTTGCCGTCTTTCTCTGCTCCTTCAGCTAACTTGTTCACCATGTTAGCATTTCCAGATGCTGTAGCCAAGAGCAATAGACCTCCATAGTCTTGTGCATGGTGCAGACATTCCTGGGCTAGGCCAAACTGGCATTTACTAATGGCAAGCTCAGCAAGCTGCTTCCATTTCTGTTCTGACTAATAAATCAAAGCAGGGGAAAAGAGGAAAGGGGGGAAAAAGAAAAACACAGATTTGAATGGCATTTAAGAGATTTTTAGATCTTTCAATAAAGAAAGTTGACTTGTTAAGATACCATATCTCATGGTTATATTTGCCCACCTTTTGAGATGCTACAGTTCTTACAGCTTCCAAACACATTAGTTCTAAACACAGATCATCATGCACAGCTATACCATTATATAAACCAGAAGGGTTTTCCATTAGACATCAAGGGAAAAGGTAGAAATGAGTTTAGATAACAAGACAGTTTTTTTTTATAGAAAGCTCCAAAATTAACCTCTAGAACATAAAAGCATTTTGCCTTCAAGTCGTCATTCTACCATTAACCTCATGATTTTAACGCAAGAGCAGTAAGATCACTCCTCTGAATAATGGCTGTGGGCCAAATCACCTCCTGTCAGTCTTGCTAGAAAAAGCTTAAAAGTTTGCCAAGAGCTCACAGAACTCAATCCTACCATTGCTATTTCTACTCTTAGTGATCAAAACTGCAGATTAGAGCTTGGTTGTTGGGTCAGTTTTACCTTTTCCAGGAGTTCCTGTTGCTTTCTGAGTAAACATTCCCCTATTCCCACTACAGGACTAAGATTCCTTTGAATAACAGAGGCAGACTGCACATATCAAGTTGGGGGGTGTATGTACAGTGCCGAGAAATATTTTCTGCATCTCCACATTCCACTGCCTGCTCTTGGCACAAACACAGGGCCTCAGAGATTCATTCTAATGCACAGAATTCATGTGAATCACCAAAAATTTATGTTTACCTCTGCTTCCACTGCAAGCTGATAGGCAATTTTTAATTCTCCAAGTTGAAGGGCAAGTTCAAAACGATGCTCGGGATCCGTGGATACTGCAAGGGCTTGTTGTTTGAAGCCCTAAAATAAAAATCAGGAAGTAAAACTGGTCTGTCACATCAAACAACATCCTTGATGTTCTAACAAAAACCCTCTGAACAAATATTACAGTATTCTCAAATAAATATACATTAATAGAAACATATTATGTTTGTGATGACTAAGAAATCGTTCTCTTGCCTGTTTTTCAAGGAAATGTGCAACTCTGGTTCTCTGTTCCTTTGGAATAGTTGGCAGAACTTTGTCAGCCATACCAAAGTCTCTTCTCATCACAGCAGTTTGATATTCAAGCACTGAAACCAGCAAGGAGTAGCTAACAATATTTAGCTCTTTATCACCCAAATACAGGCGGTTGTCCTTAGGGATATAACCCAAGAGATACATTGTCCTGAAACAAAACAAAGCACACGTATCTTCAATAAATCTGCTACCAAGTAGTCCTTAAAAAAAAGTTCTCATAAGAGAAACAAAATTTACCTCAAAGAATGCAGTTTTACATACTTTCATACAAGAGTTTATTCCCTGTAATCCCAAGACAGTATTAATTTCCTCAGAACATACATTACATTAGCATAATATGTTGAGAAATAAGTAATGCAGGGCAAAGAAGCAACAAAGTTCACTTTGTGTTGACTTATGTGGAAGAAAATAAAAAAATTAAACACTTGTTTACAACAAATGTGATGACTTACCTGTCTAAATGAGCAATAGTGACAATTTCTCCTCCAACATAGTAATTCAGTCTGTTCACAGAACTGGTGTAGATGAAGCAGTCACCTACCCACAAACCCGTTTTCACAATCTCTTGAATCTCACCAAGAACCTGCAAAATTAAGTTTGAATAAGACATATAAAAGTTATGTTTTCTGCTATAGTAAGACTAAACCAGTTTCAAATTACATTTAATTGGCAACACTTCAACAGATAATTGGGCTCATTCAATCACATTTCAAACTTGAAAACTACAGGAAAAGTTTAAGTTATGTAAAAATACAATCCAAGTATTAAAAAAAAAAAAAAAAAAAAAAAAAATCCCACCACTGCAGCTATGACAAGAGTAAACAGAAATCTGAAGAGTAATCTAGGCATCAAGATCTCTCAGGCTGGATTTCAAACAAAAGTATTTTTTCAAGAGATGCTCTTCAGCAGACCAAATAAATTAGTAAATGGTGAGTATATTGCATCATACTCAGTGCTTTGGAAACTGAAGTTTAATAGAAGGGAATACTTAGTTACGCGTTGGAAAGATTTGTTTCAATCATCTCCAATTCTTTTCACTTCGATTTAAAAAAAAAAAAAATATTTACCTCAAAAGCATCTTCAATTCCATCCTCAGTGACTCCTTCGTGTGTTTCTTGGGCTGCTGCAACTTTTTCTGATAGATATTTCAGAATGAAGAATGATTCTTCTGTAGCAATGCAGACAAGCTCTCCCGAATCAGACCAGAAAATCTGTATCATCAGAATCAATAATGGCACTGTTTAACAGACCCCAGGTTAAGAAAGGAGGATATACAAGTTAGCATTAAAAAGTACTAACTCTCAAAGCAGTTTTAGCAATTAAGCCACCAATGTACACTTCAGAGATTTCCCTTTGTTAGAAGAGTGAGATAAATTTAAGAAGTTCAGCTACAACTGTCATCTTGGTTTCATTCAAGAAAAATCAGTATAGTCAAAAATCAAGAGAGGTAAGTACATAAATACATTCAGTCTATCTAGGCACTCACATGTTTAGGCTGAATTTCAATCCTGCGTATCAGTTCTGTGTTTTCCCAGTCGTAGAAAGCCAAACCATTAACAGATCTGACACCCAAGAGGAAGCCTCCATAGATGCCTGAAAAAATAATGGTAGAAGAAATTGGCATTGTGGAGGAAAACCAAAGAACATGCACAGAAAACCAAACAAACTAAACACCCAAACCAACCTGTGTGCTCTAAAAGTAAGTACCCACCTTCTGCTCCAAAGTCTGGTTTGAATGACTTCTTCTCTTTGAAATTCTTAAATATCTTTACAACGCTGTTGCTTTCCCTGATAGCATATCTGAATAGAGATTACATGACAAAAAACCAAAGTTAATTGGCTATTAAAGAAGTAGTTTACTAAAATCAGAAGAGCATTCCAAACAACTGCTATTGCATTTGATTCATCTTCAAAAATTAGTTGAGTGCCACAAACTGAAAAGTTTTACATAGTGCAGTTATGAGATATTTATTATCCAAACAAGTTTTATTCTTCGGGTCCCATGTACAGCCTGCACGGTCTGAAAACTAGCAGCAAATTTAAGATTATATAAAGCAAAATTTACAATACTTACTCAGAAGAATCATGTGCCCATACAAACTCCTGGGCAGAACCAAAACTCTTGTTTCTCAAAGCCATGGCAGTGTAAATGATGTATTCACCATCACCACACACTACTACAAACCTAGATCAAGAGAAGGAAGTGTTGGTCAGATGCGAGTTGGACAGACACAATCAAGTGGACCGATAATCTGAAAAGGTACTGGAGATCTTAGCCCCGTATAATCACTGCCAACGCAAACAAAAAATTCATACAACTTGTAACTTGATTTCTTTTTATACTTCATGTCACTATCTACTTGCTATTCCCTCCTACTTCAGGCATATCCCTTTCAGTTCAGCTTATCAGTTCATGAAGAAAAACTCAAGTGATAGTCATGTGAACTACCACTATTACCTTACACATTCTGGATTTTTTTGTTTGTTATTTGTTTTCTTTATTCTTCCTCTGTCTGGAGTCCAACTTGTCTGTTTAAGCTGTTACTTCCTACAAGTGAAGGCCAACTACTATTCTGTGATTTCACATTTCCTATGGCTGCTCATTTGCCCTAGGCTCTCAGGCACTCCTAGTACACATGCAAGTAAACTCTTCTCATTTCAGATATTTTTCCATATAAAAGTCTGAAATACATTTAGGTACTTTATTCTAAAATCTATTACCGTCCATTAGGGTTGTGCTGAATTGTCTGTGGATAGATTTCGCAGCTCCCCATATCCTTTACAGCCAGTGGCAATCTTTCTCCATCTTTAATTTCAGCATCTCCCATTGCCTTCAAGTTAGCCTGTTGGACTTCCGAATGTTTAGCCCAAATAATTTTTCCGTTTGAATCCATAGACATGGCAGGTTCTTCACGTCCAAGCTAGGAAGCGTAGCATAAAAATTTCGCATAAGGAAAAAAATACATCCTTGATTAATTTTCTTTTCAGTTCAGCCTATCTACTGAAATACCATGGCTCTGGCTAAAAATGTTAAAGGAACTAAAATCAGCTGCTTTACAAGTATCACAATGCTACTACTGTTAAAAAAAAAAATCCCATTTGTTTTTCAAATGAGTAACTCCACCTTAACAATAATGCTGCCTTCATCGTATCCCAGCGCCACGTTATTGGACCCTCTCAAGCTGGCCACACACCACACTCTTTCCATGCCATAGTTGAGGGTACTTTCAAGGCGGTACGTGCTTGAATGCCAAATGCGCACAGTTCCTGGAAGAAAAACGTGCCTTTTACCTTCTCTGAAAGGCAGGGGAGGAGGTGTGCTGCCATACAACAGCAGTTTTCCCGTAAGTATTTGCTCTATTCTTTATTTAACAGAAAATACAAAATTACCATCTTCTGAGCCTGTGATTATGATAGGCAATTCAGGGTGGAAGCTGACACAGGACACATTTTGAGCATGCCCCTCCAGGGTTTGCACACATGTTTTATTCTGCAAAAGAGAGAAGGACATAGATAAACACGTTGCTACAGTTTTACCTTCATTTCTTACAAAGCCATCCAAATATTATTTTGAAACTCATTTGTTGAGATTTGTTCTAGTAATATTTTCACATGGTTAAGACAACAGTATTAAATATATACTAGAAAACTAGCACTGTACTGAGATGCTTTCTCCTTTCCAGAAGGAAATCCTCAAGCTATTTCTGTTGACATAGCTCCTCCTATTTTCAGAGGGCCTTTTGCCTCTCTGAAAGCTTTCTTAGGGCAAAGAGGAACAGCAGACTATGCAAGATAAAAAGGCAGCATTCAAAATCAAAGGTAAATAAGTATCTTTAATAACTAATGAAAAAAGATCTATTATCTTCGTTCTTTAAAGGTGTCACAGAGTTGCAAAAGACAAGTTTACTTCTTGAGACTGCCAAGAGTGAACTACAAAACTCACGTATACAATTGTACATGATTGCAAAACTTGAAGCAAATGCAGTTTAGAGCGTACATAAAGAGCACGAGAATTTCTGAGTTCAGATTTGCCCTAAAGCAGTACACTTCCAAAACCTGGAAGTACACTCTCCTTTAGTGAAGGTAATCTTGGCCACTTCTGGCCACACCAGCACTTGCTGGAGTCTTCCTAAGTCTTGGTTAATGACTTTCCTAAGGCAAATTCTGTCCAAGAGTTTATGAAGGGCTGAACATATGATACCTGGTAGTCCCAGATCTTAACCAACCGGTCATCGGCACCTGAAATGAGGTACGGCTTGTCCCCTCCGCTGTAATAATCAATGCAGTTTACACCTTTTTCATGGCCCTCCAAAGTAAAATTGGGTGAAGAAGATCCAAGCTGCCACACCTTGCAAGAAAATAAATAAATAACCTAATTATTGATCTTCTCCACCCAGGTCAACTGCACCAAGCCTAAGTGTCCCAATTTACGCTTCAAATTCCAAAGGTGCAAAAACTTGTGCTAGGGGAAAAGTTTTAGCAACTGTTTATCAAACTATAAAACCCCAAACACAAACATAAGCACAAACATTTCAAGTTGCATACACTGGATTCAAAACTCAAAGCCATGAAGCTGTTCTCCCTCAGTGTTTTCTTGTAGCATACTAAACCATGTAGGATGCTGTTTGTAGGTAGAAGCATCTTTTTAATCAGATCTAATCTAGCTGGAATAAGCTTTCAACCTTTTGCACACACGAGGATTTTACCTTTTTCTCCCCACCTCGCCCTGCCAATATAACCATCATCTCCCCCACAATATTTCTGTGTACTCCAACTAGAACTACAGAATTTAATTAAGCTTTGAGAACTACATTTTAAAGATCCAAGGTAACTGGCAATCTTGTAAAGTTATTAACTTTCCCAGTACAAGCTTAATTCTAAAACGGTACCTGGACCAACATACAGGTCCTCACACACTAAAAATGCTATTACTGCACCTGTTTTTAAGAATTTTAACCCACTGTCCTCACAATATTAGTAATTTACATACTCTGTCTGATATGTAATGATTTTTTTAAACGGAGTTTCTCTACCTTGATTGTCCTATCCAAAGAGGCACTGGCAAACTGATTATTGTCTTTTGGGTTTATGACAATCTGCATGACATAATGGGTGTGCCCTTCAAACACTTGAGAGCAAGACCATTTCTTATCCCAGTCCCAGAGCTTAATAAGCATGTCATCTGAAAAAAAACACAAGCTTGTGTTAGTTTAGTATGTTCTAATACCCACCTCCTTAAATTACCTAGTTCTTAGCAACTTCTAGTTCAAGGCTTATCCACCCCTTCTCCTTAAAAGGAGAAACTGCTAATAGCCAACATTCCTTTTTATCTGTATGACTGATGCCCTTGCAGAAGGACCATAAGCAGTGCAAGATTCTCTTAAAGTTTTCCAGTGAAAGTATCAAAGGAACAAGGCTTTTAGATCTTCTCTACTGACAACTATAAGCTATTATATTTTCATACATAGGTAATGTTGCTAGTCCTTTTTTAAAAGGAAGTGAACATGTCTGGCAAAGAAATAACGTGAGATGACAAATGACAGGTTGACTACTTGCTCACAAATTCACAAATCCAGCAGGAAGGGTAAGACAAGCAAACCCTCACTACATAGAAAACTGAAGCCTAAGAAGAGTTGTCTCCCAAATGCCCAAAGGCCTCTTACCGCTGCTTGTCAGTATGAAGGGCTGCGTAGGGTGTACGGCAATGCAACGGATGTAATCAGAGTGCGCTTCGAACATATGAACTCTTTCCAAGGTATTGTAATTGAAAACTCTGATTTGCATGTCATCCTAAGAGAGACAGGAAAAACAACCCTTAAAACAGGACTCTGCCTAATACATCTTACGTTCAATATGATGTACCATCATTAAGAATTTTCTAACAAAATCATCTTTAAGGACATAACTGTAATGACACTCTGCTGCTGAAAACAGTTGTCTTGCCCTTTTCTTACTGTTCTTATTTCACCAAAACTGGGTGCTGAATGCATTCCAGTTGACAGCAAAAGTTGAATCCAGACTTACTTTGCACCCCATATAGAACTAGCCACATTACTATACTCACTTTAAAAAAAAAAAAAAAAGAAAACGTAAGTTTTTAAGCCATCACAGAAAATAAAAATCTCTGGGTAACAGGAACGAAGCACTTTTTTTCTCCTCTAAAAATTGTATCAGATGATACTACTTGGGGATATACAAAGGAATACCATGAAAAAAAAAAAAATCAAAGAAAGTGGAATTGCACATAAAACAACAAGATGACGACAGCTTACAGCTCCTGTCACAACCCAGTTCTTTCTTGCCACAAATTTGGCAGCTCTCACTGGCAGGTCACACACTTCAAAGGTCTTCACCAGAGTCTGAGGAAAAGAAAAAAGTCTTATTAGTAGTATCCTGGTGCATCTAACATTGTAAAGTTTATTTCACATACAACAGAGAGGGAACAAAAGGGTCACCTGTGTTTCGTGATTCCACACGCAGACGCTGCCATTGTAGAGGCTGGCCAGCATCCATGGCTCGGTGGGATGCAGGTCTACGCTCTTCACCCGGTCCGAGCGGGCTGTCAGCTTCCGCTTTATATCAAGTCGGAGAGGCTAGAAAAAAACAAGCTTATGATACTAAGGCAGTCAACAAAAAAACTGACATAGAAACACCATGGCATGGAAGGAAGGAAAGTTAAACCTTAAAAAAAGGCAAGTAAATCCTGCTTTTCAGACAGATCACTTCTCTCCCCCACTTCTCTGCCTATTTGCTTTTGTGGGACTTCCTAAAACAACTGATCTCTACCCACACTGTGCATTACCTTGGTATGTTCTCATGAAATCTGAAGTTTTCACACTAGAAATAGTATATTTATAGTGCGAAAGAGAATATGCCCTACACAGCTCCTTAAAAACTCCCTGATGTCCCTCAGCTACCAAATCAGCACTAGGAGAATTGACTTCTAATGTAAGTGTTAAAAAACGAAAAGAAGAAAAGCCAACAACAACCAAAAACCTGACCTTTCTTCTATTTCCCTTGCAAATACAGCTAGTAGAAGCTAGTTAAGACCACTGAAACGCCCAGTAACACTTGTGCATTACCAACCCCTTGGTTCTCTGCAAGCCCCCCTGCTCCGACGCGTCCTGCGGGGTGTCACAGCAAGCACAAACCGGGCGGCAGGGGAACGCTCCGCTCTCCGGGGCCTCCCCTTCCCCCCGGGCAGCCTGACACGAAGGGCCTCGCTCACACAGGGGCACGGGGGTCTCTCACACACGGCGGACACTCGACACCCCTTCACACGCAGGAAGCCGCCGGCGCAGTTAACCGCCCGCAACCCGCCGCAGCCCAAGGCCTTTCCTGCGCCGTGACAGCGGCAGGAGAAGCCCCGCGCAGGGGACGCCCGGTTCCAGCGCCGAGGCCCGGCCCCAGTCCCCACAGCCGCCGCGGTGGCGGTCCCGGCGGCGGCCCCGGCCGGACGGGCCGCGCTCACCATGGCGCTCGGAGGTCCCGCCGCTCCGCCGCCCCGCCGGCCGACGTGGAGCTTCCGCCCCGCCGCTCTCGCGAGAGCAGCTCTCGCCTCGCGAGAGCGCCTCGCGGGGGAGCGGGGCATGCCGGGACGTGTAGTCGGGACCCGCCTCAGCGCCTCTCGCTGGTCTGGGCGGGAATGGGAGCGCGAGCGCTGCTGCCTCGGGGAGGCTGTAACGGTCCTAACGGCTGCAACGGTCCTAACGGCTGTGGTGGACGCTGCAAGGAGCCCTTGTTGTCCCCTCCTGTGCTTGATTTCAGAGCCCACGGTTAGAGATAGAGGTGGGAGGCCGGTCTGCTTTGCCTGGGAGCGGGTGACACAGGGAAGAGAAGGTTCCCGAGTCGCCATCACCGGCTCCACCCAGGCCTTTAATGGTGGCATTGGCCAGGGAGGCTGGAACCGTGTTGTGAGTGCAGCGGGGTGCTAAGGCAGGCTGCCGGAAGGAGCCCAGCTGGCCTCTCTGGAGGTCAGTTGGGTCATCACAGAAAGATATTCATCTTGNCTTGTTGTCCCCTCCTGTGCTTGATTTCAGAGCCCACGGTTAGAGATAGAGGTGGGAGGCCGGTCTGCTTTGCCTGGGAGCGGGTGACACAGGGAAGAGAAGGTTCCCGAGTCGCCATCACCGGCTCCACCCAGGCCTTTAATGGTGGCATTGGCCAGGGAGGCTGGAACCGTGTTGTGAGTGCAGCGGGGTGCTAAGGCAGGCTGCTGGAAGGAACCAGGCTGGCCTCTCTGGAGGTCAGATCACGGAAAGATCTTCATCTTGGTCTCCTCTTCACCTGCAGACTTTGTATATGACAAAGTCTGCCTAACGCATTATTCCCTTCATCCATTTGTTACTTAAAGATACAGAAATTGTTACCCAGAACAGAGCTTTGTAGCAACATTACAGTGTACGTGAGATTTCAGACAGCACCAAGACAGGGATCCCCTGCTGAGACACTGCTCCCGCGCTGCTTGCCAGATTAAACTTCCACCTGCAGTTGAAAGCTGCAGACCCCATTGAACTCTGCAAAGGAGAGAAATTACAAGAAGGCTGGTTATGTTCATTAGTTCCAGGTAAAGAAAATACGATGATACGATGATACAATTTAAGCACTCGACTGAGGATTAAACTCCCACCGTGCTCCATCCTACAACTCGGGAAGAAGGACTGTGTTGCCCTGGAGTGCTTCGAAGAACATAGAAACAAGAGGTTGAGAAAGGGTTATACTGTCTTACCTTTTATTATTTTCACTCCAAGAGAGCAAAGACAGATACCTAAAATTAGAAAGACACAGAACTGGTGAAAATGAGGCAGAAGAGTGAGGCCAGAAGCAAGAGAAGGGGTGTGGTGTTATCAGCTGGAATTGGTGAGTTTAAGCTCATATATACACAAAAACTTAGAATTTCAACCTTCATTTAAAGCCTGTTTAGAGTGATGATTGTGGAAAGATCCTTCAACACATCTGAGTACAGGATTTCATAATGTAGAATCTAAGCTTAATCTTGCTTAACAGTAATGATGTGAGTAAACCAGGATTTTTTTAGTCTATTTTGTGATTTTTAGACTGAGGTGGTTGGAATAGGCTGGAAAACTGAAAAGGAAATACAGGGGAAAGACACACTAGAGAACATATGTCGTTAGGGGGGGGGTGAAAAAGCACATTGTAAATTTTTCCTTGAAAAACTCAACAAGGTCCTAGCCAGATAGGATACAGAAGAATTGAAGATAGCAAAGAAGGTAGGTGAAAATGGAAGGAATAGAGCTAGGTCATCAAGAAAATTATAGCACAGAAAAGAAGAAAGTTCTTTGCTGTTAGCATCAACTCCTCATGGAAATTATAAAAGAACTAAATTGCAAAATGGAGGCAGAGGGTGTGAGCCAAGGATGACCTTATAGTGTGAGAGACACAATAAAAAAGCTATGCTGTAGGAAAAGACATATTCATCACAACTGTTAAATACAAAGATATGAATTCTGCCCCAAGGCTATGACCCACAAATTGCTGGAAATTAAAGGGTTATATAGAGGAATATTATTTTGTGTGTGCTTTTCTTTTATGTTCTTCCCTCTTCATTTGCCATTATTTAGCCATTATTTCACCTGGAGTGATATGCAAAGTGAACAAGCCCTTGGGCCATCTCTAAAAAGACCTTTAAAAGCGATTTAGTAAGAACAAAATCTCTATTTTGTATTCCGTTGTCTGACCCAGAAGCTGTTTTTATGCCTATTTGTTGAAAGATGTTTTTTTTAGATGAAAATAAAACACACAAAATGCTTTCTTCCAAATGCAGCAGAACAGAGGAAACTTGGCTTCCTGTGGATTTTGCGCTGCTCTTAGGTTTCTTGTTGCCCATTTCATACTCCTGCCTCTTTGGCTAATTGCTAGGGTTTGCTGTAGCTTATTTTGGAGCAACACGCACATGGGGCAGTTGGCTGTTCTCTCATGATCCTCGCAAAAACTTGTCATTATCTTTGTTTTGGGAGAATCTTCGAGTATATCTCTTTATGTTGTTTTTGTGTCTACATGATATCTTTAAGACCCTGGACAAGGAGAAGAAAGAGGAGAGAATGGAGCAGAGAGAACGATGAATCACTACAATATCAGTACCAGCGCAATCACAGTGCCTTGCTTCCTTAAGAAACCAAGTTATAACTGGCTGAGAATATTTGCAATGCAATGTGCATGATTCTGAAAAGTTGTTGATTATAGAAATACAAATGGCATTTCTGTAAAGTGAAGGAATATGCGTATAATAAAGGAACTAGTAATACAGTGTTACAGGATGCGTTTCCTGTATGTACAAAACTACTTACAAATCTCTTGCAAGACCAAACATGAAGTATCAGAAGAGATTTTCTTATTTTAAAAAGTGTGTTCTAAATAACTAGCCAGATGGCATCTGAAGCAATAACATTCTGACAATTAGTTTCTTTAAAATTAGAAAATGTACTGGAGTTCTGTAATGCTGGAATTTTGCACTTTCATTATAGGTAATTTAGTTAGAAATACTGCAGCTATAACAGAATTACAGCAAGAAGTACACAGTAGTATGGAAGAAGTAACTACAAGCTTTGACCAGTCCATTATTCCTTATATTTTCAGAGAGCTCATCGTAGCTCTCCTTGGCTATGAAATTATTGGCAACTTGTGAATTTTAATGGCAACAAAATGTGTTCTGGAAGCAGGATAGGGCATTTTAGGATGCAAAATTGTACATTATTGGTCTTTCAAAGAAACAGGAGTTTGGGGTACCAATCACAAGCAGCTACAGTCTCTCCTTAGCATACCAAATTTTTAACAGAGAAAGAGAGGGTGAAGAATAAGTACCAGTGCATTTAGTTTCTCTCTCAGGTAAAGACTAGTGGTCTGGAAATGAAGTTAAGGCTCCAGTGCATCAAAATTCATATTCAAGCAAAAACCTAACAGGTGTTCCTAGGTGGATGCAAACTAAATAGAAGGTGTGCTGCTGCTGCTTGTTACAGTAAGTACAAGCAGAACTTGTTGCAGCCCAATCCTGAGGGTCCTGTGTTTCCCTGCCTTGGTTGTTCTGCCTAGGGCACGAGCATTTTAGTGTAAATTTTCAATCATTTCTCCAGATCTCAGTGCTGGTTTACATTCTCCACAGGGATTTGTCGTGCCCCTTAGGATCACTGTTGTTTGCTTTGGATCACAGTTCGCTATCATCTCTAAGACTGACTAATTTTATTAGCTGAAGATAGTACTATGGATTGCTTACTAATTCCCTAAACATTTTGAGTTATTTTCTAGCATGAATCACTGTGTTATTCTCACTGGGTGATTTCTTTTAGAGTACACAGAGGCTTTTATGTAATTAGGTCAACTCTATAGTATGTTGCCAAGTGGTTATTTCATATGCAGAACTAATGTGAAATCCTGTTCATTGGCAAGGGTTAATAGTTGAAGTGCGGTGCACTGAAGTAAAACTCATTGCAGTCTTAACTAAGAGGGTGGTAGGATTAATGGAACACAGTGTATTTAAAGAAAAGGTATTATTAATGTTTAAGTGGCAGAGCTGTGAGTTTGTGTCTCAGTTGAAAGTGTCCATCCTGGGTTTCTTTGCATGCTCGGGGAAACATACTCATCTAGGATACATTCATGACTCATACACAGAGAAACAACTATTAAACACCAGTAAAGAAGTCAGGCATTGTAGCAGAACTGTAATAACTATAGGATTCATATTGGAAGAAGGTAATCTCCCCTTCTCCAAAACCCAGCTACCTGCCAGCATGGTAACAGTAGTGGCCCACCTGTGCTTAAGATCATAGTTTCAAATATCAGCTGTTGCTTCAGACAGAAAATACAATGATATATAAGTTTGCATATGAAGTATGAAGATACTGCAGTATATAAAGCAAAGAGTGCAAGTTTTAGATTTGAAGTCACCTAAAATAATATTATCTGTCACTTTCATTATAGTCTTGTCTTTTCGACTTAGAATTCTGCGAAACTTCAGCTACGTGGATTTAGGTATTTTTGAATTGTGTGTCTGCATTTGAATAAGGGACCTCAGTCAGCTTTTATTTTCAAGTTTCGTTTGATAGATATGGTCATTTCTAAAATGGAGCAAAAAATGCCAATTTCCTTAAAATCAGCAACTGTAAAAGTAGCATGCAATATGGGTGGAATTTAAGTAGAAAATATATTTTTTGATTATAACAATAGCACAGTAATCTTACCCAATAATAAGAATAGAGCTAATTACAAACAGGGAACTCTAACAAAAAGGAGGTCAGCAAGAGAGGCGCTGTGTGAGCTGAAGTATTTATTGTATGTGCCACAAAGACCCTTCTTACCCCCTTGTGCTACAGCTTCTTTCCGTACATTTGATTCATTAGATAAGTGCTGTCTTTATGCCATTTATGTAATCACTTAGTCTTCATTGGCCTAATAATGCTTCTGATTTATTAACACTTGCTTCTTCACATTTTATTTTCTGAACCCTTTAGTCACAGTTTTGGCAGAATTCCATTTCCATTAAGATCAGTGGCAAAAGGGCAGGTCTTGAAGCCACAGGAACACGATGCAGCGGTGTATATCCTTCCAGGTGCTCCTAGTGTGGAGCATACAATTTATTTATTTGTTTATTTTTCATCAAATTTACAATGTCTTCTGCTATAGCTGAATGTTCATACATTTTTTTTTATCTAGTTCTGAGGTTACAGATCAATGTATTACATTCTCTCTACTCATTAAGCCTATCTGTCACACTATTTTTTGGGGTATAGTTGTGTTTATTTTGTCCTGAGTATTATCTTGAGATAGTACAAATAGCGAATGATAGTACAAACTATAGTTTCTTCTTGTCTGAGGAATAACAGTCCAATAGCTACTTTAAAATTTCAGACTATTGTGATATTCATGATATCAGGAAATATGTGATTTCAGGAAAAGAAGGCTTATTTGTTTTCACTTTTAATTGTTTTTATATATTATTGCATTATTACTGATCACAGAGTCAAAGCTTAGGAAATGTTTCAGTATAGGATTTTGCCTTACGTTTGTGAAAAATGTACTTGTACTACCAAGCATCAAAATGATCTGTTGCAACAGCACTCTGAACAGTGGAAAATACTGCCTTTTTAATATATATACATATGTTAGACAAGATTGGCATTGAGTTTATCCACATATGAGCAATTATAAAAGGGTTTCTAAGAACAGGATTGTGGGTATTTAGTTAGGTTCATGGCATGGAGTCTTGTAACTGAGCTCTGGCCTTTGAGTGAACAAAGCTGTTTGGATTCTGTATATATAAAGACAATTCTGTGTTTTCCAGATCTGGGGGTAAGCTTTCAGTCCCTGTTGTAACATCCGTGTGTATAAAGAGCAGCCATTATTCGTGTTACTGTTCATGTTGCCTGCATGAACACTGTTTTATGAGTTTATAGCATTTGTTTCATCACACTCTCAAATGCAGGTTGGGCTTGTTGTGTGCCAGGCACAAAAAACCAAAACCACTACAAAATTTTGTTTCCAAGTCAGGCTAATTTAAGCAGTCTGTCAAAAGAAGCTTTTAGAAACCCCAAATGTGACCATAACATGTGATGTTAACATGTGATGTTAAGCATTGATTCTGGCACAATTCTTTCAGGTGAAAAGTTGCTCTATCAACAGTATTTTTAATCTATTTTTTAACTTATTTTTGGTATTTGTATTTTTTTTTTAAGAAAGGTTATGCCCTTTGTTTCCCTTTGGCTTTGTCCTGCACAGACACCTTTTGCACTGTATTTCAGAGAATTAGTACTCCCAGAACTGCAGGTCATTTTTGTGCCAGTGTATGTGTGTCTTTGTAATTGGAGTTTTTTCTTAACATAGTTGCAGTAATAAGTATGTTATGAGATGCATGACAGCAAAAAGTCATGGAAAGCTCATTGCTACATTTATATATACATTTACTACATTTTACTCTTTTATTACATTTAGTCTTTTATAATAATCACAATCATCTAATGTCAGAGGCAAATGTGACACTGTAATTATGCATTCAGGGTTTTTACAAGCTCTGTTTCTTTCTTTTTCCCATTTTTGGTAAGGCCTGTTAAAAATTTCTATGAGCCAAAATAGTTATATATGTAACTCAATAATAACAGCATGTGCTGTGTCCCCACCTATATAAATGGATAGGAGCTATTTTTAAAGGGCCATCCAAATTAAAAATAATTATTTTTAGTAATGTGTAACTAATACATAGCTGGAATTTAAACCCTCAAAAGCAAAAGCACTTTTAAAGTTATAATGTGTTTTAGTATAAACATATTGCCATAATAGTTTTTGTTTTAGAAAAAACATTTAATCTTTTAAGAATTTTCCTTGGTCTTTTGATGGAAACGTAGCTGGCGAGCATGAGCAAGAGGCACTGTGAACTCGGGTAGAGAATCCTGTGCTGCAGCTGCGTGTCCAGGGTGCGAGCCGCGAGGTGGCGGCTCGAGTCTGTGCAGCTCCTGCCTGTTGTTCTCTCGACCGATGGGGTCTGGACAAAAAGTCTAAAATAGTCTCTTTTAGTCAATGCTGGAATTGGGGAAAAATACTTAATAAGGCTCTCGTATTTTTTTTAAATGATGAAGTTGAAGTCCTTTTGCTCTAGTAAATAATTTCTTTAAATACAATTTTGTCACTGCTTTAAATCCAGCCTGCTTGTTACTTTAACATTAGATTTTACTTTTCAGTTGTGCCAATAATCTACTTTTTTTGTACTAAAAAAGAAACTTCTAAAGGAAAAAAAAGTCAGGCTTTTTCTTCATGTCCAGCTGCTCCCTATCATATAATAGAAGCAGGTCAAGCCACTGTCCTTTGCACCCTCTGGGAACAGATATTTAACACGAGTAGAAAAATGCTTGTGTGAATGTGCTTCAGTTGGTGTGGGTTTTTTCCTTATAGAGATGTCTAAAGTATTTTTGTATTGGCATAACTATACTCATTTTATCATATGTCTGAAGGTATTTGTGAAAATGAACAGTAATGCTAGTATGGACATATTTATACCTTTAAATAATTTGTGTGTAGACTAGGGTAAAGAGATACTAAGATCTCCTGATTAATCTCAAATCAGTCAATGTAGCAAGGCAAGCCTTGTAATTCCTCATTCATCAGTCTCTGCACTAATGAACTTCAACCTTTGATATTTAAAACAGGTTAACATAGTGTAACATTGGCTCCACAGTGAACTGTGTGCGTGTTTCTACCTGGCTATGCCTGGCAGTATCTTGCTATTAGTGTAAGAAAAATCTCATCAGCCGCCTGTTCACGAAAGCACAGGGCATTTCCTCATTTTGTCGCACAGGGCTTCAGTGTAGAAATTTGTGGATAGACAGTTGCAATTGAACAGTTACTGGCATGAAGTTGACTCAAATTAACTCTTTGTGATAACTTATTTAACTTACTTGTATGTCAAGGTGCTGCACTGAGTCATCCTATCTACGCTAGGATATTGTTATGTTGCTGTGCATCTGTGGCTGCTAATCCAGCAAGTGATATGCGATCTTCCACTGATGAATATTACCCTCTACCAGGCTCCTGTAATTCTGCATTGCCCCTGCGTAACCTCGCAGTGCAGGGGGCTTCAGTGCAAGATAAGCTGATAATGGTGGATCCGGTAGCAGTAGGGGTAACCCAAATAGCCTATTGCTGTGAGCAGACGAAGTTGTATCTGCAATTAAAATTAAGGCAACTGTTGGAGCTGCCCAGACTTCTTCTGAGGATCATATTTAGGACTGCAGTCCAGTGGCCAAGGGTAACATTTTTCCTGCCTTTCCAATTTAATAACAGCATTCATTTTGCACTGCTGCAGATGACTATGCAGTCATCATGACAGCAGAAAATCTGGTTCTGCTTCCCATTTTAAATGGCACAAGTTCACTAAAACAGAAGTTGTTCAATTATGATCATACAAAGCCCTTCTCTGGAAAACAGTTATTTTCCTTTAGTGACTTTTGATGTGCTAACATTTCAACTAAGTGTTCATGTTTTCAGTGTACTCAGTTTATGTCATCAAGGAAAGCAATTTGCTGTTATGCTACTCAAGGCACCCATTAGCAGCAAACAGCAATCTGTGTTTTTAGAGAACCAAGGCTGTTATTTCAGAAAGGAAGCCATTCAACTCTGCCTTAATCCTCTAACCACTAAAGCATGTCTTGCAGGTATTTTTCTTGACTATTTTTACTGATACTAGCTTCTCAGAGTGTGTAGGAAATGAAAATCTAATTTAGATTAAGTTGCTTGTAATTTATTTCAAAATAATATGACATGATATATATATGTATATATATAAATACATATATTTAAATTCTCAATTAGCATTTGAAGATAGCTAAAATATTTGCCATATGTCACATGCTCTTATTTTTAGTTAGGTGTTTTGAACATTCAAGCAAAAAATGTTTAACTTTAAAACCTAGTCCCTAAGTTGTTTAGGAATTTTACCGTAGTGCTTCATTTTTAAATGTTGGAAAAAGATATCAATAAAAGTGAATGCTAATCATGATTTTCTCCTGACACTAAATGATACTTTGAACTGTAAATACATTAAATTCTGCAGCTCCAAAATCTAAGGTCTTCCTTTTCCATAGATGTTTGTAAGATCCGACTCACACAGTATGATTAAACTTACTGTGACCAGCATGTCTTCTAATTACAAATAAATAGAGAGCACCATGTTTTAAAGGAGTGGTAGCGTGACAGCAACAACTTATTGCTGCAGTTTATTTCTGCAGAAAATATATTTCTGCAGAAATATTAATTCATCTATTATTTGTGGTGGATAATGTAATGATTCCATCATTACATTAATTCAAACAGGGCCTGATCTGACTGAACTCAATAAAGGAGTCTACAAAAGTATTGCCATTGACTTAAGCAGAATTACTAAATCAGGCTCCAATCTACACATAAATGCCCTTATAATGATTTTAAAATTTGGCATTCAGTTAAAAAAAGTATACAGAAAAAGTAAAATTACATGTTTTGAGTGTATTTTGAGTGTGTACTTTTGACTGACTTGTCATGCCAACTGAATATGACAAAGACTTCACTTGAGCTTTCATGCCAGGTTGAATAGCCCTTCTGTGATCAAGCCGGATAGATTTCCTGCAATACTAGTGAGTGACTATGAAGTAAAAGCATTTTTCAATCAATGTGTTGAAAAGACACATTTAAGAATTCATTTGGGTTTTAGAACTACTCCATTGTGGAAGAGCACTGCTTTAGTCTGGTCACCCAGAAAATTTAAGTAATCTCTCGCTTTAGGGCAGCTTCAGGGAAAGCATATATTTGTTCTTCAGTTGTTACAATGCCTTTTTCCCTGCTGTGTGTAGGAAAAGATAGCACATTTTGAAAAAAAAGCAAGCGAGGGCAAGAAGAGACAAATCAGAGAATTGGGGAAGTAGCAAAAGGGCTGTATATTAAAAGTCACTCAATAAAAAAAGTATTTCTGTGCACAGCAGAACTAATGAAGCTTTGGTTTACTATGGATTTTGTCTCATGGCTGCATTAACTAGTATCTATATGACCTCCAACTTATGATTTTCCATGGTGAGACCCATTTATGGTGTTTTGACCCTAAGTCATTTCTCTGGGACTAGATAAACACGAGTTAACCTTGCAGTCTTACAAAAGTTACCGTATCTGTCCAATTATTTTCACAAAAATTGTAGAACAGTTGTATCTTGGATATAACTCTGTGTTAACTCTGTGTGACCTTCAGATTTGGTCAAAGTACATTGGCCATCTGTGTGAAAAACCCATAGGGAGCATAGGAAAACAAACACTGTGGACATGCATGCCTCATTTCCTTAACAAATGACTCTAACCAGCCAATTGATCCCTACATGTATGTAGGTACGTGTTAATGTAAAAGTGAATAAAATAGAGGAGACAGAAAAAAACAGCTAAAAAGCTTCAGAAAATGCCAAGATTTGGGTGCAGTGTTGAGAGGCACCAATGGGTACCATGTATGAAAATCAACTGAAAAGAATGTCCCTTGAAGTTTTTGTGGGGAGATACTCTAACTTTCATGCCGTGGTTTTATTTCATTCGTAACTAAGTTCACAGGGGCAACCTTTACAATAGGGTTTATCAACATTTTTAGAAATCCTTTAAGAAGCATCTTTGTGACAGTCTACTGCCAAAACTCAAAATAGCAGTAAGCCAAAGTATAACAGCATGAAAACTGGTGAAGACAGTTTCCAGTATTTTCTAAGGCTTTTATCTCAGACACAGTTGACATGAGTTAAAGCTATAGTTTTTCTCTTAATACTCTATCTGGCCATTTTCTTCACCAAAACTTTAAGACTAATATATTTGAGGTCTGTCTGGCAGACTTGTCAGCCATTAGTACAAGTACAGTTAAAGGTTCAGCTCAATTTGCTGATTGCAGGAAAGTGAAGATCATAGTTGGACCTAGGGTAAGTAAACAAATAAATGGATACATTTATTTATTAATGAATGGGTACATTTTCTAACCATACTCATTGTACATCCACACCTACAAGTCCTTAACTACAGTATTTAAAGCCAGACAAACCTTTTTTCAGTAAACATTTTATGCTATGGTATTGGTGTGTTTATTGATCTTCCTTTAAATGTGGTTGGATGGATGCAAAAGCAGAATCATAGAGAAGTAGCCCCAGGAAACACCTAAGGGGATCCTCTAGTCCAAGTTTAGGCCAAAGACAGATTAAATTTTGCCTGTTTCTTAGAGACCCCACAAGCTATTAAGGCAACCCCTTCCTGATCTTTACAATGCTGCGGCCTCTACCACGCAGAGGTGTTACTAATGTTCATCTGAAGTGTCCCTGGTGCAATTTCAGTCTGTTACTTCTTGTTCCGTCTTTGGGTATGGATAATAGTATGCAGCTTTTCATGTTTGTGTTCTCAAGCCAAAATAGGTTCTGTGTTTGCTGCCACGTAAGGCAACATTTTGAATGTTTCCATGGGTTCCACCACCTCTGACAACTCTGGAATACTTAATCTTGAGCATTGGTTTCCTTCTGTTTAATGATGACTGAAGCACTGCGATGTGCATTATAACAAGCTGGAAATCTAGAGAATAATTGACCAATTTTTTTGCAACTCTTGGAAAGCTTGTCTGGTTAATTTTATTTTAAATCTCGTTTTCATAAAATGATTTATTTTAATCTTCCAATCACCATCTGCATAAGAAGTGTAATGAGCAATCCAAAACTAAAATCCTCTACAATCTCTGCCCTTCAAATCAATCACAAATTAAATCTAAAAAGATTGTGTTTTGATGGAAGAAAACCTTTGTAAGTAATCTGAATGCATCAGTCCTTTCTGTTAGTGTCTACTTAAAGTGAAATGTGCTCTCTTGGTTAAAAAGAACACAAATATCATTAAAGATTTTTTTTGTTGCTGAAATTCTGTCTGTCTTCATCAGATCTTAAAGTAAATTCTGGTTTAAAGCTTCAGACTTTTTGCCAGATGACAGGGGAGTAGAGGTCTTTCACAAGCAGCTGATCAGCAGAGGTGGGTAGGATAATGGAAAAAATTTGGAAGATTTCAGCCAGCTTCTACCTGGCTGAAGATGCAGAGACTACAAGAAAAACAGCATCTTAACAATGGCCATTGACCACTAGCCACTGAACATTGTTGGTGGAAGCATTTACAGTATTACCTTATGTCATTATTTTCTTCTTTTGACAGCTGATAACCAAATGATTTTCAGGGAACAAAACTGGTTCAGTCCTGAGGATTTTTAGAAATCTCACCATCACCATTCATCACCATTTCCTGTACACACCTGTGTCATTTTCATTTGAAAAGTCTGTGACAGATAATGCCATTGAGTGTCTGCCCAGTACTGTACTCACCAGGAAGAGCTTTTGTTAATACAGGCTTTTCTGTTGCTTGCTTCAGAAGGCTACTGGTAAATTCCCTTCCTGTTACTTGTATTTGAGTAATATTGTTGCTGAGGAATAGGAACTGCAAATGACAGCAGGCAACCGAGACCATAGTGCATGCAACAAGGCCGAGCAGTTGTGAAAGGGCATCCTCTAAGTTACTGGAGAGGGCTGTTCCTT
The DNA here is from genome assembly GCA_013389825.1 of Crypturellus undulatus. Lineage (NCBI taxonomy): Eukaryota > Metazoa > Chordata > Aves > Tinamiformes > Tinamidae > Crypturellus > Crypturellus undulatus. Next base: position 64,386 of record VWPW01005309.1, on the reverse strand, counting down.
TCTTGCAAGGATTTCATCTGCTGGTGTCTCTGTACAGCTTCTAGACTAAGCTAACAGCAAATACCATATAAGCAAGGATACCTTTGGAAGGTAGACTTTGGAAGTAACTGTCTTGCAACATAATGAATTGTTCATTATCTGTCCGCAATTCTGTGCACGCAAGTGTAAAGGATACCATCAGTTTCCATGTATTAGACAGTTCAAAGTGGGTTCTGAGAGAGCAGGAAGAAAATGTTTCATAGTCTTGCAGTTAAAAAGCCTGGAATTTTCTGTTCCTGAATTTTGTAATTGAAACCAGATCCAGTCTTCTCCCTAATTAAACGTTAGTAACCAAATACACACTTTATTTACATCCCATTCACATCCATCTGATAAAAGAAATAAATATAACAAGAAATCAATTGAACAATGCTTTCCATCTCTAAAATTCATCATTCGTAAATTAATGAAAACTCTTTGTGATACATGAAAACTTCTTTGGTTTATGACTTACTATGCAGTAGTGAAACCCTGCATTATGCAAATTTTCTCCTGGCAAATGTGAGAAATGCTACTGATTGCAAGAAGAACATTCTTTTTCCTTGTGATTACTTTGTTCTGCTAACATTTTGAAATCATAATGAACTGTGGGCAGGCACTTGATGTGTTCCTTCTGAGCCTAGTAACTAGCAGAGACTAGAAACTGGAAATTGAAAATACAGAACAGGATTGAATAAGAAATAAGGAGTTTACCAACTCCATGTTCAGTTTCTTCAATAGGAACTCGTGTTAGAGCTTTGCTTAACTAAATCACACAAAAATTGGCACGAGGTCGATTTTTGGAGGTAGAAGGAAAGTTCAATTCATAAAAATATCTCTACATCTGTAATTGCACTTATATAAATGGGGCCACGTAAGTATCAGTGGCAAAATAATCAGATTTGGATTTGTGCTGAGGTGGCCTTGGCTTAAGCTGGGAGGCTCTATCTGCCCCTTAGCAGCCAGTGTGGACAGGGAGAAACTGCGTGATGCTCTATTTCTGCAAATATGGACCAGCTCAAATGGAGAAGGTTCTGACTTCTCCACTGGGGTTTTTAGCAGGATGCCAGTTCTACCTGGAGGATAGGAGCCTAGACAACTGTCTGGCAAGACTGTATTAAGGAACTACAGCATCTCACACAGGCCACGAGATATTTATCAGGTGGTAACAACCTCCAGCAGCTATAGACCTGAACCGAAATCAAATGAATAACCTAAATATGGAAAGCTATGTATCCTGATAACAGTTTGATGAGCCATCCTACTTCCTCAAGCTCTGGACTTAGTGATCCAGGACTAAATTAAATATCAGCAGTCCAAAGGATGTCAAATTCTATGAAGTCATCCAAATATATTATGCTATTACAGCATTGTTGAGAGATACACTGTGATTGAGATAATTGGGAATATTTATTTTCAGCCTTGTTGCTAAAGGACTTAGAAATGTTCCTCTGAAAAGGATTACAAAGACTCTAAGAGTAGAAGAAAGCATTACTTGAAAGACAATTATTTTTATTTAACTCCAAACTGAAAAAGAAAATAATTTACAATGTTCATAACTTTTGATAAAATCTGTTTGTCTCCAGAAACATGCATAAAAATGCATTCACATAGTGTTAAAGAACTATTACAAATCTATTTTGGTTCTTTTTTTAGACAGAACATAATTGCAAAACAGTATGATGAAGATCTGGAGGGGTTTCTGGTCGGTTTTAGTTTTTCTTCTTAAATACCTGACGGCATACCTGGTCTTCACATGTCAGTTCCTGCAACATTAAAGCAATCTATAAGTATATAGTAGTACAAGCTGCATTTCACATATACCCCAGCTTCTCCCAGCAGTTATATGAGCGAACATTAAAAAGGAGTACTTATGAAGAAGAGAACAGGAATAAAAATAGCATTTTTGATTTAACTAATCATAATCAGTTGTCATACACTACAGGTTGCAGTAATTAAATTCTGACACTTGAATTGAGCTTTCTTAAACATAAAAATGAAAAATGCCTAGAAATTGCTCCATAATGAGAGACTTTTCCATTCTCTCTTATTAAAACAATATGGTATCCTATTTTATAATTTTCTTATCATCTCCTAATTTATGAGAAGCATTGAAACAAAGAAAGCATAAGAAAATAATGGGGACCACTTCAAAAGGATGGGGCCATTTGTCTCAGAGAACAGATGTGCCCAGCGATTGCTCCAGGTCGGATGAAACCAGAGTTCCCGGGAAGCACTGCTCACCCAGTGGCGCCCAGTGCACCTGCACGCTCCAGGATGCACAGCTGGGTCAGCCTTCTCACTGGTTAGCGGGCCCAGGCTTCAAAGCAAGCAGAAGAGGACTTTTTGGGCAGTAGTTGGCCAAACTTGTGATAAAGTGTTGAGAGAATCTACTTGGTGTCTCTGCTTCCAGCAATCTGAGCTTGAATGCCAGTACCAGCATGTAGGGTCTTTGTTCAGTTTTAGAGTCGAGTTAAAAATGATGCTAGACAGCTGGCGTGGATGCCAGCTTTTAAGGAGGTGGAGGGATATATCTTTTTGTAGTCCATCGCCTTGCCCTTTCAACCATACAGACTTCAGGCAATATTGGCCTGAAGGGTATGCAGCTGTAGGGTAAGCCTGTCGTGGAGTAGTTATCTAGAAGTTATCTGGCTTACGACAAGCCAGAATTAATAAACTCTTTTCCATAATCTTTCTGCACTTGCACTGTTGTCCAGCATTACCATGCCCATTTCTTGACTGCTCTTTCAAAAACTTTGGTATTGTTACATAATCTGTTATTTATCTTTCTGTCTTCACTAACTGTCTTCATTTCCTGCACAGGCCCTAACAGCCTCTCTCATGCTCACTACATTTATCTTGGGCCCCAGTTTACAAACTTAGCTTTTTGAACTTTTCTTTTTTTATCGTATGAGCATAACGTAACTTCAGAGTAGATTGCAGAATCCTCTTGAGTATCCTGAGAGGGATTTCTGATCCGGATTACTGGATAGTTCATGTTAAAACTGCTTAGTTCTTGTTTCAGGACAAAGAATAGTATTTTTCTTGTAATGTTTTTCCTATCTTTTTTTTCCCACTTACCAATGGTTATTTGAGAACCACAAGATCTTAGAGGTGCAGCATAGCCTGGAAGGGTTACTGGCTGAAGGGCAGTGGACAGGAGCAAAAATTACTGCAGGGTTATGTTTTAATTGGGAGTCGTTGAAAAGAAATTCCGAAGTTCTATTAGAGGCAGGGGGTTATCTTAAGAGTTTAGAGATCAGAGCTGTCTGAATAAAGACAATTCTAAATGGAATAAGTAATATAACCTAAGAAATGAAATTGTCCTACCTTACTGCAGTCTCAGTTATGTTCTATGTATCAGTATAGCAGCCCTTACCAGATAAAGTTTGTCTCCTTCGATCCAGTGCTTCCAGCCTCTGTTATTCTTTTCACCTTTCTGAACACACACCAGTTGGTCACCATTCCAGGTCACTAGTGTCTGCATGGATCAAATAATTAATGCAGATAGGATAAAAAGTTGTTTATTGATACATGTAAACAAACTCAATCAAAAAATGACAAGACATTGTTTACATTTGCTTTCTACTGCTTCTCATCATCCTCCTAAAAAAAGATTCAAATCAACCAGTCAACCAAAGCCCTAAATGCTTTCAAGCAGACAATACCGTTTAGATGTGAAGCTTTTACCATTCTTTTTATGTTATCAGTTTCCATGCATTTCTTCACATACACTAATACACAGTGTTCATTCTAGCTAGAGAATTTCTCACTTTCCATATACTTATATGAAATGAATACATGAAAACTGTTTTTCTTGCTGTATGAAGCCACTAATAAAACAACTACAAGGTTTCATGAGTGAAGATCTGGGGATTATATCAATTAGTGCAGTGCTAACAACTTTTCTAACTCAGAGAAAATGTGTATTAATATACATCATATTGTACAATACACATATTTTATAATATCTTTCATGCACTGTCACAAAACAACTTTAAAGAGACATAGTCTTAAGCCAAGGAGAGAAAGAAGGTTTTACAGAGAAATTTAAAGTGCAGCACTAATGCAGTGAAGGAGAAGGGCAGGGGGCTGGAGGTGAGGCAGAATAAGCAGCAGGAGCAGGAGCGGCTCTGTGACCTAACCCTCATTGTGGCTGTGCACAGGGACAGGACAGCGCGGGTCAGTGAACGTAGGTGTCAGAAAGGCATCAGGAAATTCTGAAGAGATAATAATTAACAAAAGAGGTCTTGGAGCCAAGGCCACCAGTCTCCACTAGGGTGTCTGGAATGGGATTCGCAGAAGTATGTACATTCATGAGGTAACTGCAACTGGAGCTGGAGGATTTATGAGTTTCAGGAAACAAATATTTTCATAGGTACAAATAGAAATCAGTAAAACTTATCTAAAATGACATGCTTCTCAAAGCTAGCAAGTCGCATAGGAGTAAGCTAGGGTGCCTTCTGGAATATTTATCAGGCATTGAGGGACATATAGGTAATTAAATGAGAGAAAAGAAAAGAAAATGAAAGTCAGCTAGATATCTGATGTCTACTCTTGAGGGGAAGTTTAAGGTCAAAAGTTTAAACAGTGGTAGATTCACATGATAAGGAGGGCCCCAAGGATAATCTCTGAAGATGAATCCAGTGTTTGAAGTCGGTGTATAAGAGTATAAGAGTAAGTTAAAAATGAAATAATGGCTGTTCAAAGAGACAAATCTATACTTAGGAATGCTTGATTATTGTGGAATGAATGTATAATGATGTCCAGTAATCTGTAGATAATTCAGTATTTCTGAGGCTCACTTTGGTCTTTCTCAGTCTCTTTGTATAGTAGGAAAAAAAATCTTCAAAAATTTCAGGCTCTGTTTCATAAACTCTCCCTCTAAAGAGGTTGACAGCCTTCCCCAAATATATTATCCAAACCAAATTCTTATTTGACCTAAATGATCTTGTTAATGCTAGTACTGTCTATCAGAACAGACCTCCCCTATGGAAGAACATGTACTGAAACTTCTGGCTTCAAGAAGCTCCAAGAAGAGAGCAAATTTATCATTTACTTCAATCCTAGCAGAGTATTTTTTATGGGAGATACTGGACATGTTGATTCCTGTCCAGGAGCAGGATGACCATCTCTGAAATTAAAAGGCTTTTACAAGGTAAATTCACTACTAAAATATGCTAGACTAAATTCAGACCGATTTCCTTTCAGTTATTTTAGATATGAACCACTGTAATTTGAGGAGACATTTAACCATGTATCATGCGTAAATCCTCATCAGAGACCAGTTAAAGTCAATGGAAGTTCAGTTATTAAAAAGCTCTAAGAGCATTAGGAGCTTAATTCATTTTCTAGTTCAGTACTGGATGAGTTATTTCTCTTATGAGGGAACTTTCCATTAATAATAAGGCAAAACTCATTTCATTTCAGTAAACTTCTTTCTTATTTACTGACTTTTAAGCTACATGCTCTATAAATTTAATCGATGACCTTTTATCAATGGTTGCCTAGTAATTTTGTTCATCTAACTTTAGTGTGGTTGGGGTATTTTTTCGTTAATATAATGAGCAGATTTTTTTTAAGAGCACTCCAGAGCAGCACTTTCCCTCCCTCCTTCTCCTTGTTTCAAACAAACAATCTAATTTGTTTAGAGAAGAAGGTTAGGTAAAAGTGATTAAACTAGGCAGAGTTACAGTTGTACAAACTATGCTTCTTTCTTGCAGCCAGATAATTGATAATGAAGAGGGATCAGAACATCTGCAAGTTAAGTGATTTTGCACAGAAATAGGCAGCGGAGGAAAGCAGTAGAACAGCGTAAGTCTATGGATGTAAGGAGTGATCTAAGTCATGACCCCTCAGATCCTCAGCGGTGCCTTTGAATGATCTAAAGAAAATTGGGAGCAATGTTCAAAAGCATAAACCATGTCACAGGAATATGTCTTTGTGGGGAAAGTGATAGGGGAGAATTATGCTAATTATTTCTGTTTTGTACTAAGAAGTCACTAATTCCTGTATTTTTTTTTTATATTATTATTCACTTACAAAGTTGATTTTTGAACTTCTTACCGGTTGCCGGCTGCAGTATAAATAGAAATTAAGCACTATATTAATACCTTTACCACTCGGTTATCGAGTCCTTTTGTATGTTCTTCAAACTCTACTCCCACAGTGAAGTTCAGTTCATAGTTTCTGAAAGTGCTGAGTGTTTTTGTTTTAAAATTGTCTCCATCTTGAATTATCTCCTTTGTTTGTTTCAAGTGCTTTGCAACTTTACGCGTCGCAAAATCAATATCTGTCAATAAACAGGAAACAAAAAGAGGAATCGCAAAGAAAATTTGGACATTTGTTACAGCATTTGTATTTACACATAATAAAAATATCTGTATATTTAATGATTACCTAGTTCCATAAATGACATTTTTACCTGTAGCATTTTGGAGAGATGATGATCATTTTTTAAAAAAGGAAATCTTGAGTTCTGTGTAAGTAGATCTTCAATTTGAGGATGTTCCTACTGATTCTATACCTATTTATGAAGATGATAGCTGTAGAAAGGTTATAAGCAGAGCTGCAACATGTACCCACTAGTGGTTACGTACTGCCACGTTAAACAATCACGGTCTCCAGCTTTAGGAGAATTAAGACATCATGGGCAGTTAAGACTGACATTGCTTGGCCTTCTTGGCCTCACTCAGACATTAAGCTGTGGGATGTTACGAGTGCACCATCATTTGTTGCCTGAGAGCTGTTCTGCCTTCCACGTGTGCAGTAAAAATCCCATAGCTCCCAAGCATAGCGGGGTGTTGGTCTATGTCCTGCAGGATTGCAAACGCTGGCCACCCCCAGAGGGAGGAACTTAGAATAAGATTCCTGTTCAGCAGTAAGTAAGTGTTTTAGAATAGATGTGCAATCCAGGGGATTTGGACATGTTATTTTTACGTTGAATCTACAGTCCATGGGATATACCAGAGGTTACTCAATTAATTAAAAAATACAAAAAAAAGATAAAAAAAAGGGAACTATCAAACCAAAGCCTGGCTTATTCATTGCCTTAGGCAGTGGAGACAGAAGCAGATTGTAGTTAGATGCTAAAGGAGGAAAGATTTCTTTTGTGTGTATGTATCTGTGCATATATGTGTGTACAGATGGATGATAAAAAACAGAAAGTCAAAAAAAATCAGTGTGAAGCTTTTGACAGTTCCTGTTTAATATTCTGTCAGCATTTGTGCGGCACTGATCTCCTTAACATTCTTTACTTTGGTCGTGATGAAGACTAACATTATAATATAAACAACTGCTTGCAACTGAAGCCATTGAGAGCTACCAAAAGGGGAATATATGTTACCGTCGTGACAGTTTGCCCCAGACAATCCGCCTAATGCCAACTGCATTACCATCTGCAATAAATATTTCTGACCAGCTGGTAGTGAATCTTATTATGGTGCTAGATGCAAATGAAATAATATCTCACATGTTTCTGCAGGAGATTGAAAAATGGTTTTGGTTTGTTAACCATCTTTTAGTGGTTTCACATGGAAGTTAATCACTGTCAGCTCAGCAATGCCACGTACTAATGGAGTCTTTTTTCTTTTGGTAGATTCATTATAGCACTGTTGAAGCACTAATTGAATTGAGTGAGAGGATTGAAAAAAATTGTAACTCTTTAACATGGAGGATAATGTTCTCGTTCAGTATTTATATTCAAGGCTTCTTGGGTATATATTATCTGCCGTGGTGGATTAAAGGTATCTCTTGGTCTGATTTATAGCCAGGTAACAGAAAATTTAGGTCTCTCCAAGGAAAAAAAATGTCTAGACTTCCAAGGAAAAGCTATTTCTGGCTAAATATATTAGTCTTGTAGCTCCTGGAGAAAAATCAGGGGAGGTTTTATTAAAGCATGGTTTTCATAACTACATTTTGAACAATGCAAGCAATAAAAATGAAATATTGTTCTATTATAGTAGATTAAAATGCTTTGTAACATGTTTATGATAAAATCAAAGTTTCTGGCTTAAAGGGCAAAACTATTCTTTAATTAAAGTATAGAAATGCATATGTATTAATTATAAGGATGGATGAATTTAAAGAAAAGCCTCTGTGCTTTGAACCTAAGCACTTTAATACTTAAAATATCAGCCACATGTAAAATGGAGAAAACAGAGCGGAAGAGTGTGTTCTCACCCCTTCTGTGTCATTTCCATTCACTGAGAAAGGTGAACACGAGGCAGGTTTTCTGTCAGTCACCCTGTAGCCTTATGCATCTCTGTAATGCTTGTTTCACAAATCCAGCGGCAGTTTTTCATTAGCATAAAATACAGTATATGTATGGAAGTATATACAAAAATATCATGTATTAACGAAGAGTGTAGCAATGATGGGCCAGATCCAGACAACTGGTGCAAATTGCTTCTTCATCCCAAGCAATTGCTGGGCTTGTCACAGAGGAAGGAGTCTGAAAATGGTGTGAGGAGCCTGAGCGAGCTTCTCTAGCCAATGAATCAAACCGTTTCTAGGCAAATTGAATCTCTAGGGCATTCCTTATTCTAACACTGGAGAGTTTTAGGCTCCAGGCTCCAGTGGGTCAAGACCTTGCACTCCCATGAATTGTTACTATCTCTTTTCAAGCAGGCTTCTCAGTATGTGGTGTCTGTCATCCAGACCCCACTGTAGTCTGAAGTGATCCATTATTTCTCTCAATTTCCACTGAGGATAAAAAAATCCACTTAATTTAATAATAAAATCATGAATTATCAACAAAGTAGCTTTCATCATGTATCCTGTTTTAACCACTGAAATGGTTCCACAGATGCTGAGTTGAACTGAGTTGCTGTAAGGAACTACTGTAGCACAGTTCATGCTATGATAGAAGCAGCAACCTAACTTTGGAATATGTATTACCTATTTTAAAAGGATCAGAAGAAAATGATAATAATCACAGTTCAGTTTATAGCTGGTAGGAATTAATATAAGAATTATGACAGTTTTTGAAATGCAGCAATATTACATCAGTAGTAGAAAAGAGACACTTGTTGATTCAGTGGCCATCCAGGGTGTGCTGTAGAAATTCATGTCACTGGTGACTTGTTGGAAAATTTTATATTTTCATCCAAGTAAAGAACTGTTTCTCTGCTGACCTAAGTAGAGGAAGGATTTCTTGCATGCTACTTACATAATCATAGTGACTTGGAGCAGAAAGAAATTTATTTTTTATGAGAACAAAAGTGCATGAAAGGCAATTTATATTGAAATAAAACAATTGGGGAAGCTAAAGAAAGTATTCATCTCAGAATTCTCTCACAGACCTTACAATAAGTAAGTATGCCAGTTTGGGTAAAAAAAAGTTTGCAAACAACATAAAGTGAGTTTGGAATGAAATAACAAGGATATTGCTAGCATTTGGTTAACACTGTTTTGATATTCCTCTAGCATCTACGTAGTAAGTCTCTCTAATATCCTTCTCAGCGGATACACAAGCTTTGGCTGTCTGACAGAGGCCTGATAATGAACTATGAAGGTAGTAAATGAAAGCTTTCTAAACAGCAGAACATTTTTTTTCCATATTTCTACATATTGTTGTCGTCACTGAGGGTGTGGATCAAGTGAGCTTCAGTTTAGTTAACCAAGTAAACATATGTGTAGGAAGCCTGTGATCAAAGCTGCCCTGCTGTATAAGGATCACTCCCATTCCAGTTGCCAGACATTCACCCATTTCCATTTTTACAGCCTTTACCACACAACTGTTTTACTGTTCCTACAAATTGAAAACACTAATTACATACTTAGCACTGTTGCTGTCTTTGTGATATAAAATATCTTGTTTCTTTTTAACAGAGCCAACTAGGTTGTGGTTTGACTATTACAGTAAGAGATACCTGGAATAAAAAAGAGCTTCTGTATCTAAGAGCCTATTCTTTCGCCATCTATATCTGTTTTTTTTTTTTTTTTCACTTATCTGATTAAGGATAATATCTTTGCCTCCATTTTTTTTCTTGCTTATATATTACATTATTGTAACTGCAAAAACATTACAATTATATAATTTTAATGTGATTGCCAATAACTGTCATGCCACAAGGCTCATGACTGAAATAAAATTAGTTTCTCATTAATTTTTAAAGGTTTTTACTTATAATTGAAACTTTTGTCAATATAGTCAATATTTTTCATTTACCTAAAGCAACCATGTAGCCTTCAAAGTTCTCATTGGATTCCATTTCCCACGTCCCATTGTAATCAGCAGGCATGGTGGCAGGCGCTTAAAAGCACGGTCAGATCCAAAGGTGAGGCTGGGAACCAGCTCTGCTAACTGAATGTGTTATAAGCCTTTTCATATCTCTTTTTTATAAAGTTTATGGTTTTCTAGATAATAAAGTTTAAAGGCCAGGATGATAACCCTGGAAAACTTTGCCTTCATTAACAGGGTTCAGCTGAACAGCTGGCAGACAAGGAACACTTTCTGAAATAAGTAGTACAGGAAGTGGATTTTAAATTGACCTTTGTAAAGAACTAGTTGCTGTTATGGGTCATGTTTGAAATATATATAGCACCATGGCAAATTGTGCAACCCAGCTGAAGTTCTCAAAGTGAATTCTCTTTTTCAGTTCTTTTTCACATGCCACATTTCCCTACGAAGAACTGGACTTACAGAGCTGACCATACTCAAAACTCCCGTTTAAAATTGATGGAAGCCTTGCACAGGCACCAAGTGCAAGACATGGCAGAAAAGGGAATAATTCTCTTGAAAATATTTTTGATTTCCTTTGCTTCTAAAAATATTTTACCCTAATATCTAATAATGGAATTAGAGATCTCTCTCGTATGTCTAATAAGTGTCCCTGTCAGATGCTGGCAGGCATGCTTCATGTGCAACTGCATTTCCATATTTTGATTTTATCTTTAAAAAAGGCAGTCTGCAGCAAGTTTGGCAAATGTGAAACAAAGCCAAATGAATTGGTATGAATCCTATCTTGAAAAGTTAATTTTAATTACTCTGAAATGAAGCTGTTTGAGTTAAAAAGCTGTTTTTAACCACACTGACCATTTCTTACTTCTGAGTTTTCTAAGACAAATGTTACTAGAGAAACTAAAAAAGAATGCTGGATTTGTGTTTTGTTTTTTATATATATTAAATGTTTATTTAAAAATAAGAGAAGTTATTGTTCCAAAGTCAGCCACTTACCCAAAATCAAATTTAGTTGTGTAACTAACTTCTCTTCAGTTCCCTTGTGCACATGCATACTAATCCTTAAGTGTATTATAACTCCCTGGTTTTCCAGCTGTAAGATATTCCTTCCTTCAGCGCACTAAAGGGATGATGTTCAGTTTAAAAGTAGGTGTTCAGTTGTCTCCAAATGCCTAATGGTGGATGAATAAAGGGTGAATCAGCTTGTATGTCTACATTCACATTCGAAAGCTGGAGCATATGCTGGAAGCTTATGGCCAGAGATTTTATATTCTCGGTACTTTTTGTTCTGGAGTGTTTTGCTTGCTATATAACAGTCATTTTGGGAAAAAGATGAAATGACTGAAACATTATCGTTTGATGTGATGATCAAAAATTGACATCTAGGAACTAAGAAGGAAACAACTGTATTGCTGTAGGTATGCAGACTTAGGCAGATTCAGAGAAAGTAAGTTATGAGATGACAACATCCTTTTAATATAAGACTATAGTAAACATATAATTTTACAGGTTTTCCCAAAATTATTTTGTTTACAATCATTCCTTTTATTTGTTTTTCTCTATATTTTGTAATCTGCATATTAGGTTATCTCTAGGTATATGTTTATCCAATAACTGGAAATAGCTCTTTTAAGAATCTGTTCAGATAAATATGCAATGCAGAAGCTTGCAGGCACTAAATTTAAACAACCAAGAAAATGTCTAAATCGGAAGTTAATAAACATTGACTTGATAAAATTTTGTGATGCCCCATGAGCTTTCATCCAGCATTGCATGAAGGTCCACAAAGAGAATTTTTACTTTACAAATCAATATCCTGATAAGCAGTAAAAACTCTATCAAATTCCAAAGACTGCCTAAATCATGCAAAGGCAGTAGACAGCACAAGTAATTTTCAATCTGCAGATCACTGACTCATTGCATCCACGGCACTCATGTGGGTCTGTGCCTTGCCACATTTTGCTGATATGACTTCAAAATTTTGGCTTACTTTCCATTTCCAATCAATTTCCAATCAATCCCACTTATCCTCTTTGCTCTGTGTGTATATACAGCATGTATAGGCACAAACAGACTCTCAAAATGGCAAAACAACGTTTCATTCCTATGACCAGGAAAGGATGAAGAAGTATCCTTCTCTCATCCTCCCACTACCCGAACGAAACTCTCCCTTCTTGCTGTCTGAAAGGGCTTGTAGTGCACTCTCCTTGCAATGGGCTGTGCAGTAAAGCACAATTAAGAGAAGATAGGCGGAAGAGAGCAACTGATCAAACAAATCTTCTTCTGTAAACTTCTGGGAATGGCATCTTGAAAAGAATATAGCCTGCTTCCCACTCTGGCTTTCCCTCGCTTTCATTTTCCTTTGAATTGCCTAGTATAGGCTTGGGTCAGAGGAGAAAGAATGTCTTGTACTCCCTAATCATCTGCTAAACTCCAAGTTTACCCTGGACAAATGGAACTTTTGCCTGTAGTTATTTGGTTGTTGTTTAATGCATAGAAATATAACGAACTGCATAAACTGTTCTCAGCAACTAAGCTTCTCTGAAGGATCCAGGCAGAAACAGCATGGTTGCAGACACCTATTATTATTTTTAACTTGTTAGCACATGTGCACTCACTAGGTTTCTTTTTATAAAATTAATCGCCTGAAATGTGATGGTTGCAACGGCTGTCAGAGGTGCAATCTCACCCGGCTTGGGGCTCTGTTAGCACAGACAGGAGGAGACACATTATTGTGACAACTACAAGTGAGTTGGAGGGAGGAAATCCGCTTCTTGTCGGTCTGTGAGATGGTGTGCCCAGGGGATGAGGAGGGTGAAAAGAGTTTGTCAGCTACTGGGCAGAGAATTAAACAAGAAGTGGCAGGAGTAGCAGGAGGCAAATATAACAGAAAGGGACCAAATCAAAAGATGTGATTTGCAAAATGGGCTAAGCAAAAAGATTCGGTTTCCCAAGGTTTCTAGTGGCTTTCTCTCCCAATATCAAATGGCACTAGATTGCAGTGGATGCTCCTAGCTCATAAGCTTTCTTGCCTGGTCAGACATAGCCAAGTATAGCTAGATATAGCTAAACCACTCTCAGCATCTCGGCATTAGTTAGAGTATTGGCTTTAAATTAAAACTGCTGTTTGGGCTGGATAAGTCATTGGTGTTTCTGACTCATAAGTTGGCTGGCTTGTCCCACTACAGGCCTTACAGAGAAGGCCTGGAAGTTGGACCCATGTTATATATGTCTGCGAACAAAACACTTCAATATTATTTATTGTCAGCCAAAAGAGAAATCTGCAGAAATAAGATGTTTGGTGACAGCAAAGAAAAGGGAGAGTGAACAGCATTCATATCTGGACAGAGGGACATGTCTACCATCCATTGACAGAGCACTTCAATTTAGGTGAAGAAGAAAAATATCTTTTTTTTTTTTTTTAATAAAATTGTTGGCTTTCTGCCAGAGGTTGTTTTTCTCATCAATCACTGTCTGTCTTCACTCAGTCCCATCTCTCTTAATCCTTCTGTTTGTGCTGATTTAAATATAGATGTTATGCATTTTATTAGTCAGAAGCCCTCCTCCTCTATTATTAAGAACTTATTTCAGTAAGTTATTTCAATGGCCTAGCTGCTAAAGACTACCTAATGTCACCGATTATTGAGTTTGAAAATAAGAAGAAATTGATGACTCTTATTAAAATAGTTTGCATTGTGAAAAAATATGTTGCAGAGAAACTGCAAACCTGTGAAGCTTCTGTAACTGCCAACAGACAAAGCTGACCTTGATTTTCAATATAAATAGTAAATACTGAAATTATTCTTTACTTAATTCGCTTTAGCGCTTGTCTTCTTTATCCATGGACTTCACAAAGGCAAGTAAGAATTGTTAGTCTTTGTAAATTCAGAAAAACTTGAGGGAGAGATGCTTGGCCAAGGTCATAAAATAAGTCACTGGTCAAATCAAGTTATAGAGCACAATCCTTTATCTTATCCACTAAACCATGCTTCCTCTTGGGCTAACTTTAATGTAGATTGAAAACCTGACCCCATTTTAAGTGTTTTGTCATTGACTTTAGGGCTGCGTAAGTTTTCCCTTCAAAGATTTTTTCAGCGTCTGAATTCCCTGCGTGACCTATGCATTAATATCTGTAACTATAATCTATAACTTAATTGTATTTATTCTGTCGCAAGGTTTTGTAATTGCAAATGCCACTTCTTATCGTCATCAGATAAAGGTTGCATTACTTAGACATTGAACCAGAATACTGATTGATGGTTTTGAATGAAAAGAGTGTAGAAAGCAATGTTTTATTCCCCCAATGCTTCCTTGACAAGCATAATTTAACTAAGAAAATGCATGTCCCCTTTGGCTTGTTCATGCCTGACCATAACAGCTGAAATGTCATTTTAATCCAAGTTCTCATGCATTAGAAATAACATATTAAAGGATTGATTTTGTTAAACAGAAATAATCCTTTTTATTGCATCAGGAGAACACTTTGGAGTGGTACTTGCAAAAATCTTAAACCTCAAGGTTTCACATACCTCATAACTGGTATAATCTGATGATGTAAAGCTTTTTTGTATGTTATCCCATTTTGCTTAGAAATCTAGAACCTAGAAAACCAATTAAACTACATCAGCTGTTGCAGTTAGTGTACAATTCTGAATTCACTGTTGTCCTCTGAAAAGGTGAAAACCACTCTTGTGGTAGTCTGTCTGCAGGGCCTAGAGGCACTGTCCCCGAAGTACTGTAAATTAGGCCCAGGTATATTGCCCAGAACACACATTAATGTTCTGCCTCTTTGCTTTCTTTCACTATGTCCTGTAAAGGATTTACAGAACTGTTATCCTAGTCTGGGAAAATTCCTAGAGAGCTGAGTGTATCTTTTTCCTGATTGCTTTGTAAAAGATCTTTCCATAAATCAGTTTTACTGCTTCAGCTAGAGAAAATTACTTGCCCAGTAACCCAAAACTTTTTTCCAAGCTACTGAATCATATCATATGATGTTGCATATCTCTTAAAGCGTAGGCATGAGTCTCTATTTCCTGTTGTTCAGGGGATTCTTTGTGCTGTAAATCTCATAAATTTATTTCTCACACACTGCTGCCTGGTTATTCTTTTCTGCTTGTTTCTCTTGCTTCACAGTGTCACTTGGGCTGGGACAAAGGCTCTGCCTTCATTCTAGCATATTCTTTTTCTATTTAACTTGAGAAATGAAGCAGTGCTAAATTCCCTGATGAAGTAGAACATAGTAGAAAATAATCTTATATAATAAGTGTTTTCTGAGTGGCATTTAGATGTCTGCCTGTATGTGTGGCGAATTTCTGGCTTTAAGTTTGCAGATGTTTGATAGCAATGGCATTTGAGATGGAACTTCATAGTCATGCTTAGAAAATTATAGATCTGTGAAGTTGAAATCTTGTCTGTTTTAATATCAGACTAGGAAAGAATTCTGTAGAAATTCAGAGTCATGAGTCTTTTCTCTAAATTCTTTATGTACAGCAACTTAACCATGATTAAGAGAGTTACTTTTAAGATAGTATTTGAGAATTACTTTTTTAGAGAAAAGCTTCACAGAAAAGGTGTGAAGTATACCAGGGAGGCTTTTAATGTACCAACTGGGTTAATCTTGAAATAATAAAGGAAGAATCTTTAGGGATAGATGTAACACTATATTTTTATCTGAAATTCATTACATAGTTAGTATAACAGCTTGCCTAGAATGTTGCCAAAAAGTAGATAACTTAAGAAGGCCAAATGAATAAAGCAGAACAACCATGTTTGCTTCTGTTTTGCTGAAGTATTTGATACTTTGTGATTAACAGCAAAAAATCTTCATTCTGGTCTCTAAAGATTTTACCCATTTGCCCCTTTCAAACTGTATTTGAAGCTGTAGTTATTCACAGAATCAAAGAATTGTTGGAGCTGAAAGGTCCCTCCAGGGAACAGGTTGCCCAGGTCTGCATCCAACTGGGTTTTGAAAATGTTTGAGAAGAAAAAATGCCAATATAATAACAAATATCCCTTCTTTATCAATAGAGAGATGGAATGTCAGGTATGTGGAAGCAGTGTCAGTTTTGCCCCCTGTGCTGGCAACACTGAAAAGAAGAGCTCAAACTGGGAAGTATTTTCTCAGTACCATTTGACTGCTTATGGGAAGTGCTCTATTTCATTACACTGGGAGAACAAAGAAAGGTGCTGTGTTGATATGAAATGCATTACACATAGAAGTGTAGATATCTGGGGAGTTTTTCTCATACCTTAAACATAAACTTTTTGAGGAGAGGGCTCTTGCCTGAATTAGCTCTGCAATCAATAGATTGCAATTTAGGAGGTCATACAATGGTAGAAAGACAGATATTTGTCGGAGCAATAGTAAATTTGAAAGGGGAATAAATAGATCTTTTTCCTCCTTACATAACAGTGCTAAGGATTCAAAAAGCATCACGTAGCAGTTACAGTGGCAAAGTCCAAAATGGTTGCAAGGTTGCAAGGCCC
This sequence comes from Crypturellus undulatus, assembly GCA_013389825.1. Classification (NCBI taxonomy): domain Eukaryota; kingdom Metazoa; phylum Chordata; class Aves; order Tinamiformes; family Tinamidae; genus Crypturellus; species Crypturellus undulatus. Next base: position 47,699 of record VWPW01005309.1, on the reverse strand, counting down.
TGCTCATGGGCAGTTATGCAATCACGTCATGCCTGCCGTTCCTCTGAAATGTGCTCATTGCCTTTGAAGAGTGATTTGCTATCTGTGTTCAACTACCTATCCTTCACTCTAGTGAGTAAAGGTTATATTACTGCGTGGCAGTCAGAAATATCTGAAGTCTCCAAGAAAGTATCATTATTACAACCTTTTGTACCGTGTCCATTAAATAAACCCTCACTAGACTTAGTCTCTAATTGTACGCTTTGAAAGTTCAGATCTAATAAAAGTACTACAGCCCTGTCCCTCTTCCCCCATTAATGCATTTTTTATTAGAGTCTCACTGCAAGCAGCTAAGTAATCTGCCTTCTATGTAGCCAGCACATCTGCATAGCTTTTTGCTTTTTGTCTTTTAATCCTTTCCAGATCAAGACAGAGTGCTTAGTACCTTGCAGAATCCCATTCAAGCTCATTTTGTAATGCAGACAGTACACTGTAATTACAAGAAGTAAAAAATATTCACATTGCTTCTGAACATGAACAAATACCTAATTTTGAAACTCTAGATGCAATTACAGGTAGTTTTGCTGTCCTTTCAAGGAAAAAAGTAGAACGAGAAAGGTGTTGCTTCAGCAAGTACATTCGCTGCAAAGAGAACAATTTTTCAGGACATAAACACTGATATGGCCCATGGCTACAGCTTCACAAGACTGAATCTTGTAAAGCTAAGGAGGACTCATGGCAATCTCCTTGTGTACCCTAAACTGTTTCATGAACTGGGGGCTGAGAGGTTGTCCTGTAGGGTGGGGATGGGAGCCCAGCAGTACAAAACACGCTCAAAAAATATGAGTTGAGTGAGAGCTTTCCTTCAGAAAAAAAAATCCTCTTAGGATAAGTGCCCATTTCTGTGAATACTTAGTGTCTTTATATTCTCTCTTGAATTATATAGATTTTTTTAGGAGATGGAATTGCCTGGCTAGATTAGAAGTTTGTCATCTTGTATTTGGCAAGAAAGGCCAATCTGTGAAAAGAAATCTGCAGAAGGCAGTGCTTTGAAAACTACCGCTTGTACCTCTATCCTGTTACCCATTACAAGCTACATGATCCTGCCTGTTTTAAGATTTATTTTTCTTTCACTAAGATTTAGGCAGTCCTTCTTCATACCCTTAATGTCTGATGAGGGAATCTGTTTAATCAGAGCTGACCTGTTTGTTTGCACTGAAACACTTGCACCCATTCACTTACTTGGGGCTAGTGCCAAGGGGGTGGATGACTGAGAAGGCAGTGAGATGTTCCTGAGGTTATGCAAGTTAGAGATGTAGGTGGAAAGTGCTGTATGACACTGGGCGAGAATTTCAAAGCATCTATACCTCTAAAGAGGGAAAAAAAGTCTGGCCTAAAAAGTCTGCAGGATCTTCAAGCAAATTAGGTACTTACTTCCTATTAATTTCAATGTGGAGTTAAGCACCTACTGGGATTTTCAGTGTCCTAAAGCAGATTAAGTGCCTTTCTGCTTCTTTGGTCATTAAACACCTTTGGAAATACAACAAGAATATAGCAAGAATAGGAACAATACCTGCTATTGTTTGGGAGCTGGATATAGAAGTGGAATTTTGTGTGATGTGAGATTACAAGGCAGAATCGCTGTGTGAGAAAAGCACATTATACAGGATTGTGCATATGATGTAAAAAGCATTCTCTGAAATAATCCTGCATACACGTCTGGGGAGATGTTTGCCTCGTGTTTCTTTGCACAAGAGGGACCAGGCAAGNAGTGCCTTTCTGCTTCTTTGGTCATTAAACACCTTTGGAAATACAACAAGAATATAGCAAGAATAGGAACAATACCTGCTATTGTTTGGGAGCTGGATATAGAAGTGGAATTTTGTGTGATGTGAGATTACAAGGCAGAATCGCTGTGTGAGAAAAGCACATTATACAGGATTGTGCATATGATGTAAAAAGCATTCTCTGAAATAATCCTGCATACACGTTTGGGGAGATGTTTCTTTGCACAAGATGGGCCAGGCAAGCCCAGTTTGTTGTGATGATGAGGATTGTGGAGAAGCAACAATTCTAGTGGAGACCTGGGTCCTCACAGAGCTCAAACCAGACTGGGACTGCTTTGCTGGGGAACTCTGATGCCCTCCTTGTGCTCTGTTTTGTTCAAGAGGAATGAGTCATCGTTTCTAGATCATTTAGAATTGTGTGAAATCTGCCTTTCAGTTCTTGTTTGTCTAGCTACCAAGTCAACCCCCGTGTCTGGCATTGCTTAGAGCTGGTCTCAGATGGAGTTGGTATGAGGTGTTATAGCTGCAGGGACTTGTGAAAATCAATACTGTGCTTTGTGTTGCTGCTTAGGTGTAATAGACCTATAACACACAGGTAAGTACTTCAACATAACCTGTTAGGAGCTCCTAGAAACTGAAAAGTATCCATGTTGATATCTGAAATAGTGGAATATGTTTGTTGGAGTAAAGCAGTGTTTTAGTCCATAGGTTAAAGACTGCCTGAGTAATTGTCCTTAATAAACACTGGTATCAGATATGAGGTGGAAAGGATGGGCTGCTGCTTGGGGAGCTACGTTGTTGTACCTGAAAACAAGCCTCTGGAGGAGCTGCTTGGTAATGTGTTTGAACAAGTTCTTTGTTGTGTTCATGTAGTGTATATTAAAAGGTGCTTTTCTCCCCTTTTCCTCTCCAAAAATAAGTTTGGAAATGTCAGCATCAAACATGGCAGCAGGTTTCTTGACAGGTTGAGTGAAAGATCACGCAGTCATTTCACAGAATCACTACTGAAACGTGTTAACTTCTTTTGTGTGCCCTTAACATGCCCAGCTGGAGAAAAGTATTGGAATTGTAATGGTAGTAAGCAGCAGTGTCTTGTAGGAAAGGATAAATTGAGTCATCCTGATTTAGATGTAGAGAAGGGGAGCAATGAACTGTTGTGAGTCTTGTTGCACTTGACTGAAAGTTAAATTTCAGCATGCTGTGATTTTAAGCCCTAACAAATGCTGATGGTGACTGCCTAACATTATGTTTCCTTTTTGGATGTAAGGGCACTGCCTAGTATGGAGCAAAATTAGATGGGAATGTTGAGAGAGAGAGAGGGGCTTAGCTGAAGTGTAATGTCAAATTCTCCCATTTTACACTACCTCATTTTGCTTTTTTTTTTTGTCTTTTTTTTCTTGTCTTTGCACATCTGCAGGATTGCTTTATGCAGCTGAAAAGGGAAGGGAAAGAAAGTCAAGCGAAACTATTGCAGGAAGGCTGTTAAACATGCTCAAGACTGCACATCTTTGCAGTTTGCTACTGATAGCCATACAGCCATGCTCTGTGTATCTGCGTATTCACAAACTGTTCTTAACTTCTCTACTGTGCTTATGCAGCCATAGCTAACTGCTTGTGCTTCTACTTCAATCTTGAACTGACAATTAGATGAATATTTAAATAAAAATTTCAAATTGTAAATGTTTTAATCAAAAAAAAATTGACCCCTAATTGGGTCAGCATTATAATAGTGTCATACCAGCCAGCACAAGATAAATGCTCTTCTGTTATGTAAATTACTGTAAAATCAATAACTACAGAGTTTTCTTTCCTCCTCTCACTCCTGGCTCCAAAATAAGATGTGTTTCTTCAAAAGAGGAATTTCCTATTTAAGGACCTGGTGAAGACCTGAAGTGCCACTCTGCTCGAGTGTTCCGTGTGGTTACTTGTTATCAGCTGCTACACAGAGAGAAAAGTACTTTTCATAGTAGTAAAACACAGGATATTGAAGAAGCTCTTCTGTTCTGTGCACTTTTGCTATGGGCAGCGGGGAGCAAGTCATTTAAATATTTACCTTCAGTTTGTAAAGCTGCTTAAAGTAGACATAGCATTAGCATATAGGTTCTGTTGGAAGATGAAATGTTTTAGTAATAGAAGTTGAATAGCCATGAATCTATTATGTGATTGCAGCTGAGACTTTCCAAGAAGCAATACAGTACAATGTGCTACATGCTAGAAATGTGCTCTTAATATAGTACTGGAGAACTCTTTTTTTATTTTTTTTTACTATCTACTGAATCTATTTAATATAGTGGAGTCAATTAAATGATGGGCACTGCTGAAAGAGATTAGTATAGCATGTCACTCATGCCACCTTGCCATCTTCTATTGCCTGCTCTCATAAAAGACTTTTTAGGAATCTATTTCAGCATCTTATGCTAAGATATTTGTCATTGTCATTGTCATTTTACATAAAACTATTATAAAGATCATATTAAGCAGTTATTTCCTGTCTTTCACTGATAGACTGTTGCATAAATGTAAACTGGTGTCCTAACTTGTATTTCAGTTCTTCTTTGACATTCTATCCTAGGCAAAACTTGCTTCTAAATCATTGTGTATTCTAAGCACACAGCCTGAAATTAATCCTTTTCCTGATGTTTTTGTGTCCTGACAAGGATAGATCAGTTGGTGGGTAATGACGATAGCATGCAAAAGGTGGCTGAGGGTCATGCTAACCATTTATTGCTAAATAATGTTGAAAATCAGGTTAAGAGGAAGTATAGGACTCAGGAGTGTCCTTTCTGGGAGAATTCTCCTAAGTTGCTGTTCATCTGCTGAACCTGTGAGACACTGGACAGATGTAAAATAGCTTAGTACAATTAATAAAGTATGTTTAAAAATTCACAAAGTGATTATAGCCATGGATTAGTGCAATGAAGGTTAAAATAAATGCTTGTATACATCTGGCAAGTAGGGAATTTGGTATTTGCTAATTCTCTTGCTATAAAATGAGCCTTAGCTTTATTTCCTCAAAAAATAAGAAATGTCTTTCTAGTATATGAATTAAATATCATTTATTTATATCTATGAAGTAGGAGGGGCAGATGTGTAATCTGAAAATGCAAATTTACTTGTCATATTGTGGATCTCAAGGGACTCATGTCAGCATTATCTTGTCGCCACTGCAATGCTAACAAAGAGCTTGCTAAACCGAATTCATTTCCTAGGTCTTCCAGTGTATTTCAATTGTTTCTGTTGGATTCTCAGGAGTTTTTCTCTCAGGACTTGTCCTGATTAGGTTTTAAATATCTTGTTAGATGATGTTGGCTGCCATCTGCTACCTTAAGTGCTAGAACAAAGGGCAGTGCGTTGCTGTGCATTACGATTGTTGATTGCAAAATTAGGCACTTCCTCTAATCTTATTTGCATGTTATACCTGCCTTGCATGGAGATGGTATCACGTACCCACTGACAGGTTGCACATTTCTTCCAGTATTTTTGTGCTGTTACACAACTCCTAAATTGGCTGCGATCTTAGAATTGTCCATTTAGTAATATGGAGAGCAGTAAAATAGAAATTAATACTAAAATAGTAATTAAGCTAACAAACATATTTGACATGAAGTGTTATGTTCAGAGTGGAAAGCAGTCATTCATCCATTTGCCCTATGCTTTAAGAAAGTTTCTAAGGAATATCAGATCAAGCTAAGCCACAGTCCAGTTCAGTCAGGCTTGTGCTGCAAGGTTTCTTTTTTTTCAAATTTAATCTCGGCTTTGATAGAAACTGTGCTAGTATTTAAGAGGGTCTGTAATTTTGAGCAAAGTAAGTTCTTTGCTATCTCTCTATACTGCCAGGAAAACAGTTCCCTCTGGGTTCTTGATCAAGGGTGCGCAATCTAAGGATTTCTGATATTCATAACGTCTTGGTATTTAAACTAGTAAACCCCCATTCCTTGTAACAACATAAAGTGTTTTCCCCTTGCCACATAAATTGAAGTCCTGTTTCCCTTGCTCTGGAACCATAGTCTGATCCTTGAAGCTCTCTGTAAGCTTTGCTTTCCATCTGTAGAAAAGGCTTTGTAAAAAACCAATGAGTTTGGTACTTCTCTGCACGTACATCCATTGAGCTCCGTGTCCTGAGGCTCTGGGCAGTGGAAGTGGCCCTCCGGCATAGCAGACTGCTCTGCTCCTCCTGCAAGTCAGCTGGGAATTCTTTTGGGGATATGCCAAGAATTTGTGTATTGTGTTGGGTAGGAGCAGAATGGCTTCTACTGGGCATGGCTGAGTTGGAAAAGATGTGATCTAGTTACTGGGAGTATTTCCTGAGGAAAAACACATCTGCCTTTGTTTGCTTCTCAGGTTTTGTCACCTAGATTTTTCTGGAATTAATATAGTGTCAAGATGAGATTAAACTTTTAGCAGTAGAGGGTGAAATGCACCTTTTTGCCTTTCTGTTCACACTGTCTCTGTAAGCAATGGTCTAGTCTCACAGAATTAAAACTAGTGTTGGAAGTAATGCAGTTTTGCAAAAATAGAGAGGAATGGTTCTAGTAAACCATAGCCGAAAATCTCTGGAAGAGTGAGAAAATAAATCTGATTTATTATAAATTCATTATAAATCTGATTCCTGAGTAGTAAGCAAGTCCTTCATTCTGAAGGTATTGACTATTAAATAGTTTCAAAAGGGGTCAAAGAGGCTGATATTTGTCAAGTAATAAACAAAAATTGCTGAATGTTATGCATTCATAAATAGATACTACTTGGAGTAAGTTTTATATGATATTTTACAATGCCATGATTTTAAGGACTTAAGGAAACAGCAAGGGTAATTTTATGTGCATTACTTGGAGGACATCATCATGGAAGCAGTGAACAGCATTTTCTCAATCCCTTTTTGAGGGGAATGGTTATGCAGCTGAGACAAGAGATTACAATAAGGACGAGTAAGTTAGATGATTTGAAGAGATTTCAATTTTTTTGAAGCTTCTATATTTCAGGTGAAAAATTAACCATGGAGGTACTTCTTGAGTCTTCCTTTTCTCCATAGTTGTAAGCAGGGTACATTGCTTTTGTTTGGCAAGCCATTAGTTATTAACTAACTGCACTGGTAAATTTGCTCTTTTACCAAATGACACAAAGGGGAAAAGCTGTCTGATTACAATAATAGTAGCATGTAACAATTGGATTTACTTAGCTAGATGTTAATTGATCCACTTATAACCTTCTGCAAAGAGTTTGTGTTTGTTGCACAAAGACTGCAGGGAGCTGGAGGCGAAAATTAGAAGACATCTGGTGAATTCAAAGTTATGAACTGCCAAACTCAACTGAAGGAAAACTACATTTCCAAAAGGTCTGATTCAGTGCTGAACATTAAAAATAGTTCTGCAAAGTTTAATTGTGGATAGTGATGGGATCTATATCATTATTTTGTAATTTTAATTTGCATATGAGAAAGGTAATTTAGGTGGTCTTAATGAATAACTATCTGCCATACATGAGACATTGGAGTTCAGTCCTGATAGTCCATTGTTGCGTATGTAGCTTTCCTTAGGGCTGAAGAGTGGAGCAGTGTCTAGAGTGTGTCTATGATTATGAAAACTTAGGAACCTGAAGGAAGGAAGTTGCTGTATCTAGAAATCTTTCAGAGACACCCAAATAACCACTGCACTGAAATTTGGCAACCAAGATACCCTAAACCTTGTGTAATGTCAGAAATAATATGTTAAGTAGATGGCTGTTAGCAACTTCCCGTAAGCCAAGTAGTGTATTTAACCTGAGATGTACAGGTTTTTTACCCTCCTCCCTCCACTAGAACCTTTCTATCTTATTTAAAATTACCCGTTTTTTAACTGCCATATGCCAAGCACAGGAGCTCATCACTGTTACCTGCTGGCTTGTGCATCCATTAGGAGCTAGGAGGGACATCCACTGGGCTATGGAAACCTAGCTAGATGAACAGCAGTGTGACCTCCTGTGGGAGAAAAACAGTCTCTGTGTGTTACCCGATTGATCAGGCCCAAGTACAATTCCCAGAGCCTCCTACTCTTGAAGAAACTACTCGTTTCTTCAAAATAAGAGACAAAATCAATATGCTGTCAGTGGCTAGAGCATATAGGAAGCATTTGCCTGTTGGACATGCTTTTGGGAAGTATTGGTTTTCCAAAATATCCATCCATGTCTTTACTTAATTTGAGAAACTGCCTTTTATTTCTGGTAGAATATTGCAGTAAAGCAGTACTCTATTGGAGCTGATGGTAAAATTCACATTGACTTCAGTGAAATCAGATTTCAGTGTACATTAAGCCACAGATGATAGTTCTAAATCCCTTTCCTACAGCAATAAACATGATTTCTATTTAGATGAAAAAACGAGCTCATTTCTTCTTAAACTTGCATCTCATTTTGTACCAGCATTCTCTCATCTGGTATAGTAAAGACCAAGGTGCACACATATTTACAGAGTTTAGTATCTTTAATTGGCATTTCTAAAAATAATTTTATTTGGAATTATTTATTTAAAAATAATTAGGTAAAAACATTTTATGCAAAGTCTGACTACACAATTCCAATGTCATCTTCATCTCTTTGCTTGCTGTCTTGTCCTTCATGATACACATTACTGGTACTTGGAGATATAGTTGTAGATCAGTATGTTCTACTGTTCTTCACTTTTCTATCAGCAGTCAGCTCACTGGACCTTCTTAAAGACCTGCTTACACTTGACTCCACACACTCTGATTTCCTAGGAAGAGACAGTGATCGAAAAATACAACTTTTACTTAGAATTCATGCTCTATATATTCATTTATATGTTTGGCTTAATTTGATTTCAGTTTTCTATTGAATTATGTTGTGTAATTTGTATTGTATATCCTTTATTTCTTAATCCTAGAAGGAACTAGCCTTTTTTTTTTTCCTGGAATAAAGTGGAATGAGAGAAGTTATCTCAGGATCTCAGGTCTTAAAGGGTCAAATGCGTTTCCAGTGCACTATTCTTTATTTGTGTGCACAGCCACTTTGCTCCTTAAAGTAGGTATTTTCTGTTTTGGGCACTTAAACAAATTATTCAGAAAAAGATTTGAAAGAACAGTTCCGAATAATGGTGGATGGGAGATGGGAGCTAGGCACAGCACAGCAGGAATAAGTTGACCACACTGGACATCTCTACTGTTCAGATGTTTTGTGCCCCATGGTAGCATTTTAAAAACCTCTGACTGCTCATCATTGCGACAGGAAGGGCAATGATGTTTATGTCTTGGGCATTGATTTGAAATGCATACTGCTTTTACACTAATTTCACTGAATATTCAGTTTAATATTTTCTGTTAGTTTGGAGAATCCATATTTGTATGGATGTATGGAGGCGTTGACTAGTTTTGGTAGAAGAAGAAAAGTGGGTGGAACATCTTAAGGGCCAAAGACAAAGTTTAGGACCTAGCAGAATAGACACACCTTCTGTTCTGAAGATAAGATTTAACTAAGCTGCAAGAACATTCTGCAGAAGCAGAAGGCAGAGCTTCTTGGGTCGTTCTGCACATCTTCTTATGGACTTTGAAAAAATAGCATAAAAAAAACTCTGCTGGGTCAGTAACCCCATTGGAATATGCTGCTTGAATTTTAAAAGCACTAATAAGAGAGTGGCTCATGATGAATAGAGGCAACAAGCAGACTGATACAGCGATTTTAGATAGGACCTGTTTTGTTCACTTTATATATAGGTAACCTAGAAGAAGGAGTGTGCAATAAGGGCTAAGAGATCTGCTGACAATGATAAAAACCCACAGAGCAGAAGCAATCAATACAATAGAAAAGGGCAATAAAATTCAAACGGAAAAGGAGAATGGTCAAAGAAGTCACTCAAGTAAAATGGAATCTGAGGGGGAAAAAGAGCTACAAAGTACAAACCACAGAATGAAATGGTGAAAACAGCGGGTGATAAACTACCGAAGGATATAGCAGTATTCTCCACAGAACTGTGCAGAGAATTAAATTAATACTTGGCTCATTGTGTAAAGTTCAATAGGATCATAAAGCTATCGAAGTATCAGTTTTTTAGAGGTAACTGCCCATTGTATCAAAGAACTCTGAAAAGTAGCAGACCTAGTAATCCCAGCTGGTCAAAAATAAGATATGAAATTGGTCTCTCTTTTACGGTATGTTTAATGGACAGAGTTACATTAATGAGGATTCGGAGGAGTAAAGAGGATGCATTTTGAAGCTGGTGAAATACAAAAAGTGATAAAATTGAAATATTGCAGATTGGCCTGTGAAATACTTGGGGACTTCCTTTGCATGAAGTAACCTTGTGTCGACTGTCGTGTATATGTGAGACAGCTTTTAATTTTAATAATTTTAATTTTAATAAATTGTACCAGTGTCAGTGCATGCACGGACACTTGCATGGACTAGCAGATATGAGACAGAATTGTCACAGCCTTCTCATGCTGCAGCCTGAGATCACTCACATTATCTTATGTATCTTAAGCACTAGATACATTCGTTTAAGCAAGTGAAACCCTGTTTATGACTGTGGAAATGCTCACTGACCAAGGATAGAAAGTAGTCCGGTCTGGAGGTCTGTGGTGAGGCTGTATAGCCAGAGTATGGATCAGTATGGATGGCAGAGATCTTGGCCAAAGAGTTTGGTGTTAGAGGCAGCAACCTGGAAGAGATGATGACTACAGAGTTGTCAAAGAGCAGAGGCCATGACTTGCAATAAAGAAAAGAGGCCAAAGAAATGGCAGAGAAACTAGTGTGGTTGTCTAAGATGAAGGCCGCAAGGCGTAAGCTGAGCTTCTGAGCCGTTCCTTGTGGGGCACTTGCAACCTCATTGCTAGCCTAGGATCTGAGGGGGCTTGTGCTCTGGGTCTTGGTACCCAAGGGATGTGAGACTGGGGGCTACTATGTGAATTCTTTAATGTGTCTGTGTGTAAGACAGGGAACTGAATATACACAGAAAATTCTAGGGACTATTTCTCATTGTTTCATCTGTACTTTCAGTGAGACCTTGATCTCAGCTGTAAAGTGATCAATCACACAGATACTCCCTCCCTACCTGCGTTATAGCAAGCATGTAGTCCAGGTGATCTATTACATACACTCTCTTTCCAAAGCAGTATCTGTGACTTCTGGTGCTTCCTAAAAATTATGTGTAGTACTAATGGGCTTGGGGCACTGTCGCAAAGATTTCCTATATACTAATGCTATGGATTTGCCTATTTAGAGAACATCTATTTAGAATAATGAATACCAATAGTACTGAAGAGTGAACAAGAATGGAAGTTGTTAGATTTTATCATCTCAGCTGGAATAGTGTGTCTTAGTGAACTACTGAACGAGTGAGGATGCTACGAAGAGCTATGTGAGAAATAATAGTGCCCTTCTTTCAGGTCCTGTTAACTTAGAAAAACAGAAGTGATGACCTGAAAGAACATGGCATCTCCAAACCTAAACTGCTGTTTCAGTTCTCTAGGCTGTAATGCAGTCTGGTCTGTAATTACTTTAAAAGAATTGTGGTCTGTTTTCCCCTTATGGCTTATTGTTGGATGTGCAATTTTACCAGCTTCCGTACTGCTGCTTCACAGAGTATACAAGTGTTTTCCTCCGTGCAAACATTTCAAGCTGATATGTTTGGACAGACAGTTAACACAGAAAAAGTCCTGTTTTGAAATCCAGTAAACTTTGTAAGGGATGTAACAATAATAATTCCACATGAGATTACTGCTTTAGAAATGAGGCAAATGCAGCAATAATACTTAATTATGTCAAAGTAAGCCAAGATAACATAGCACACAGCTCACTGCATTGCACATGACCATTTGAATAAACAATACAGTGGCACTTGAAACCTGTTACATCATCTTACCAGGTGCATTTCATCTCCTTCAATCCACTGGGTCCATCCACGACCTTCCTTTTCTCCTTTCTGTACACAAAGAAGCTTATCTCCATCCCAAGATACTGTGGTCTAGCAAGAGAGACATGTTCAGTGTTACTATAGTGTTCCCTTAATCATCATTAACAGTTTCTTTAAAGCAAAACTTCTTGCTAATGCAATAAATGATAAACATAGGTGGTAAGAATAATAATTATACACCAAGCTGTAGCACTGAGGATAGTTACAATGAAGTGACCTAAATAGTTACAATAATTAAATGAGCTAAATAGTTAGCTACAATGAGCTGAACAGAAAGTTAGTACCCAACTGCCTGTTAAAACTCAGGTAGGATGAGATATAGCTGGCTCTTTAAATATGTGAAAACTGTCACAAATGCGTGTAAGAATGTACTCCTCTCCCTGCCCTCTGGACAGCAGCAGAAGAGGTCCATGCTCTAACACCTTGTTTGCAAAAAGAATTGAAAACTTGAGCTGCAGTTTCCTTTTTCCACTGTAAGAACTGCTCTGCAGCCACTCTACCTGAAACTGGTACCCTCCTATTGGCAGCTAGGAAAGAACACAGAAGGCTTTGAGATACCAGCTTAGGCGTTTTCTCCTTCTTAATCTGTCCTCCATCAACAAGCAGAAGTTTTGCCAGCATCCTGTAACAGGAGGACTACATTTGTTTCTTGAGTGCACAAGAGAAGAAGAAAGTGTAGTAAAACCTCCATTAGTTAGCAGATTGGTGCAGCCATGATGAGTAACCCTGCAAATGAGTACCTTACCCTTCTTATTTTTTTCAGAATTAAGCATCTTCTTAATTAGCCTACTGGGCAGGGATAGACTTGAGCAGTACAAGAGTAAAGATGATCAGGATTTAGCACAGCACTTTTGTGCATACCAGTGCTAGTTCAGTGGAACCTACATTTATGCAACTATTTAAATGAGGATGCATCCTGCAGCCTATTACCATGGCTTCCCTTTACTGACAACCTGCCTTTCACTTCTCCTTAAGATAAAGAGTAGCAATATTCTGTAAAAAAATTAAAGAAGGAAGAGAAAGAGCAGTGGCACTTTCTGCTCCATTAAGATAGTTTAACACCAGTTTTAGGACAGTGCTTTGAAATGAGCCTGTTAAGTGAATGTGAGGACAAAATATATCATTAGTTTGCATTGCGAAAGTCGTCACGCTACTGCCTGGACAATTAGTCATATAAGGAGAGAAGATGAATTCTGAACTATCATTAAAGGAAAACTTACTATGTTCATCCTATGTAGTTTCTAAGAAAAGGAGTTAGCCTGCATTTGTCAGCCTGCAAGTTAAAAGCAGTTCAACATTCAAGAGCTATGCAGCCACATAGTATTTATTAATGCATATGTCACGAACAATTAATTCTTAAATGATGACCAATATCTCTAAATAGGTACAGTCAGTAATCTCCACCCATGGGAAGCTTGAGACTAAACAAGCTTCAAAAATTAATCATGGGCAAGACATTGTTAGTGATGCCATATAGTGTCATCTGCACAGCACATGGGATCTCTAAAAACAAACTCGTTTGTCCTTGCTAGAAGCCTTCCTGATCTGTAAACTACATTCACAAACTCTTCTGTGTTCACATAGGTACAATAGCCTAGTAGTAGATAAAATATCAAAAATACGACTGCTTTGGATATGGGATATTTCCTTTCACAGGAAAGGACAACACATTGGGGAAAAGCTGTACTTAAAGAGGGATCATGTGGTCACCATGGTTTAGATTGTCCTCCATATCCAAGTCAACCTCTCCAGGACTTCCTGATTATTCTAAAACACCAAATATATGAGAAAATAAACACTATTTCTACAGCTGACCTGCAGATGAAAGGGCTGCTGAAAAAAATGCTTATTTACATTGCAGCTTTGCTTAATAACAGTACTTTTTTATTTCACTGGGTATTAACTCAGATTAGTTGCATAGTTTAATACTATGGGTATAGTTTAATACTATGGGTGTACCTATGCATTCAAATGTATGTATATTCCCTTATAAAATAAGATCCAAATTAATTATTACTTCTAGTATTTAAAGTCAGCTGTTATAGAAATTATGAAAATATTCATTAGGTTAGTATGCTTAGGGGGAATTGAGAAACATTTACAGTAGTGCAAGGAAATGTTAACTTTTTTAGTTTCCAAGGGTGGTCCAAATGGTATAATTTCAGAAAATCATGCATTTTCTCTTGCTTTTTTGTTTTCCGATCAATATTAGACATTGCTTTTGGCAATTTGGTGACAATTACAGAAAGTTAAACACCCCAAACTCTTAACCAAGATGTCCGATAGACAGAATTTGCAGTAATAACATTCTAAATTCCCTTTGAGAGGTATAAATAGTGAAGGGATACTAGTAAACTGTATAGTTTCTATTTTGTAGGTGGCTATTTCACTACAAAGGCTAAAAAAGATAGAATGTATTGCAGGAGAACATAAAGTTCTCTTTTTTATTAGCAGAAACAACAACTTACTGAAAATAAGACTAATCACTAGCATTTTTGTCTCGTCTTTCTTTAGGTCAAACTCCAATGTCTGATAGAATAAAAGACCCAACTAATACAGAAGATAGAAATTTCCCTTGGCTCACATGGAAAAGGGTAGTGAGGTCTTCCATTCCAATGTCTGTCCGAAGACACACAGGGCTGTAGTTGAGGATGGAGTTGTCGTAGCTCTTAGGTGTGCGCTGGCTGCCTCTGTCTACCCTTTACCAACAGCTAATACATCTCAATCTCATTCCAGTGTTTGGATGACATAAAAACCATAAGGCAAAAAGTAAAACATGCTAGCAGTGAATTAGAAAAATAGCATTTTTAGAAAAATAAGTTTTGCCTCCGAGCTTACCCATTGTTGACTTGGAACATGAAATGTCAACCTTTGTTGTTTTTCATTTAGCTTTTTATATACTTTTAACTGAAGTAGTTAACAAATATACTGTGAAGATATATAAGATAACTTAAAATAAGAATCAGCATTTTTTTTAGCCTTTCTTCTTCAGGCATTATTGATTTGGAATCATCCTAGTTACACTATACCTGACGGACTCAAAGACATGTTTTACAACTGAAAGGTGAACACAATTTCAGTGAATTACACATAAGAAGATCCAGCCAGTTCATTGTGGTAATATTATTTTTACTGATGTGTATTAACTCTAGTTAGATAACTCCTTAGATGTATACTTCATTAAAAGAAAAATAATCTATACATATTGGATGAGAGTCTTCTAAGGTAATTTTTGCACAGTAATTGCTCAGCTATATAGATTAATGTTTAATGTGTAATTTGGCTTATCCATGTTACTTTGGACTTCTCATGCATTGAGATATTTGGACGAATAACAGGATAGTGAGCAGAAAAGTTGTCTAGTGTTCTGCTCGGTCCAGGATATAGATAACAATTATTGAATCATAATCTCTTCCACTACACAGGTTAAGGATTAATGATAAAATCATTTATGTCATACAGCTTCACAAGCCATGGATGCGGAGAGAAGACATCAGCAATGAAATTCCACCTTCCCTTTTATGGTGGCTTTTCTCATTATGTCACTCAGTGCCTCCTACCACCTTCATTACCCTTCTCTCTTTTGTCTGGCCTGTTGTAGTTGCTTAAAACTTGCCTGATTTTGTGGTTTTCAGATGTGGAGAGAACCTTGAGACAGGCAGCTTCTTATGTTGCTGCCTTTCGGAAAGCTGATGTCTCATCAAGTAGAGAGATCTTTAATAAGCAAATGGAACTGCCAAGTGTGATACATTGCAGCAGAGGCAGTGATCAGAGGGACCTTGATGGTAGAGCTACAGTTACTACCTGCTTATGATCTTGGTGGCTATAAATGAGTGTGGAGGATTTCTGAGCCCTTTTGTGGAGTGAAGAGCAGGAGACATTCTCAGCAAACAAACAATCAGTCAGGGACAGCAACCACTCCTTTGGTCCTTTGCAAGAGGCAAGATGCTGAGGGTACCTTCTGCTTCTAAGGCTGATTAAGCATTTTGCACTCAAGGGATAAATACTCAAGAGATAAAATGTTTATGCAGCTCTTGAAAGCACCATAAGCTAGTGGCTGTCTGACATATTCTGCAGAAATTGTTGCAGGTGCTGAGGCTGGAGAGCCTCACAGCACAATCACTTCATTCTCCCAGGTATGTTTTACTCTGGAGTTCAATGGCATCTAGCTATAATGATAATAGTTAATTTGGGACATACTGTATGCATATGAACAAGTACAACACTGATGAAATCAGAAGTGACTTCAGGCATTTTAGAGGTTGACAGGTGACTTTAGAAGTTGGGGAGAGGTTCTAAGCATTACTATTTTACAAGTAATTTAGCCATCTAAATTTAAGTCTTTCTTCAGGATTATAACTGTCTGGACTCTCTATCCTGATGAAGAACCTTCCAGTCATCAAAGATATACTCTGGCTTCAGGCCATTTCACTTAGCACAAATACATTTTGCTTTTCCCTGCCTTGAAAATACAGTCTGGTTCAGATAAAGAACTTGGTTTTCTCTTCTTTTTTTCTTGTTAATCGGTATTTATCAATCATGAATTACAAAATATTGTCTCACTGGCAAGAAAAAACATACATAACACAAAGTCCTCAGCGCTTACTGATCACAACGGTTTGGTCCAGTAGGCTAATCAGTCCATCTGTGCTACCAAATACACCCAGGAAGGTGGGATCACAGAAAGAAGAACAGGAAAAGCAGCAATTTCTAAGCACTTGGCCAGTCTTACTCATGGGGAGTAGTGCCTGATCCCGCAAACAATGGATTTCTTTTACTGTAAAACATTACTGAATGCAGAAATACTAAAAATCTGTCTGTAACCAACTTTTTGACTAATAGCCCAGTAACATTGAAATGACTTTACTATTCATTAATGAAATCGCTTCATGCTTCTGTTTAAAATTAGCATCCCTTAAATGCTAAAAATGGTATGCACATCTCAGCAAACTGAGAAATGCAGAAATAACGTTATGAATAGCCTCCTAAAATGGCTTACAAATGTGTTTGTGGCAAGGCCATGGATTATTAATAATTATTCCTAATCTTTTTCTTTTTGTCGTCAGTTGTTACAGTTCTAATTCTTACCATGCATTTGCGATCATCCACCCCAGCTAAATCCTCCTCAAACTCCTTTCCTACATCAAATTCCATGATGTAGTTTCTAAAAGTGCTTAGCGTTTTAATGATCATATGATCCCCATTCTGAAGGATGTCTTTGTCAGGTTTTAGCAAGTTTGCTATTTTTCTTACAGCAACATTTACATCTGAAAAACAAAAAGAGTTATTTTAATCCAGAAAAGTCTACAAAAGAGGATTGTAGCTCTGGGAGGACTAACGTGAACAAAGATAAATAAATGAATGTCCAGATCCTTTCAGACCAGCTTACTTATCAGGAGGAAGCCTGTAGCCTAATAATTCTGTTAAGTAAGTCAATGTTTTGACTGCTGCTTATACTGAACTCCAAATAAATTCCACTTGTATATGACAACTAACAAGATTCTTTCTGGAAACACTGGCATTTTATGTACTTCTTCATCAAATGCAAACACACCAAACAACATCAAATATATTCTTGTCTTTGTAGGACACATAACATTTTCAGTGATTTTCAAATTATGAGTAATTTTTAAGTTTGAAAACTGTGATTTCTGTAATTGTAAACTTCAAGATGGTAAAAAGCAGAGGCTGTTTAGGATAAACAATTTTGCATAAGGCAGTTCTTACAGAGTACTTCAAAAAACAAACCTCACAAGAATGGTTCAAGGAAAAAGAAGAAACAGATTCGTATCAGGACTAAGAAGACTAAGACAGATTGCATTTATCCATTGTTTACTAAAGAAACATGAAGGGAATCTTACCCAGGGCTTTCAGGTACTCCTCAAAATTGTCATTGCTGACCATTTTCCAGTAACCATTGAAATCTGCCGGCATCCCTACTCTAGGTAATTGTCAAAATCAAAGTGTTCCTTCGAACAGCGTGTGATTCTGCAGCACACGGCTCACTGCCTTCCTTTGTGGTGAGCTTGAACTCGGGTTTCTTTTATCTGTTTTTCAGACCGTGTAGCTATGAAAGTCCTCCTAATCCGATTATTGGTGAAGTGTTGCCTTTAAATCCTTCCACAAGGCTGAACCTCTGAGATTTGTAATGACAGCAGGATAACTTGATTTAAATGGAATGAAACATTCACCTTTCCCATAACTTCTGTGCGGATACTGATTATCTGCTGATCCATTTTAACCATATTACTCTTCATTTTTCATGCTACTCAGAAATAAGGTCTTTTAAATGGTTTTAGTCTAGGATATTAACCAAAGCTATACAAGGGCTTGTCTTGTGTGGTTTTTTAGGTGAATCCTGCTTCCTTGAATATTTTCCTTCTCCTTTTCAGAAGAGTCATACAGACTCTTTTAGCAAAAGTAAATTATGTTTGGCACTATCCTAACTAGTTCCACAAGCCCCTTACTTGTGGAGAACAAGCCCTGGAAGGTGACTGGCTGCTCATCTGGTGGCCCAGAAAGGGCCAGATGGGTGGAAGTTTGTATTAAGAAGCAATGGTTGATTCTGTATATTGATAAATACTACGTGCCTATGAATGTGTCCTGAAAACCAAACACATGAAGAACGTAACATCTTATGTGACATCAGTCTGCACTGATCTCCTATAGCCCTGCTGTAGTCCTGCAGAGCTCCTATGCTGAAAGTGTGCTCATATCTTGCTGCAGAGTTGAAATCAGGACTAAATCACTCATTTTGGCAGATATAAGTACTGTGCATACCAAAATATCAGCTATACTGAATCTTGTAGTGTATTTTAGTAGCCATATATCACTTGATATCACAACTTTATTTCAGACCTAAATAGTTAGAAAAGAAACTGTCAGCCATATAATGTGGTATCTTGTCCATGCTATCTGTGAAGAAACTGAATTCTACATAATGCCATAGAGTATGGACCATTCCAGCAATCCTGTTTCCTCAAGGGAGCACTCTTCTTCTCCTACCTCTTCTTCACTTCACTTTCAGAATGCATAAATACTTACTAACCTTAAATATCCCTTCCAGATGCTGAAATTAGAAAGCTGGTACCCTCAGAGGGCTAGTGAAAGGGAGGGAGGCTCTTCCAGGTGAGACAGGGTATGAGCTCAGCTCAAACATTCTAAATTGTTTTATTAAACAATGTTCCTCTCACAAATAAGATGCCTAAAGTTGTGTGAAGCCGTACCCAGCCTAAAGCCATACTGTGCCAGCAGCATTTCTCATTTCAATGGAGTAACACCAGAACGGCTGCACTGAATTAGATCAGAACAGTCCTGTTCCCTGCCTGTAGCAGGGGAAGGATATTATGATCCTTCTGAACATGCTTTTCCAGATTTCAGTGATTTGTGATTCAAAGACTTTGTGAGCCAGTTGTGTCTCCTTTATGTTTAAAAATCATGTTTAAAAATACATCTTTGGTAATAATTTAGAAAGTGTAAAATGCTAGCAACCATTTAGTGAGAAAAGGTAGGCATAAATTGCTTTAGACATGTCAGTAGCCATTTATTCCACATTAAGTCAGGTATAATACTGGGTCTTCTGCAGCTTCTACACAGTGTTGTTTAAGAACAACACTTTTTAGCTGTTCCTTCCTTTTCCTCTTTCCTGAGTATAAGAAAATCAGAGCTATTCCATTGTTTTAATAGCACCTTCCAGAAGTGATTTTTCTGAGATACAGTTATCCCACGGTATGTCAGTGTGAGCTACATTGTCTCAGCAAAGCAGGCAAGCAGAACAGAGAATACAGTTGTCTGGCTAACACTAGGCTCAACTACTGCCTAAGCTGCTTACCTCTTTCCATTTATTTTCCATTCTGCAAATGCTAAAGTTCAAGTTCCACACTGTTATTTCACAGTAATCTCTGGTATGATGCAAAACTATATCCAGGGACAGTGCTGAATGAGCAACCTACTATAGAAACAAATGTGCATAGACTGAGTAACATTGCCCCCCCAAAAAAAAACAAAAAACAAATTATTGAAATTGTGCATCATCATATTCAGAGTGAAGAATGTGCTTTTTGGCTGGTACTAGATTTTCATATCACACTGAGAAAGTGAATTGCCTTGCAAAAAAAGACAACATGGTAATTTCTATGTTGTACATGGCACAATTTTGAGTTTATCTGGTCTAAGAAAAAGTGGACATGTTTTACTATTATGAAAATGGTCTTTTTTAAAGAGATTGGAGTTCTTTATTTTAGTTGTATGGCTTCTCATGTTTTTTTCTTTTGCACTGCTGGACTTCAAAGGTAGCAAGAAATTACTAATATTAATCCATCCATGAAGAAAAGTGAAGAACAGAATGATCAACCCCATTTTGCAAGATTCTTCTCATAATGTGACCTGCAATATCAGTAACATTTTTGCCGTTTAGAAGGAGGGTCTCTGCTCCCCATCCTCTTGCATAAGTCATCTACTCTTTAGCAATTGCTTTCTCTTATAGAAGACTGACTCAGAGTAGCAAAGAAATGGACTAAATCAGGGGAGAATTTTTTTGTCTGTTCTTTTTAATTGGGAGGATTTAAAATGACAGGAAAGCTGCATGCATTTTTAAGTACTTGCATGAACCAAGGGTTTATTTCCATCTCTTGTCCAAACTTCCAAAACTTGAACTTGCACTTACTTAAACTTCAGAAATAAAATTTATTCAGGTTCCTGAAAATCAAAATATAGCAAGAATACATACATTTTTAAGGAAAAGTTATAATTCGTTTTATTTTGTTGCTTTGGAACAGTAAGCCATCTTTATACTAAAACTGTAAGATCAAAGAATTACAACTTCAAGGAAGTAGTTTGATCCTGAAGTACTACTGGAGAATTTTAATAACTGTTTTAAAAATCTTCTGTTTTCACAAGGAAACTATTGTTCATACATTTTAAGAAACGCACCTGAGTATCCTATTTGATTAAGCATTACCACATACAAAAAGATTAATGCAAAATACCACCTGAATTCAAAAGCATTTTTGGCTGATGTACTTTTCCCTCAACAACAAAAAAACATAATTCTGAAGAACCTCTCTTGAAAAATTGCCACGGCTACGAGTCCTTTAGCGGGTCCTCTCCCGTGTTACGCAGCCGCAGAGGCTNGAAGTACTACTGGAGAATTTTAATAACTGTTTTAAAAATCTTCTGTTTTCACAAGGAAACTATTGTTCATACATTTTAAGAAACGCACCTGAGTATCCTATTTGATTAAGCATTACCACATACAAAAAGATTAATGCAAAATACCACCTGAATTCAAAAGCATTTTTGGCTGATGTACTTTTCCCTCAACAACAAAAAAAACATAATTCTGAAGAATCTCCCTTGAAAAATTGCCATGGCTGTTCCCTTCAGAGACTCCAGCTACGAGTCCTTTAGCGGGTCCTCTGCCGTGTTACGCAGCTGCAGAGGCTGAAGCAGGTCGCCCTCGTTCTTCCGCTCACTCTCTTCCGTGTAGACATTGTGGTGTGTGATGTAGGAAATGACAGAATCTGGGAGGAGATACTTTACACTTAATCCTCTGCGCAAGGCCTTGCGTATTTGTGTTGCGCTGATTTCATTCTGAATCCACTCTTTCACTAGGAAGATATTGTGCTGGTATTTGGTTAAAAGGTCTGATTTGTGGATGTGCTGAGCAGCATCAGAGCCAGCACGGCTAACACACACCAAGCCAAACTTTTCCACTATTTCTTTGATGTGCTCTTCCTTCCAGAGATTGGGTGTCTCAAATGTCTGTAGAATATCAGCTCCACAGAGCAGCTTTAATTCTGGCAGAACTAGGAAGACAAAAAGGAAGGAGAGATTTCTACACTTGCTCAGATGTATAAGAAGATTATACCCAGAAGTTGTTCTTACCAACATTTTTTAATAGTTTACTTTTACCTTTAAAAAAAAAATGATGAGAAAAATTCAGATGGGATTTTAAGATAGCTAGCTGCAATTGCATACTTTTTCAAACTTAGTGTATACACCATTTCATCCCTCAGAGCATATCAAATATTAATGTACAATGTTAAAGGAAAATTATTTCCCCACTCAAGCAAGCCAAAAGGGGAAGAAGGAAAGGGGAAAAACATTCTGTTGTGGAGATATATTTCCTCTGGAAATGTAAGCCATCACCTATTTATGAGAGAGGGGAGGAACTATAGTCTTCTCTGGAGTTCTCAACAGCAGCTCTTGGTCTTTCCCCCTGCAGGGTGGTGTCAGGGATGACTCTATTTCACTCCTTCCTGGTTGGCCATGTGTTTGGTGCATCCAAGTCCGTATCACTGCCCAGCTGGACAGAGTACAGAGGGCAAAAAATATAAACAATGAGAAGCTCTATTTGTCCTATTCGCACCAAGAGACCGTTCTTTGGGGACAGCTGCCAGCTGGTAGAGGACAAAGAAAAAAACAAACAAACAAAAAATCCAGCCCCTATGTTCTAGACAGGGAAACCTATGCCTTGCCAGTCCTCCATCTCAACTAATTTTTGCCTTTTTTCTAAGACATTAGAGGAAAACTGTACTGATGCCTAATCTATTCTAAACTATGAAACCTACCTTATGGAGAAAAAAGACTAGTTTTCACTTTTGTGCAAACTTACTTGCTTTTACAATAAAGCTGAAATAACTACATAAAGTAAGAGCCAAAAGAGAATTTTATACAATAGAAAATTAAAATAGTCTTAACAACTTTTACACTATATTTTCTGGGTGCTGTAATGAGAAGAATCTGGTTTGTTACTTACCAACACTAAATCCACAGCAGACACAGTTCAACTGCAGTCCAAATGCCTTATGAACTTTTTTCCCCACCATCTATAAAGATTTAACAACTTACCCTTTGGAAACCTTTGTGTGACTGTGAAAAGCTTAAATATATTATTCATGTCTGAGAAGTGCTGCAAGCACTGTAGGAGAAATGTAAAGTATCAGAAATTTAGCAGTATCCTAGAAAACCACAGCGCTAAGGACCATAGATAAAATAGGAGATCCTAAGCTGAGTGTGTTTCTAGAACATGCCCTGCTTTTAGTGTCAACAAAAGCTTTTTTATCCCAAAATATGCCGTGAGCCTCAGTGCAGCAGGGTCACTGCTGCGGTGTGCGTGTACCTTGTTCCCTGGCTGGCATTACAGTAACAATCACAAGTAATTCCTATGCTCTTCAGTATTATTTATTAATTATACTGTATGCTTTGCAAAATCAACAGGCCCACAGCCATCACCTCTGGCAAAGCTTTGGGAGATGCTTATGAAACTGGGAATTAACACAGGAGCCCTCGAGCTGAGCCTGCCGTCCGCGTGGCAGGGACTGCAAGGAGGCGACCTGTGCCTTGGCCGTTCCCAGCGCGCAGTCACGCGGCCGGGGAACCGGTCTTGGGCAGCACTCCAGCCCTCACGGCCCCCAGTTCCTCCTTCCCCTTCCCCAGCTGTGAGGCCAAGCTGCTCGAGGTGCACTGCTGGCAGCGCTGAACCCCAGAAGGGCTTACGGTGCCAGACCAACCTGTGCGCTGGGGAGAAGGGGCATCCTGTGGAGGTCTCTGCGCGGGCCACTTGTTCGTGGAGAACTCCTTCCTGGACTGCAGCGATCTCTTGTAATGGTGCCTGCATTTCAAATAAAGCTTCTGTGTGAAGTAATCCTCTCAGAGAGGCACAAAGGATTTGCTTTCAGCCTCAAGAACACAGTCGGCTTTTATGCACGTTGGGTTTTAATACAATTTTTGGGCATTTCACACGTTCATTCTATTAGAAGATTAGTATCAATGCAGTTAACGTTTTGCACAATTCACAAGCAATCGGTGCAAGTGATCTGTTTCTGATCACCTTTTGAAAGTCCACCGTGCTGGTAGCAACATTGCATTTAAAGCATTATGGAGGTTTTTGCTTGTTAAGGATTAAAGCACACTTCAGTTACTACTGTTAACTTATTGATTAGATACAGCCCCTCAGACAGGATGATGTTTCTTTCTGCGTGTGTTTCTATCTGTGTGCTCCTTAAAACAGTTTTCAGAAGGAGGTAATCCTGCTCTCTTTAATTCTTCTCTCTGCAAAAATACATTTCTTGAATTTTCCCCATTATCTTTTTCCCTTTCCTTTTAATACACAGTTCTGATCCTGAGAAATTCATAATTCTCTCAAAATGCACAATTCCTGTACGATTTTAGACTTCTGGTATGCTTCTAATTATACTGAGTTCAGATGCCTGAAGGCAGGCAAAGATCCTTTTGTCATTTTTCCCTGTTTTATATCACTTGCCTCTTTTGCTGCTCCCAATCACTGTTGCCACCTTAGCATTAGTACCTCTACCTCACTGCATCGTAGGGGGATCCATGCTTGGGCACAGCTGGAGAGTATTAAGCAGGCAAAACTGTCCCAGGCAGCATCCTCCCACTGAACCAGGGCAGCTAGTCACAGGCAAGTGCTCCATGCCCTGTCCCATCTAGCACAGATAGAGCCAAAGTGACAGGTCTTATATAACAGTCTCAAAGCAAAGACTGTAAGTTACAAGGTAAAGCTCTGCCCTTAACTCAGTCTGAATGCAGCGGCCATACAAAGCCATAAATAATCCTCTGAGTGTCTGGCCTAAGGAAGGAACTTACAGTTTAGTGATTTAAATGTATGCTCTTCAAACTACACAAACACTCTGTGCCACGGGAGGTGGCACTGGTGCCCAGAACACGCCGGGCTGGGCCACACGGTCATCTCCGGCCGTGTGTGATGCTGAGCCATTGAGCAAAGGCACTGTCGAGACAAGGGGTGAGACACACATGGCAGTATCGGTGCCTTGGCCAGGGCCGTGCTACATTTATACATTCTTAATCCTGCCTTGCTGTAAACAGGCTGGGCTCTGTATAGTTGAGTACACTGACAGCGACTGGCAATCACGGGCCTTGATTCAAAAATACTAACTCTTGGCAGAGAGCTCACCACAGGACTAATGTTACAAGCACTGGAAAATCTCCACTGCCAAAAGGGCTGCTCAGTGGTCACTTTAAATGTTGGAGGCTTTGGGTTATTTTAAAGACACATGAAAAGGGACAAGCCAAGTGTCAGTTTATCAAGTGTTTTCTGAACTTTGTTTAAAACCTCCAGTAACTACCTAGTTATATAAGCACAGTTCAGCAAAACTTGTTGGATAAGACAGATATTTGGCAACTCTACATTAATTTCTAGTGTGTCCGTACTGAAAGCAAATCTAGGTTACACAATGGATTAATGGAGTTCTTTGCTTACTGACAACATTGTTTTCTTGCCTAGAAAAAAATGTCAGGAATACCAATTGACTGGGAAAGATCTCCATCACTTTCTCTCCTCTTTTCTGGAAAAAAGCCTTGAAAAAGTCTCCAAAATTCCCATATTTACTTAAGGTAACAGGCACCTAATGGCATTGTCACAAACGAGGTATCAGCTCTGCTGTTTAATATTCTTCTGTGTCATAACAATTTGGGAGCTTCGGCAAAATCTACAGATTTTGATGGAATATGACAATTTCATCACATTCAGGTGAAACAAGTACTGAGGAAAAAGCCATTCATGTGTCCCTTCACAGGACACAATGTCCTAACACAGTGAGGCGTACAGTTCAAAATACTGATATGAAGAGACATTTATGTACAGTAAAGGTTTGGCCTTTGCTTTGCAAAAACTTTCTGGTGGTACTGAAATTTCCTAATTGAAAAGTGTGAACAGATAAAACTACAGGTATAGTAATGAGAGTCTAAATATCTAATCTAGAAAAGAGATAACTCCTGAAGAATGGCTTTGTTGTTTGTCAACTTTCTTATTTTCTGATTCACATCTCAGTGTTACCCACTCTGAGACGTAAAAAATGGAGAGAGAACATGAGAGCAAAGAACTTTGCCAGGTAACTACTCCACTGACTAAACAGGGCCCATGACTTAAACGGCCCATACGCTACACTGCAGATGATCGTGTGTGTCTGGGGAAAGCCTGTCTGCTTTGCACTAGGAAATGAAAGACTCCAGGCAGGGAATGCTGGTTAGAAAGCTTTTCTTCAGAAAAGTGACATCAATTTTTGTTGTCCACAGACCTAATACTTTATTTTGTAGCAGATTATGCCATGAACAAACACGTTCCACTTTGCTTGATCACTTTACATGAGTCAGTTCTATGTATTCATCTGGCAGCCAGACAGATTTCTGGCAACCACTAGCTTCCTAAGGAAAAGAAAAAGAAATTACCGTAAGACATTCACTGTCTCTGTCCATGTCTCCTGCTCACTCTCCCATGGATCAACTCGAATCCAGTCAGATGACTCCAGTGCCAGTTTCGCCATCGCTACCCGGTGCCTGGCTGAAACCAAGCCTTGCTTTCTGTAGTCGTCACTGACTGGAGACACGATGCCTTCAATCACCTCAAACCTTCCTGTGTAAACAAAAAAGAAAAGAATCATCTCCACAGAACCTGAAAAATTGAGGTTGGAACAGGCCTCTGGAAGTCAGGTAGCTCAACCTCTTGCTCAAAGCATGCTTAACTTCAAAGTTAGAGAAGGCCACTAACAAGCTGATCTGTGTGTTATTTTTAATCCTAGGAAAGGTAAGGTAAAAAATGGAAAAGTTACATTCCTGTTCTTTTGCTCTCTAAAAGGTAAAAAGCTGGATGAACATACAATTTTCAAGAAGCAGAAATATATTTACAATTTATGATGCAAACTATAAGAATTGCAGAGCATTCTGCAGAGCAGGTTGGAATAGGACTTTGTGTCTGAGTGCTGCTTCATTTCACCGCTGTTCCAAGCTGCTGCTAACCTCTGTGATGGCATCACACAATTTGATTACTTTATCCAACATTTCATCTCTTATATCGCTTTGTCTTTCTATCACCTTTTAAGCTTAAGATTTGTCTTCCCTCAGGCCAGTCTTTTCTCTGTTTTTTATTAACATTTGTCCTATATTGCAAAAAGAAGTTATTAAGATATGCTGTAATACTGTTCTAGCATAAACCAAGTTCCTAGGAACTCAGCTCTTCCTGCTGAGCGGTGCCTCCATGCGCAGAAGCGTCTCCAACACTTCTGACACAATGAAGAATGAGACCTATTTGTTTACCCAACCTGGCTTGCTATGCCAGTGCAACTACCTCAAATAATATCTTCCAGATAACACTTTAAATTTGCAGCCTGTCACTACAAGCAGTACTGTACAAGCAGTACAAACACAGACTACACATATGTGATAACATTACCAAAGGACATATGTTTCATGATTACTTTACTATGGGGAAAATTTACTTTCCTTGAGATGGTTTCATATTAATGAACACAGCAGATGAGCCAGCATATTGATTGGTACCTTCCTGTTGGACTGCAAAGCTTTGCAAATCTCACTGATGCAGGTTTACATGAAACTACTACAGATCATATGACAACCTCCTATCTAGATTAGAATGAAACACCTTATCATACAGTATTCAGCTTTCCACAACTACAGATTGCAATAGAAAACCTGCTGGTAACGTCTGTGACATTAATTAAATGTGATAGAAACTCAAAGCTCGGAAATATGCACATTTTCCCTTCCTGTAGATATGGACGTTAGTTTAAACTGAGATTTCTGTGCTGTATATCCCAAATTTGTAAGCAGAGGCCAAAGCAAATTTCCTGTCCTTTCCATTTCTTCCCGGAGCCTGCCTCGGTTTTGCCTTCAGCCTGGGACTGACGTGCTGGCTGGCAGCGCCGGGGGCAGTACCGAGCCCAATGGGCCCAGAGCTGCTGCTGCAGGTACGGATCCTGGGACACGGCTTTGTGTCCAGGAAGCAGCCTCTGCTCTACCTCATCAAACCTGTTCACAGGGCACGAGGTTACCGCATGCATAAATTTTAACAAAATCAGGCTCCTAAGAACCGTAAGTTTTACTGCATGGTACCTACCCAACATATCTCTGCACAGAAAATCTCTGTGCTGAGGATTGAGTTCTCTTATGTTACCAAAATGGCAGCTATATACATGTAATAAAATGATATAAAACTCATTACCAGAAATGAAGGACAAAATGTCCACTAGAAAATATTTGCAATCAGTCTCATACTTTAACCATCTAAGAGACACACAGCAGCTTACCTTAAAAAAACATTTCTCTAAAACAACTACTGACATACTTGCTTTTCTGCACATGGCTGTGTAATCGTATTATTTAATTTCTCTTATCAAGTCTTTATGTGTGACTATACATACATTAAAATGACACTAAAAAATCTGTATTAAAGTAATAGCAGTGGTTCGCCTTGAACCCATAAGAAATCAATATTCCTCACACATCCCTCAATCTATTGATGTTAGGAAACTATAGAGGCATTTTTTTCAGTGGTCTGTTTAAACCAAAATGTTAATCTTATTCACAAATATACTTACTGGGGGAAGAGGGCGTTATCAACCATCTCTGTCCAGATGCTGGGGCAATTAAAACCAAAAAAAAACCCCATCCAACAACTGGATACAAGTCATCCTAAATATCTGAGTTGTTCAAAAGTGTTTAGTGATAAAAGTGTCAAAGGACACCAATCCAGTGCTAATTTCCTTTGAGATGCAGAGATTGCCAAGCATGAAAAAGGAAATGAAAAATAGGCCAGACTTTTCTGCTTTATGTTCAGTCACCTTCTGCGAGGAGAATTCAACAGAAAGAAAATCAAAGGTGTAAACAATTTAGTGATCATTGCATTGAAAGCCAAAATAAACCACAAAAACAGGAGAGTGGTAATGGCCAGTCCTTTGGGATGTCTGTTCCCAGGATGGATGGCTTTCCCTTCACCCCTTCACAGAGTGCTCGGGAGATGCGCTCAGTGAATAGATGAGGTGTGCAGAGATTGCACTGACAGATGCCATATAAGGACCTGGACAAACATAAATCACATCCATCCAGCTGAGTGAACTCCAGGGCTTGAAGATGCACATTTACCTCAGCCAGCCATTCTGATATACCCTGCGGTTCCAGAAACTCGCCTCCAACACGAGTACCTGAGGACACGCAACAATCAGGCCTCAGATAAAGGGCACGCATCAAGTCTGTAAGGAACGTTTCATAGCAAGGCCTCAAAATACCATTTTGCATATCCATAGCTCACTGGCTTCAGAAAAAAACAAGGAAAGGCAGCATCTGGAGAGCTCTCAGAATTAATATTTCCTCCAGAAAGGAAGGCTAAAACCACCATTTTGGGAGTAACAATATGAATAATGAAGCACAGTAGCTCTATTCATAAGGCAGCCCCTTCGGCTTTTTTTCCGTGCTGGCTTTTGTGAGGAAGGGCACTGGGAAATGGCAGTTCTTCTCGAGTGACTGGGATTCCACAGCCAAATGCAGGCATAACCCAGACACCACTGCAAGCAGGGGCTGCCTGGCCCTTCATCTCAGTGGGTTATCTAGGACAGAAAACTCATTAAACAGAATAACAATTATTCTTTTTCCACTTAGAAAAGCATTCAGGAAGAGATTAAGAGCTAAACTGTATGCACCAAAAACAATAGTCACAGAAATGAGTTTTATAAACCAGACTGATTTTCTTTAGGGAGGTGCTGTGTCTTGAACTGCCTTAAGATCCATGTTTTGGTTGCTTTCATTTGCACCTCTGCCTGCATATGAGGACGTACAGCCCTCGTCACGCACCCTCCAAGGATAGAGCCTGGTACAATCAATCAAGCGCTGCTCTATTTAAGCCAGCACTGCTCTACATCTTGTAATGCAAACCAGGGGTTTGTTTCCTTCTCATTTTTAGTTCAGCTAATTCTAACTAATGTGTGTCAATATTTATTGTATAAGCAATGAGTAACTACTGCAAGTTGGATCGCTTTCCAGTCACATATTTGGGTTGCTACACTAGTTTTGAAGCTGTTGTGGCTTGCTTCCTTTTTTTTTTCTTTTATTTTGTATAGTCTTAAAATTCCTACTCTCAGAATTACTGCAGAGAACCAAGTTGATTATGCTGACTTGCTGTGGTTCTGATCTGATCCTTTCCTTGAAACAATCAGTATGTTTCAATCAGAGGCAGCCCCTGACCAGCACACACCTCTAAATTCCTAAGCCTGATCAGTGGCTCCCTGGACTTCCTGGCTGTGGATGCTGCATCTGAAACAGCCAGTGTTTTCTATTTTCCCCACATTTTCATAAGCTAGTGACCCTTTTTCCTTCACTGTCCGTTTCTGTCTGTCTTGTCATGGATACAAACATCTCATCTCTCATTCCCCTTCCTTTGCCTGGTAACTCCTCTGATCTTTTCTGTAAACTTTATGATGTTGTTATCCTCCTGTGGCAATACCTGGGAAACAAGATTCCAAGTATCATGAATAGGTTGGATCTAGCACAGCTTTTTTGACTGTATGGACAAATATGAGGAATAGAATCATGGACAGAAATATGAGTGTCTGACATTAGGTATTGACTGACTGTAAAAAAGTATTGGGCACGATCAGCACAAGTTTCAAAAAATGCTTTTAAAACAAGAGATTGAATCAGAGAAATCAAATTCTAGATATGGTTGTGGAATGAGTCATCTAAGTATAGTCAAAATTCAGAGAAAGAGAAGCATTATCATTAGTGTGGTTCACTCATGTGTAGCTGTGTCTGTTGTATTTAGAAAGCAGTTTTACAAGATTTATCAACAGATACTAACAGGAAAAAAAGAATGAATTACTTGACATGTGACACTAGAATTTCAAGTACTGCTTAATGTATACAGAAGCTCAATGAAATGCCCTGCTCAATAGGAACACATGAAAAATAAGACCACATGTTATTTGAAACTGAAACAATGTGCAAAAAGCTGGCAGAAAGAATTACTGGAGATGTCCATCAGGATACGTATTGGGGTAGTCATGTTATTCATTACAGTAAAACTTGGTTGTGAAGACAGCTGCTGTCAAGCTATTACACAACAGCTATATTCTGACTGAGCAGAAATGCATATTCTGGTGCTGCATTTATAGTCACTCTGCGTGGGATGGGAGAGGCTTCCACAAGCTGACTGTGGTTTCTGTCTCTTGCAGACGAGCCAGCTTAAGCATTCAGGAATGGCAATGATAATGCTGTGGGAAGCCCTGACACAAAAAAATCTTTTCCTTTAGTGCACAAAGTACTTAAAATATTAAGTCTCCACACATTAATCTAAAAAGTCAAAAGGCAAGTCACATGCCACCCAGAACTAAGCCCTGATGCTAGAGGGTTGCAGTGCAGGGCCTTTCATTTCAGCCTCGCAAACCTCCCGTCTGAGTAAGGGGGTGTCTTTCTTAGAGAGATGTTCCATCGATGCTGTAGCAGAGCAGGGTTATTAACTGCGATCCCCACAGCGCCTGCTCCTCCCAAGCTTTTCTGATTCTGATTTGTTGTTGAGACTGTCCAGTTTGCTGACATCTACGTCTTCTGACCTCTTTTTTTTTTTGTTTTGCTGAAGGAGCTAAATTCTACCCCTTAATAAAGCTGGATACTGAATAACTAATGTCTCCAGATTTACCTGGTATTTGACACTGCTAACTATAACATTTATTAATATTGCATTCCAATGTTAACATAAAAGCATGAAAGTGTATCATAACTGGTTCTCAGTTTCAAAATTGTTAGGTAGACTTCCACCAGATTCAGCAGGTTCTATGAATATAACCTAAAACTGCTAATAGATTATTTTAGTTCAGCTTGCAAATACTCATTATGATACCTCTTTCATGTAATCAGTCAAAGAAAGACGTTATCCTACAATGTCTATATTGAATATGCCATGAAAGCCTCATATTGAATTATCAATAATGAATAATAAAATTAAGCAAGTAGTAAAATGACAGCTCATCTATCCTGAATCACAAAAATATTTCTCCCTTTTCCCAGTCAAACACAATGTTTGTGGCCTGAACAACATCTTACTGACCTGTTTGGTGCAGGTGGTCTCTGGCCAGCTCAAACAAACGCATGTGCATATTGGTGATGGGGTTAAAGGAGCCGCAAGCCAGGAGAATGAGAGGTATCCTGCTCTTCATCCTGGCATCAAAGCATTACCACGCCACCCTAAGGAAAAACCATTAAAATAGAAAAGATAAACTTGACAAGGAGTCGTCTTCACACAGGTCCTCAAAATAAATGGGTCTTGGAAGCCTAGTAAAGCCTCAATATGCCCTGCTTGCACATTGTATCATCACTGTGCTCAGAAACCTGCATGCTCTTTGGTATTTATGAGGACAGCATCAGCAAATTCTGTTTCCCCATATAAAGAATTAACAGGAAAATAAGGTTTCTAGAACTTGATCTTGTTTCGGATGACTGTTATCAAAATAGGTAATTTCAAACCTGACAGAGGTTAGAATTTTCTTTTATTTTTGCCCCACTTCTATAAGAAAACAAACCTAATGCACTCTGTCAATTGACCCTATAGAATAAATATTCCATCACTGCTGTCCCTTAAAAAATACTAGTGTTCTTTCCTTTGGCTGCTCCCAACTCTTGTTGCACTATGACGTCCCAACTGTTGAGCCAATTTTGTTGTAAGGGGGTAAGCAGAAATTCCAACTGGTCAGTTATGTGTTTGGCCCTCTAACAGGAGAGTTATGAAATGCACAACCCCCATAGACTGGCAGGGGAAGAAAGGACAGAATTTACCATCTAGATGAGGGCTGCACCCAAAGGCAGGGCTTCTTTCTCAAGGGCTTCTGTGGTAACAGGCTTTTAGGGTCCTGCAATGGCATTATCCAGGTCAGCACAAGCAACAGTTATCAAGCGCTTCCTGGACTCCTTTTCTCTGTGCTTCTGCTTCGCTCTCAGCGGGACAGGAAGCAATAAGCAACTTCTTCAGAGGTCAGGGCTGGTTTCACAGCTACCTGAACTGCAGTGGCTCATTCACCTCTGCTCTTCATGTAAATTACTGGGACAAACTAATGCTTCTGTGCATGAACTACTGTGCTTTTAAATGCTTCATAGTCTTTAAGTGGTCATCTCAAGCACTCTCTTAGGATGATTACTTCTATGTAGGAACTGGCTTTGCACGTACAATCATTTTTGAAACAGAACGTTCAACCCACCAGAAATTAAGAGACGGAAAGATCTGTCAAACAATCTTTAAGGACAGATAAAACTGGCACCATTGATTTTGATAACACTCCTATACTGGCAGCACAGCTACTGAAATCAGCATACCGTGTGTGCGTTACAGGGAACACCGCTTTCCCACGCCTGTGCAGTGCTAGGACCTGAGTTTTGTGCCTTGCCCGGCAGCACGGTGCACCTCCACGTACGGAGACGGGCACTCAGCAGAGGCTCCTCCCAAGCAAGAGGGCTAGCAAAGCTGCCACAAGAGCTCATGCAGCCCCTGCTTGCACATCATTTTCCCAGCACTCCCTTATTGAGCTTACAAAGTGGCATTCCTACCTTTAAAGAAATCAAATTTGTTATAGAAAAAAGATACTTCTATTACCTGACCTCTATTTCTTTAGTGCTAATCAATAAAGTGTTAAGTGTTGTGCTGAAAGAAGCTACCCTGCTGCCCACCAGCTCCTCATCTTGCTGCAGCTTTGCAGCACAAACTCTTATTCCAGCGGCACAGAACTTAAGTTGTGTGGTAACCTTTTATACTGATTGGGAACTTATTACCTGTCAGCCCAGTTTCAGGTCTTCTCTGTTGCTTGGGAGAAGTGGCAGACAATCATTTAATAGAAAAGCTACATCTGTAATGAGATTTTCTCCAGCCTGTTGCACCTCAGAACCATCTTCATATGATTAAAGTGATTTGCTGCTCCCTTGCTAAATAACTGCAGGATGGGTTTCTGCTCCCCTGGAAAGGGTTTGCTGCGCTGGTAGAATCTGCGTGCGTCCCTCAAAGCACCAAATCAAAGCCAAGGCACCATTTGAAAAAAAAAAATCTAGTTCAGAATTCTTACTTGCAGCACATTAGTTAGAAAAGTAACAGATTCAAGGTTGAGCTTTAAAAACCTGTTTGATGGGTATGACTGATGTTTAAAAAAAAATGCTTCTGACAGTTCTTTGGTAAGAACAACACTTTCCTTTAAAGCAGTTCCAAAGCACTTGGATAAAACCTTGAGAGCAAGTCATTTAATATCACTATTACCAAGCAGTGACAGTGAGAACCATATATTTATTTTGAACGTTTAATAATTGACCTCAATTTTATTAAACCTAATTCTGTTTATAAAAAGAAGCAATTACACTTGATTTGACAGGGAGGGGGAGAGGTCAATAAATGATGTAAATGCATCTCTTGCCAGGTCAGATTTTCTCTACTGGAGAGATGCTGCCTATTCTTGCACTTTCAATCTGTTAAGGATAATACATCTTATTTCATCTTTGCTCTCCATTTTCAACATTCATAAGTAACAGAGGGTTTGCTGTGCTGGAACACTAGATGCATTGTTTTAAGTGACAAAGGGGATGAGGTTTGAGTGAGAAATGTAGTAATAGGTTTGCATTTTCCTTGCGCGCGGTTCCTTCTGTTGAGCATTTCAGAATTAGGGCTCGTTCCGTCTGCTCCTCCCTTGCTCCATGCACTGACATCCTTAGCCATGTACATGGCTTCTTATTAACGTCCACTTATCTTACAGTGATGCTCTCTGTAGTTTCTAAAGTTTCCAACAATATTATGCAGCCATACATTCAAGGGCAGATACCTTCAAATGAGAAAGTCACACTTGAGCTACATAAAAAGTTTTATGATGGAAAAATCATTATAATTTTCATTAGGAAATTCCTGCAAGTTCTTTTTGCGTTCCTTTTATTCTGAAAATACGTCAATAATAGATGACGTTACAGATGACCACCGTTAAATTCTGCTCAAAGTTAGTAATTAGAACCATATCTGATTAATTACCAGAAGCGCAATAGAGTGCTGAGCAGTGCAGTTTAATTTATGAACTTTCAAATATGCCGTTAAATTAGTAAACTGGAGGACAAGACACTAATACACACACGCCATGAGGTCGACTGACCCTTGGGGTAAAACTGCACTGCAGACACAAACGCAGATTAACTGAATCCCAGCCCAGGAGGAAATCTGAGCTCCTCCCATGGGGGCAAATGGAGACTAACTACTATAAAACCGGTACTTGACACCTTCCAAGGTGCCTCCTTAGCCGTGCCTTTATTGGGCCTCCCCCTCACCTCCTGCTGATGCCTGCAGTTGTGCTGAGCGTGGCTGAGTCACACCAGCTGGGTACATTTGAGAAGTCAGGAGACAGCAGCACACCCCATGAGCTGGCCCAAGTCATGGCAGGGCCACAGTACACAACCCTCAAAAATACGACTAGATAGCACAGATTTTCTTGAGTTTGAGTTACTGGGAACTACTGCTATAACAGAAGTTATTCAAGTCTGCGTGTTCCCAGCATGGGCTTTCACAGTGATCCATCCTCTCCAATAGCAACAAATATTTACGTGTCTATCCCCACCTACCACTTTAATGATGGACAGATCGTAAATACCTGGGTGAGAGAAAAATGAAGAATGTATAATATAGGATTATATTTTATTTGTTCATCAAAAGCTACTCACCTCAGCCTGGAAGAATTTTACAGGGTGGCTATAAATATTCTACATAGCCAAATATGACACACTAATCCTATGAAATAGCTGTTTCATGGCCACATGATGGATCGTATTATTGTTAAATTTCTGTGATTCAGGTGCACTTCATTTCATTGACTTTCATTGGAAAGACGTTAACAAAGTATATGCTAGGATACGTGATTTTCTATCACATTAAGTATGGAGTTGCCCCTAGCTATCCCCACCCTAGACTTCAAGTCAGAAAATGGAAGTCCCATTGCTCAGATCTGGGAAAGTCTGGCCTTTAAAGTATCTGCAAAGGTGCTCCCATAATAGGATGCACTTTTCTTAATATTCTTAATTTGGACTCCGATCCTACAAATGATTTTGCTCACTGGTGAACAGCCATTTGGAGTTCAAAAGACCATTCATGCACACCTACACTAGGATACATACACTTCAGATCCATATATATGTGCATTTATTAAACATCTGTAGTTGTTAGATGTATCTGCAGTCTTTTTTAAACAGTAAAAATGTAAAGACAACCCACAGCATATTTTTGTGCTCCTTCTCTATAATCTCTGGGGAAGTTATGGAATACTCCCTGTGCACGCAGGTCTTCTTGTGATGGGAGGGAAGGGGAATTCATTCCCTCTTAATAATACAAAATATTCAGCAACATGTAGACATGCACATCTGTAGCCATTTCATCTGGTTATTTAAATACTTGACAAAACTACTGGTCCTACACTAGTCCATAAACTACAGATAAAATAAATATAGGAAACCGTACAGCTATGCTGCATGCATTCAGCATGGCCTGAGTAAGGCAGGGGCTGCACACGTGTTGCATTGCAGCAGCCCCTACATTATTTTGTAGCATTTCAACATGGTCAAGGGACTGACTGTGATCAGACACAAGCATCTGCTTGTACTGCAACATAATCATTACAGCTGCTTGCCCAATAATCCTTAATGATTTCCCCACACGGAGCATAACTCCTTCTCTGTTCCTTGCGTTAAGGGTCCTTATCACACAAACAAATAAAGTTTGTGGCTTTTTCTTCTACATATGCTGTATAAATTATATTAAGTAACCAATAAAGTCATTCTTCTATATGCACACATGATGCAGCCCTCCATGAAGAATAGATTAGTTTTTACAGAAGAGAACATATGCATAACCGAGACCTGCAGTGACAGTATTTTTAAGCAAAATGACAATTTAGTTCAGGCACCACCTTATCTGTCAAACAAACTCCTAGGAAAACTGCAACAGTTCCTTTTGAGATGAAATTCAGAGTCATTTTTCTTTTATCACTTGTTCGGCAGTTTTTTTAAAATTAGCAAAATACATTTAGCAGAACCTAAGGCAAGTCTCGCAAAAGAAGTACAACTTGCACACAAATGGTAGAGTTTTAGGTGGTAAAGAAAACATTTTCACTCCCTAAAACTTATTCTTCTTGCAAAGCAGTTGTAAGATGTATTAAGCTAATGATAGCCCTTAAAACTGCTACTGCAGTTCACTCAGCCACAAAATGACTGGATATAACAACCTCGGGCTAATGCAGGGTTTCCAGAACACCCAGCATGACTAAAATTAAAACATTTTAAAAATGTATAATCTCTCTGCTCACCTTTCTTACTCAAGAAATGCTAACTATTTACGATCTACTGTGTTGGGAGAAACTCTTAGCTGAGCTTGTGCAGCATGTAAAGCTGCTCAGTTTTTTAAGCACATGGTGAGTTTTCTCATTTTCTACTGAAACGTCATCTGTTAGTTACTGCTGGAGGCAACAAAGGCAGCTCCACAGTTGCAGGTAGTACCAAATACACAAAGTTGCTGCTGGAACCAAATCAACCTGGCCCTCTCCCTCCGTTCAGTACATCCAGAGTCGCAGGGGGCAGCGAACTTGACAACGAGAATGATCCTTGCAAGGAAACTTGTAAGTTATCAAAATAAAAAGCACTGAATGCATTCCTTATACTACTGTATGCATTCGACTGACACCGAGGACTTTGTACAGCAGTGAGGCTGTTGAAGTAAATGGCTTACATTGCTTTTTGCTTTAATGAAATGAAGCATTCCTTTTGACCATGCGAAACACATGGAGCACCGTCACCCCTTCCACGTGCAGTGCCCCAGCCCGGGCGGCTCTGCGCAGCAATAGGGTCTCTCAGGAGGGCCCTTTCGGAGCGGCCCAGCCACACACACTTATGTCCCTGGGCGCTCTCCGCCTAAGGGCATGAATATAACTTAACCGTGGAGCCAGCTGTGTAACTGCCCTTACACACAGCAGCGCCTGATAAATGGGTTCACACGGGTTGCTACAACACTTAAAGAAAACAAACATGGTGCTGGCATGACCCAGTGCTTGCGAAAGCCTTGAATAATGCAACACTGCAGAGGTAAAAAAGGAAAAGGAAGCAGAGCTGGATGCCTCTTGCACTCTTGCTCTGGCTCTCTAGTAAGTGCGTAGCTGTTCAAAAGTTTCTATTTTCTGAAAAATATACACGATCAGAATGTGTAATTTATCATGCATTTCATATGGACCATGTGTGAGACTGTCACCTCGTGCATTTAAAGCCCCGCACGCCGCAGCTCGGGAGCGCCAGCGCGAGAGACGGGCCCCGCTGTCCCAGCTGGCAGCGCCGCTCGCAGCTGCCGCTGGCTGGACGAGCCACCGCGACGCGCGACCTTCGCCCCGGCCTCCGGTGCAGCTGAAAAGGCTGACACGACGCGCGGCCTTCGCCCCGGCCACAGCTCGTGCACTACCCGCCACGCACGCGGCCGCCCGTTTCACCCGCCCGGCCCCGCACCGCGGCCTCCGCGCTCACCTGCGCCCAGCCGGGTGCTGCGGCGGCACCGCGCACGCCTGCCCGCAGCGGGAGCTGCCGCGGGCCCTNCGCCGCTCGCAGCTGCCGCTGGCTGGACGAGCCACCGCGACGCGCGACCTTCGCCCCGGCCTCCGGTGCAGCTGAAAAGGCTGACACGACGCGCGGCCTTCGCCCCGGCCACAGCTCGTGCACTACCCGCCACGCGCGCGGCCGCCCGTCTCACCTGCCCGGCCCCGCACCGGGGCCCTCCGCGCTCACCTGTGCCCAGCTGGGCGCTGCGGCGGCACCGCACACGCCTGCCCGCAGCGGGAGCTGCTGCGGGCCCTGCTCGGCCGCAGGCTGCGGGTGTTACCCAACGCGCTGCTGCGCTTCTCGAGGCAGTTAACCTGATCGTAGCAGCAAGTAAACCTGGCCACAGGACGGTTTCGGTCTTGTAGATTTTGAGTTTGGGACTGAAAACAGAGTATAATCTTTATATGTTACCTTAGAAAGCAGGAAATTACACTCCTTAAACAAATAAGAAACTTAAAAAACCACAGGTAAACACGTAAAGTGTTTTGACTTTTGCTTTTAAGCCTATATAAATGTTAGCTGCTGGATTCTTCTCCTCAGTGCTAAATTTCTCCCTAAGCAGATGACCCTGGAGCTGATATTCAAGATGACAGGAGTAGCAGTGTGGGCAGGGCTGGAATTCTTGGCTCCTTCAGGACATTTCCTTGCGCTCCTCTCCTCCTCTCTTTTCCCATGCAGTTTTATTTTAGAAGTGAGGTTCATGTTTAAGATGATGGGGTAATATTGTCTTACTGTTCTTGTGATTTTCTGCATCGTTAAATACAGAAAAAAATGATGGACGAAGAGACTACCAAAACAATTTCTTATATATAAGCAGTCCAGACTATACATGTTCAGGCTTTAAAATCTTATAGGGTTATAAATGATGTAAAAACAGAGAGGGAGTTTTGAAATGAAGTAATGTTTAAGCATAAATATCCTTACTTATCAAAGAGTCTATGATGTTACAGAAACATTAATTCTCCCAACATCTTTACGGGAAAAAAGTCCATTTTTAAAAACTCCATAAAGCTGACACCCTAGGGTATAACTGTTCATTTATTTTTGCTGACCAGATTTACTAAACACAGAGCTTATTTTCAGCAAGAATACAGGAAATAAGATCCTCCGCTTTGTATC
Organism: Crypturellus undulatus; assembly: GCA_013389825.1. Taxonomy (NCBI): domain Eukaryota; kingdom Metazoa; phylum Chordata; class Aves; order Tinamiformes; family Tinamidae; genus Crypturellus; species Crypturellus undulatus. Next base: position 8,513 of record VWPW01005309.1, on the reverse strand, counting down.
TTTTGATTTACTGATATGTGTTTCGGGAGTGAGGAGGATTTCCTATGAAACAAAACAGTGTGTTTCATTTTCAAGAAAAAAATCAATTCAAAGATTTAATCTTGTGCATCAAGGGGGAAACGTGAGGGTGAGCACCTCAGCGGGCACACGCAGACCTGCCTCCCCATGCCAGGGAAGTTTGTGTGACAAGTATTGCTTGATTGTCGCCTTTAAAAACCCACCTCTGTTTTCAGTGAGGCTTTAGAGACTGTTTAATAAATGAAATGCTTTTGGAGCTGAGTTGTATCTAAAATAATTTGCAAATTGTGCGAGCAGGAGGTCTGATCCCTATATGGGCTCAGCATTGTGCCCTCTTCATGGGGAAGTAAATGGAAGTGCAAATTGTACCTGAAGTGCAGTGATATAAAAGAGATTATGCTGGGACTGATGAGTGCCAGGAAAGGAAGCGTGCAGGAATTTGAGCATTAAGATGCCATGCTGCAAGGGAAGAACGCGGGGCGGCAGGGAGTTCCGAGATGATTATGAACGATGAACTCATTAAAACCTGTCTTCCAACGATTAAATTAAGACAAAGTTGCTACCACAAGATTACGTAATGTTCTGACAGTTGCCCAAAGATAATGGTGATCAGTGGAGCCGCTTCTGCTCTTTCACTGCCTTCAATTCTGGGTTTACACCGGCGAAACGGAGAACTAGGTCGGATCTAGTGGGAGCCTGGAGCAACAAAAGCTGCTCTGGGTAAAATACAAGACCCATGTAAAGGGACAAAACCATGAGCGAGAAATTCCAAGCCTAAGTTGCTCCAGATGCTTTGGATCAGTGACTCCAGCAACACTTGGCACAAACTGTGGCTCTTCAGGCACAAACCTGCTGGGTCGCGCGCACGTTGTGCGCGTCGCGGCTGCAGCGTTAGGCTGGTGATCGTAGGCCCTGGCGAAACAGCAGCACAGCAAGGCAGCATCAGCCTTTAGCTCTTGGCATGGGGCCCTTGCTGCTGAGGATTTCAAGTTTGCAAAAAATCTGTTGGGAAGAAATGCAGAGAAGAAACATGAGAGAAATGTTCATTAACCTTTACCCTCTGTAATAGCGTAGGGAAGCATTAGCTTGAAGCGTTGGCATGGACAACGCGGCGATCATTCACGCTGCTTAATCTCTGAAGTAAATTCACAGCTTTTATTTTTAAATAACTTAAATGCTGTAGTTACAGTTAGCTTGGATATTAAATATTACAGATGTAGGTAGACAAGAAAATACTAATTTATGCAAATGAAAATCATTCAGGTGCTTGATTGCTATAAGAATTAAAGGGAAGCATTGGCAAGTCCATGGGTTCTGAGGCAGCTGGTGGGAATCAGAGGCTGAAATGCAGGAGAGGAGCGAGGCAGGTGCTGGTGCCCCCGGCCCCTCTGTGGCTGCACAACACAAATGAGCAGAGGCAGAGCCAGGGCAGGACACAGAGCTTTGCTTGAGAGCTGAGAAGAAACAACTCGAAAGGGCTCAAATAACAATCCTAAAACTTTTGACTTGGCTACACAGAAGACTTATCTGGAAGATAAAATACAAACACTGAAAGGCACATAAAAAGAAAATATCACTTGTTTTAGGCCCAGTGATGATCAAAGCAGCCTTTTGTTACAGAAGAACAGAAGGAAAAAAAACTTGTTTGGTTCATTTCTTCCTTTTCTTTCCTTTATTAAAGGCCCTGTCAAGCATTTCTTAATAGTTTTTTTTTTTTCCCTCTCCCTAACCCTGCAGTTATGTCAGTATCTTGGTGGGAATCATCTTCCATTCGTTTGGTCTTTTGCCTTTGGTCATTGATTTCACTTCTTTGTATTTTGAGTTCAAGCAAAATTAAAACAGCTCGTTTCCTTGTATGGCTGTTCTAATTCAGAAAGGACTGAGGCAAAAAACCCCTTGTATTTGCATATGCTTCTCTTCAGTGAAGTTACTGTAACGCGTTGCTAATGTGTTACATGTATTGACTTGTTTTGGCTGGCTCCCTTTTCTGCGCGGGTTGTGACTTAGGACGCGCTTCCTTTGCGCTGGGCTTTGCAAAGCTGGAGCCTAGTGATGCGCTGCGAGCCCTGCAGGGCAGGAGCTGCCAGCGGTGCAGGGGCGTAAGCTGTCAGAACTGACCCATGTCTTGATGGCCTGTTTGTCCTGATGAAGTTTTGACCATGCAGTACTCACGATCGCTTGCAGAGACAGGAGAGAGAGGAGAAACAACACGGCTGAGCGGGACAGTGCGGCGCTGCCGAACAAGGGCTCCGGTGTGCAGGGGCACTGAAGGCCTTGTGCTATTTTGCTGCAGATCAGAGCTTAATTTCAAAACTTAGGTTTTTGTGAAACAGAAACCTTATCATTCAGAGAGCTCTGTAATTTTTAGTATAGCTTTTTCCATAACAAGTTTGTGGAAAACAGAAAAATAGGAGCCATACATGGATTTCACCATCGCCCTTTCAGAGGGCTTACATGAAAATTTATCATTTCCCTACCATAGGTACTGAAGGCCTTAACTACCCAACCTTCTATCCGTGTGAAAAATCACACTGCTGCCTCACATGATTTTAAACATAGCTCTTTCTCAGTTGCTGTTATCCTTATTAGCCGGTGAGGGGAAAGCTCTCCCAGGCCTCCCTAGTCTAGTCTGTAATGACCTGGCTAGAAGATGATTTAATCTTCTTTATATAAACTTAAAAATGATATGGTGAGGCAAACCTGCAATGCTTATAATTTGATTTTAGTATAATTTAATATACAAGGATATTTACAGAGCAGCATTGTTCAGCACAAAGCATCAAGGCTTCCATCCATCTTTATTGTTCCTCATTTAGGCCCAGATCCACACTTAGATGCCAGATGGCAACTGCAGAGGAATTTCAAGTTATAGCTGCAATAGATGAGAAGATAAGTGCCTCTTGAGGCAGGGAAAGCCAGATTGCATATTCCCTCCGACTGCACCTGATGACTTACTGCTAGTCACTAATTGGCTTGTCCATACACAAGCAATTCCAAATCTGATGGTAGTGCTGAACTTCATCTGTAGCTCTGTTCCTCCTGCAGAGATCACTAGTGAAATAAGCCCTTGCAAATAAGAATATTTCATATAAAGCTCTGTAAAAAGCAGACTTAGGTTTTTTTTTCTTTTCATTACTGCTATGTCAAGATTTTTTTGCTTCAGGAGAGCCATAAAGTTTTGCATAACTGTCATGGTTAGTTATTATTGCAAAATGGAGTGGCTGAACACGACCTGCTAACACAGAATTGACAATATGCACGTATTAAGAAAGGGACCAGAAATCGTGATAAGCAAGGCTTGGTCTATTTTTCTTCAAAAATGGGAAGTTTCCTTCCCCAGACTTGTACCATCTTCCTTTGCCTTGTATTTTCTGGGTGCATTTTCATTTTGGTGGGGCCCTGAGTGGGGTCTTGGGCGATTAAAATTTTTGCGGAGACCTGGGAGAGCCAACTAGGGAGAGCACAGAGTAACGCAGGAATGAGTTAACCTGTCGTTTATTTTCAGCTGAAATCTCTATACAGCTTTAGAGCAATGCTGTTGCTTGCCGTGGCTGTTAATGAAAGGCAAAATTCGTGTGTAATGGTACTGTGTATAGCCAGCACTGTAATAAGCCCTTTAAAAGGTGAAGTATCCACTTTAAAAAGCTTCTCTCATACAATGAAATGTCAGTAATTTTCTAGCTAATGAAGAACCTGCATTATCTCCCCAAGTCTTTGGTTCAAAGCATTTTCCCTTTTCTCATTTTCCCTAGATACACTTCTCCAATTGAAATGACAACAAAATTATTTGCAACCAAAAGAACAACATCTTTCTGTGCTATAAATGAGCATCACTTGACCTGAAAAAAAAATCACGAAAAATCAGGCAGTGTAATTAAGAGTGTTAGGGTGCTCTGTTGCCTAAGCATATGTAATTGCAGTGCCAATGTAAACAACACGAGCAGACGTGAAAGTGCAGCATATTGGGCTGTAATGCCATGTACATAAATAAAGAACATATCTTGTTAAATAAACATGAAGGGAGCTGAGCCACCAAGAGTTAATGCTACTGCTCCGAGATACTCTCTACAAGGAAACCTTTAAGAGACCCGAAATATTTGTAAGTACGGAAGGATCTGATTAAATGTCCAGAAAAGACATTGGAGAGCCCATGGTTTTAGTTGGGCGATGGATCAAGTCCACCCCTCGTACTCACTGCCTGCTCCTGCAAACTGCTCCCTGGGCCTCTCCTCTGGAGGGCTGCACGCGGCAAAGATTCGGGACAGCCACAGACAGACCTGCAGTGCAGAACAGAGTCAGTCAGTGCTTGCCTGAGAACGTAATCGCATCAGCAGTCCCTAGGGAGATGTAAATTAGACACCTTAGGGGTGTTAGCAGCTTTTAAAAAGTTAAGGAAGGTACATTGTTAAAAATCACGGATCTTATCTATTCAGTACCGCTTCTCTATAAGGAATTCACACCTAAAAAATGATGGGTCCTGACAGAGGTCCCACTGCTGCAGCCAAGATGGTACTTTGCTGCTGACAACACATTAAATCCTTTCCCATATGTAAAGAAATCCCTTTGCCCATTAGTGAGCTGCAGAAACACGGTTCATATTTAGCAGGATGCACAGGGCAACTTTAGGAGGACTCAGTGTGGAACTGAACGGGTGTATCAGGGTGTGTGCGCGCCTTGAGCTTGCAAATGTGAGTCACCCCCGATAGCAAAAGCCCGGCTGAACGGGGCTTTTGAAGCAGTGACCCACTCACTTGTACAGCGGCTTCAGGAAGTACCTACTGCAGTGATTTCCAGGCTGACCTTGGCAAAACTTTGATCCAGTTTAATATAATTCTTCTCAATATATCGCTATACATTGGTGGATAAAAATGTTCGAAATGCCCTTTGTCATCTTTCAAAATGAGGGGTACTTTGTATTCTGTAGGACTCCCTAAGCCCTCTGAGGGAAAATAAAGAACTGCAAAGTAAGGGAAGAAATTCTGCTATGCTTTTAAAAGGACATATTAAGGAACAAAACCAAAGGAATAGGGTGACTGGCTGGAAAGACAGCTAGTAGGTAGAATTAAGGTAGAATTGCTGATGGAAATGGCATTGTACTCTACATTTATGTAAGAACGAACACTGGCTAATAATAACAATAAAATAGTAACACATCCTGAAATTGAAACTCTTCTTTTGTTTATTAAATATTATCATATCATCATATAGCATAAATTATAGCATGATATATAGCTGTCTATATGTATCATAACAGGTTGCAGCAGATAAAATTATTAGCTACCAGGTTTGACAGAATTAACACTATAAAATTATTAAAGATTCACCAATTATCTTTAATCTTTTGTTCATCCAGGGACAAGAGGCAACCCAAGATGAAACTCAGGACTCGCAAATTTGGAATAGGTGAGTGAACACAGTAAGATTTTCCTCAGTCCATAATCATGTATAGAGTATCACTAACCTATCACAGAATGGGGAGGTTCTGGCTAATAAATGTAATTTAAAGGTAATTTTAAAGATTTTTAAAGATAAAAGTAATTCATAATTATTCATAAAGATAAAAGTAATTCATAATTTATACTTACTAAAACTATAATTACATTTTTGATAAGCAGCATGAAACCTATTTCACAGTAACTCAAGCTTTTTCTGCCTTTCTGAGGCATGAGGTGTTGGCTATAGTTAGAGGCTATTTTAGGGCACCAGTGGACCTATAGTATATTTGTCGTGGGAAAGCACCATGAATACTTTTCATGTGAATTTACTGCTTTTAAACGTGCTGGGTTGACTGACAGAATATAGAGCAAATTACCTTTAGACATACAGCTTCCAAAATGAAGGAGTAGTTTGGTCATTGTATAGCTAAAGGATAATTTTTTTTTCCAATGGAGAAAAATTACTGCCTTTTCTCCTTGACATTAAAGGTCATTGGCTGAAAACTTTAGCAGTTGTTTTCTTCAGTCTATTTTTCTTTCTCAGCTAACACTGCCTGAATCCAGTGGGGTTGTATGACCTAAATCAGTAAGTCAGACTAGGGCTCAGAATGACTCAGAACTCAGAACGACTAGGGCTGGTTGAACTCAGCATTGATTGGAACATTCTTATTTCTAATAAAATATCCAATATTTAGAAGTCAAAGACAAGGCATCCCATATCTATGTATTTCTCTATACATACAAACACACACACATATATATATTTTCTTCTTTTTTGGAGTTAGCAGGAGTAGGGTAACAGGTCTGCATGGATCAAAGGGGACTTCCTTGTGGCCTTTCTCTTCTGTCACAGGGAAATTCATATGTATGATGAATAGCAATTGTTCTCTGGGACTTTTTTTTTTTCAACTTGATGTTTTAAATACTATAACCACTGTTTTTACTTTTTAATATGCTATATCATACATATCTCAGCAAATATAATAAAGAGTAATTCCATTTTCAAGTTCAGATGCGTTACAGGAGATGCTCTTTTCTAGATAAAGGTTCAAGGCACTTTTCAATGAATCACTGTTCTAATAAATCATTTTTTATATATACTAGCATACACAACTTAGGATATTAATTTCCAAGCAGTGCCTGTCATGAATATGCAGTTTAAGAAACCTGAGCTGAATAAAGTGTAAGGCTGTTATAACATTTCTAAGACCATATCTGTAATTCACTGAACATTCATGCTGCTACACAGACAAAGGTGAATTAGTTCCAGACAAAAATGCATCAATGCTCTATTGAGCAGTCAATTATTAAACACATAATGGAATTGGTGGTTATCGGGCATGCTCAGAATGTGCACAGTGTGCATAATTTGCACCAGAATAGGTTGGAATCGGACTGTTTTTAAAAAATCCAGGCAAAGTTATATTAACTTGGAATTAGAATGAGTCATTCCCTCTCCTGCACACTGAAAGGGCCTACTTCCCTTCCCTTACCCTCCCAAAGAGCTGATTTCAGGGTCTTACTAAATGTACAAACCTAGCAAAATTGCAATAAGTAACCTTATTTTCCTCGCCCTAACGCATAATCCGTCCAATTTGCAGCGTTCCATTCTGTGGAGAAATAATGCTTTTAAGAATCACACGTGTATTGTAACATTACAGTGTAAATATGCTGGCAAATGCTCTTGTAGCAATTTGGTTGAATAAAATGAAGAATCAAGTGAGTAAGTTATTGCTGAATGATGAGAAAATATCTCATGCACATCTCCTGGATGCGGTTTTAAATATTGTTTGTTTACGTAAATCTATAGTAGAGATCTTATTCAGGTGGAAAAAAAAACACATTTGACAATTGACTGGAAAAGCTCTGTCAACAAACTATAAATGTTATTCAGGCAATGGCTGTTTATTTAATTTCACTGTAATTATATACCTTGATTAATGCACTGGATCATTAGTCTAGTGCATTTTTTTTGATTAACATTAGGAAATTTGCAGATTTATTGCAGTATGTTCAAAGATATCATTTAAATCAATAAAAAGATATGCCAGGCAGGCTGGCCATATCCCTTGAAATGTTTTTTTTATAAAACAATATTTCAATTATGTTCCATATAATTGTGGGTATAATTAATTTATACATTACTTTTCAGGGATTATTAAAAAATAAACAGGCAAAAGACATTTCCTGAGCTCAGACTTTCAGAAATACTTTTTAATAGCATTTTTACAGCAGAGGCGATTAAAGTTGCCTTCATGCAAGAAAGGCATGCAAATTACATCTCTCCTCAGTGTTTAGCAGCAATTCAGCAGGTTGCTGTTTCTCTGCTGTCCTAAAGGACCTGTACAGCATGGTAACCAGCGTGCAGTTGTTATTGGCATTCTGTATACATTAAAGAGGACCTGCATGTGCTGCAGGTATTTGCCTCTATATAATCTAGTATGTCCAACAGAAACACAAAAGCAAATTCTACTTAACTGTGGGATACTGCAAGAAATAGCTGACCAGTGAGATTACAAGTGCATTTTATTTTACCTTTGTGAAAGCAGCGGGGTTCAGAGGTAGAGGCTGTCTCTGCAGACTGCTTTCTTAGATGTGTTTTCTTATAGGAATTTCTGTAGCAATTCAATGCCAAAATTAGGTCGTCATTCCGCAATCAGTAGTTCATTAGGATACACTTGTGCCCAGGCTGACCCTCACTATGTGATACCTTTTCTCTAAAATTCATTTAGGAGCATAATGATTTATATACTTGCTTGCAAAAATGATTGCAGCTGAGCTACTTTAGACATAAGAACAGGAGGAAGGTTTACAAGCAAAGGGGGATAACATCTCCCCATTTCTGCCTAAAACATTTAAGTATATTTCCAAAATACTAATGCAGGAGACATAGATTTTACTGTGCTAAAGCAAAGAGAGCTTGCTATAGACTCATAAAAATTGGTTTCTCATGCCTTTCTGCATGATATGTAATGTACCATAGCCACTTTAGACAGATTAAAACAACTATTTGAAATACCATAATACCTTGTGGTAACTTCTTAAAGTTAACTCACATGC
>VWPW01005305.1:190051-204269 GCA_013389825.1 Crypturellus undulatus | reverse complement strand
AAGGTCCCTTCCAACCTTAAGGAGTCTGTGATTCTATGATTCTATCTTACATTTGGAACTTGTCTCCCCAATACATGCGATGCATAAGATATAGGCTGGTATAATGTTCCCTTTGATCCATTTACATCTAAACATCCCTTTACACAGGAGCTGAGCAAGTCTGCCTTACTCATGGCAAAGGACCTTCTTTGCAGCTGTTTCAGGCTATTCTAGTAATAAACTTAGTTCCTTAGTTGTTTAGTCAGAGCAAGGATTAACTGACCCAAAAGAGGGCCTGGGCTGACAGAATTAAGGTAAAATGAGTCTTCTGAGTTTGGCTGAGTTTAATATCCCAGCACTGAAGGACTTCTGCACTGGGTTTCCTAATTGCATACCTCCTTTGTAACCTCAGATGACCTCCTTTTTTCTGCCTCTTTGCTGTGGCTGAGCAGGAAGGTGCTAATTCTGCTGGAATGTGGCATTTATCACCTGCTGCATTCCAGGGGAGAGCAGTGTTTTGCCACTTTATAGATTGTATTGACACAAATAATGCATATTCATTTGATTCATTTTGATTCAACTATTTGTATGGTTTGGGTCAAATGTAAGAAATCAGCACGGAAGTACATGAGCTCTGTGTAGCTGGCTATTAAAAAAATCAATGAAAAAGAGGTGACTGAAAGCAGGTTACCTATGCGTTATATGTCTTACATAATAAGATTAAATATGTATATATATATATTAGACTAGTTGCTCTAGTGTTGAAATCTTTCTATAAAGTAACATTGTATCCTAAATATCTTAGGGTTGTTGTGAGACTAATAAATGCTTGTTCATCGCATTGACAGCTTCACATGAAAGGTGCTATAAAAGTAATAACTACTACACTTTTTTTTTTTCCTCCACATTGCAATTGTGATCAGGAATTAGAACATCTACTTTTATCAAGCGGTGAGTAGCATCTGTTTCACTTCTTTTTGTTTCACCATGTCACAGAATGACTTTGGAATAACAAATAAAGAAGGAACATGGTAGGGTGGTACTGTAATCCATTTTATATACTATTACAACAAGGACTCTTTCAGATAAAACACAACTTTGTTTCCTGCACTTTTAACTAGTATGCTTTGGCAACAACTTCTGTGGATTAATAAGATGGATACATAAAAGTCAAGTTTACCCATCCTTTTTCATATTTAATAAGACTTCTCACCAAATAATGTTGTACTGGGCTTCCTGTATAATAACTGCTATCCACTGCAGTGGAAATTGCACCAAGAGTTTAAGAGAAGCCCGGTTTGTTGGCTCTCTGACAGGCTGTGAAGCAGTTTCTTGAAGTCTGTAGAGAGGTGGTTGTATACATTTATATAGGCCCTTTATCCTTATTTTCATCTTTTGCAATTTATAAAAACAAATTTTACAAATTTGTTTTTATAAATTTTACAAATTAAGTTTTTACAAATTTTACAAATTAAAAAAACAAAATTTACAAATACTTCTTTCAATAAGTGGCAATTTTGGTGGTCACCACAGCATAAACTAAATACTCACTAAAGGGGAAAAATGTACTTGTGAGTGGGTGAGGAGGTGGCCCATGATTTATTTAAAAGAACTGGACCACCTGATCTATAGAAATCTGATAAGAATTTACACCATTTTTTAAAAATAAATACAAGAATGATCAATTTTCATACCTATGGGCATAGGTTGATCGCCAGCTGCAGTTGGAAGAACTATCTCCCTACGGTAAAGTGTATCATGACTAAATTGCTATGAGTGTTTATGTCTCCCTCTAGAGAATCCCATGTTTCCTCTTAAGTGAGGCTGCTTGCTGAGAAAGGGCATCCAACTAACAGGATGTGGAAGTGCTCTGGCATTGCAGTTTTTCTCCTCCTACAACTGTATCTCATTTCTCTGCCTAAATACTGACAGAATATTTTGTTACAAAAGGGTTGTGTTGTGTCAAGCCCAGAGTGACTACATTATCTTGTGATGCTTGGGAGCTTTATGCCACTGATGCTTGTAGGTGGAATTAAAATTGTTTCAGTTTTATGGGCAAGGTTTCAGCCTGGGTATGGTGCTTCTGAGAAATGGAGAATTTTATCTTTTCATTCCTTTGGAGTGGATTATGTTCCTTCAGATAATACTTGTAATCCACATTTCAATAGATTATCAATCAAATGATTATTACAATCCAGATATCAGCCAGTTTTCCAGGGAATCTAGACTCCTTCACCCAAGTTCTCTGTTTCCGTAGTGATCTTCCTCCCAAGACCCTACTAGGCCTTGTTCCTAGGGCAGGAGCTTTGACTGCAGCTCCCTTTTATTTTACCTATGGGGTGATTTTTTTGTCTAGTGGATTTATGACTTGTACAATCAGGCCCTTTCCTAGCCTGATCTTGACTACTTATTGGCCCTCTCTCTTCAAAGGGAAGTTCCCTGGAGTGGTAGGAGCATGTAATACAGAATTCCTTTTGGAAATTTCTAAGTTCTTGCACTTTTCCCTTTCCAATTGGAAATGCAGTAATTAGACTTGGAGTCTGATTAGGAGACCTGCAGCTCTCAAAATGTATAGATTGTGGCAGAATACATCCAGCACCATAGACCATCTCTTGCTTAGGACTGGAATCAACATTTCTGGGTCATCTCCCACAGAGTCTGTCTGACAGCTTGTAAAAGTTCCCATTAAAGCGCATTCTACAGGCCCTCTAGGTAGCTTTTGCAGTGCTTTACAGTCATTATAAATAGATATTTAGAAAAAAATCTTTGCTGCAAATTAAACCAAATTCGCCCCGAGTTACTCCAAGTGCATATGGAAAACATTGATCGCCATTGTCTCCATACCTGTTTCTTGCATATTTGAAGACTGTCATCATGTCTCTGCTCTTCTTTTGTCTCCCCAGTGTTATCCGGGGTAAACAAAACCAGTTCCTTCACCCTTTCCTCGTGCTTTTCTGGACTCACAAAATTGCCTTGATTGTTCCTACAACAGAGTGCTGCAAACTTGACTCAATTCTGCATCTGAGATCTAACCAGAACCAAGAACAGCCCAGTTATTCTTACAAACCAAAATTATTGAACACAAACCAATCTGTTTAAATATTGTAATGCTGTCAGTTGTGTACTAATGCTGGTTAAAGCTGATAATGAGCCACAATAATTGTTTTATCTTTAATTAAAGCAAACAGAGATAATAAGTCTTATTGTTCAATTCTAAGGAATTATGACTGCATATGGATCTGGGTCTTTCTGAGGCCAAATGAAACAAAAAGGTATGCCATGTTTCAGGAGATAAAATGAGATAGAGGAATGCATGGTCCTGATGCACACTTCTGCATTCCTAAAGAAATTAGACTCCTCAGCTTGCAATATTTTCTATTTGGTGTTTGTTATAAACACAAGTCACAGTTTGCCAGACATTAAACACACAAGGATGTGCACAAGCTTATTCGATGAAACAAATGTGTGCATATGTGTATAGTGTAAACTGTGGAAGGAATTTTTACAATAAAAGATAAGAGTAACTGTGTAGTAATCTTTTTCTTTTCCTTTTCAAAGTATTGAAATAATTTTGAAAGGAATGAACAGAAACAGAAAGTGAAAGGGATGTTTATTTTTTAAGGTGTTTAATAAAAGAATAGGATTTTCCAGTTGTGCAAAACACCCCTTTATGAAAGACTGTATGTTGATCATCTTATTTAATGTCAAAGGAGAGTCCGAGTTAGTTTACAGGATTATTCAAGAGGAAGTGAGTTAGAGTATGATGTCAGACTCCTGTTTTAAAGTGCGGGGACAACTTTTTAAACTTGAATACCTTAATTAGAGCTATTACAGAGTTAGTGGGTGTGAGTGGAGCTTTTTTTTTTGTCTGTTTGGTTTTTTGTCTGGTTGGGGAGCGGTGGGAGTGGCCCTCATGGCCATCCAGTCTCCTGAGTGAGAGTGTGGATGTTAGTGAAAGATGCATGTCATTTTTGAAAGACCGCTTTTAAGATACTTGACAGTGGGTTTTGGTCCCATATTTTAAATTTGTACGTTTAAATGAATTCCTGAAAACTGTTCCCACCGCTTTGTAGCTTAGTGTTTGATCGAGCAAGCTCTGTATCTTCATGCAAGTAAAGGATGCAGCATAGCAGCTCAGTCTCAGTATCTTAATTCAGTGGAAGTGCTGAAGTGCATGCCTACCAATAAGTGAACATTTTATATCAGCATCTCCTCTGAATAGATATACTGCCTTGAATTTGGGCCTACAGAAATTCCTTGGGTAAATAGAGGCCACAGAATATAAAAGTATGGTGGTATTTTTTTACATACTTCATGTGTTTGCACTGCACAGCGCATTGCGAGAAGCTCATCTATTTCACCAAGCCTCTTGAGGAACATAGTATTAATCAATGTGAAGCTGGCCTGAGAGAAGTATTTAGTGTTTGTGACAAGTACGGCAAAGCTGGGGGCAGAACAATAGCATGGGGGCTTTGGGGCTATTGTCTATCAAAAATAATTGTGATTCGCCTCTGTTTCAGTGGTTGCTCATAAAAATTATGGTTAGTGCTTCTGTAATACATTGATCATCAAGTCCGCCCTTTGTGATTGCCGGAGAGGGTAGGGGTCTGACTCTGTGGGCAGCCCATCCTCCTCCTCCTCATGGTGTAAGGAGGAGGAGCGTGTCCTTTGGTACTGCTTTCTCCACATTAAAATCTTCTGAGAGGCAATAATGCATTTCTTGTATTATAGTTTGATATATAGTATGGCGAGGAAAAAGCATTTTATTACTGCATTTCTCTTCTGATCATGTAAAACTCAATCTGAAAAGGAGAAGAGATTTTATGCTTCTCTCAATTCTGTTACAGGCTAAAAAATGGTGCTGCAGAGGTGCCAAGCAAACTCTTGGAGGGAAAAAAGATCTTTAAAGAAGAGCAGGGAGAACATGTCTAACAACCTAGTTATATTTCATAACAAAGAATGTGTATCTGCTGAAAGCATTACTTGTTTTTCGTTTGTCCTTAAATGTTATTATTCTATATTTCTCTTTCTATGAATCATTCATAGTGTTAGGCAAATTCTCAAGAGCAAGCAAATATTACTCACCTCCTTTCCTGCTACAGGTAGCTGTGTGGGCGGACAGGTGGAGGCAGGCATTGCTGTATTTTCAGCGTATCTTTTTAGCCGACTGGAGTTTTCCTTCTAATCCCCAGCATGGATCCGCCGCACACAGACTGCGCTAGAGTCATTATCCAGACATTTACCACATGACTCAAGCAAAATCCCGATCAAAGTAGACAACTTGTTTTGTATGGGGTAGTACTCATTTCTGACGGATGACTCACACGGGTATAGGCCTGCAGGATTATGCCAGATTTCTCACACCCCACATAATAGGATAGAAACATCAAAAAGTGAAAAGGCATTTGTGTTCCCTCCCCTCGCACACTGTGTTTGCTCTAGTGAACAACAGTAAAAATAAGCTTTATTTTAGAGGTGCCAAGTGTCAAACTAAAATGTAAGTGCTCTTGAATAAATAATCAAAACAGTTTGTTCAATTCCAATGTAACTTATTGAAACTCTGGCCTACTGTTAGTACTTTTTCATGTTATGTCTTTTTTCTAAGTGCTGTTCTCTAGTTAAGTTATTTTCAGCAAACTGAGTACTATGGAATATGAGGATTTTTCATCAATTTCATTTCTATACTTAAACTCTTTTCATGATTTTCTTGCAACTTTTGTTTTCTGTTGATCTATACTTCCCTGTCGAACATCTAGTCAATATGCCTCCAGTAACTGCTTGAATAAAACTTTCATGAACTTCTGTGTTTTCAAAGAGTTCAGACTAACTGTGTCAATTCAGCCTTTTCAATAGATCAAACCCAATGCAATCGGTTCTGGATCTGTGCTTTATGTCCTTCAAATATCATGTCAAATGTCCTTCAGATATCAAGCCTGTAAGACTGCCAACTTGGTGTAACATCCACTCCTCAAGCGGTTGTGGGGCAGGATAATCTCTTTTACAGTGCATGTGTGTGTGGATTTGCATGCAAAGTTGTCACAGAATCACAGAGCAATTGAGGTTGGAAGGGATGTCTGGAGATCATGTGCTCCAACCCCTTGCCCAAGCGGGGTGAGTAAATCATGCATGTAGCACATGAGTTGCAAATCCCTGTTTGTTTTTATAGATGTAGTTGGTGTTAGATAAATGGACATCAGCGTTTTATGCTAAATTGCTGTGTCAACAAATGTGAGCAATGTCAAAATCTGATGTTTTCTTCCTAGGGGCATACATAATAATTATACTAAGGGATAGAGTAGCAAAGTCATTATAAGATCTTATTTTTTAATTGTCTTAATGCCTTTATATAATGATCTCAAATTAATCATGAAGTCATTTGTAACTCCAAAATGATTTACAATCCATTAGGAGAAGGGGGCATGGAGGGAAGCATGTGAAAGATGGCTCTTCATTATTCCCCGTTTACATATAGCATGTTCTCTGCAGTAATGAATGTATTCACCAAACAAATGAACCCTGATTGCTCTCTGCAGTATTCTGACAACATACATTATTCCCTCCTGTTATTCCTCCATGGGGGAAACAGCCACTCAACCACCAGCCAGTGCCTAGGTTCGGTTATATCTGGAGACATTACTAAAATAGCCACATCGTGGATTTTTTTGGTTTGTTTTTGTGGGGTTTTTTTGTCCCCTTTGCTTTTGTTGTAAGTATATCATTGCTGGTATTAAAATTTAATTTAGTTTATGCAATAAAAATCTTGTAAAATTTTTAAATGTGGTACAGCTTTGTATTTCATGTGGTTTAATATGTTTTAGAGAATTATTTTGAGAAGTTTTACCATTTTACTAAACACAGACATTTCTGAATGTTTTATGGCAGAAAGTTGTTTTTGGCTGATGTGAGGTCTGAAATTAAAGCAGCTTGACTATGCCTTATTAACGAAGAGAATTTTGTATTTATAGTATTCTGACTCTTTTTTAAGGCTGTGTCACTTAGTGGTAAGGAATATTTTCTTAGCAATGTCTTTGGTGACTAGAGCTATCAGCTGTAGCCCACCTCTTCCTGGAGAGTCATGAAATGAGCTGTTGCAGCATGAAAGTTCAACCTCTTTGCTGGAGCAGTCGCCCTATGAGCTGTTCAGAGTGGCTCTTGTTGGCACATCTGAGTCGGTGCTTCTGTCTGCATGGCTCATAGAGGAGCCAGATGGGATTTCAATCCTGGCTCTGAGCCCTATGGAAACTGAAGGGAAATCTACGGTCTTTCTGGTGTTTCTTAAGGGCAGAAGAAACTCCTGGCAGTTTAACCTGATTGTCAACTGTGGTGGCAAGCTAGGAAGAGTCTATAGGATGTAGGAATAGTGAGAATGGAGGCTGTTCTTGGAAAGGTTTTTCATACAATGCCAAAATTTCATAAAAGGATTTTGTTGTTGTTGTTGTCTTGGCAACTGATATCGAATCTTAAAGCTAATTGAAGATTTATTTCTGTTTCTGCTCTTAGCAGGGTAGGGCTCCTAGAGATCTTGTGACACCTTCGGGAATTCCTAGGGAATGATAGACAGTATAGATATTGATCTAAAATTGCCATTATTCATCGGAGAGAAGGCATCCTGCCTCTCTCTGCAGGTTAGATAAGAAAAAGATAAAGATTTCATAATGCCTTTGAGAGGCAGAGAGGAGAAGGTGGTGGGTACAGGATGGCTTCTTGTTGCCTTCACTAAAGTCAAGGGAGCCTTGTGATTTCATAAGAACATGCAGGGAGAGCCTGAAAACGGACAGCGCTTTCTAGAACCAAGTTTTGAATTATTAACCTGTGGGGTTTCTTTTTCCTTTAATTTTTAATAAAAAGATGTTTGCCCACTTAAGACATTTTGAGTGGTTGATGGTGTGTGTGTTTTGGTTTTTCCTAGTTTGTTTTTATTAATTTGGGTAGAGAAAAGCCATATGCAGAAGAGCTTCTACAATTGATTTAAATTATTATTGAAAAGGCAGAAAAAATGCTTTCCCTAGTTTTTGTTATTATTATTATTATAGTTTCCTGAATGTACTGGGAACTTGCCATGCTTTGAGTCAGGAAAAAGACCACAACCAATTTATTATTATTTTTCCTTTTAATGAAGCTGATTTCTTTTCCCAGTATATGCACTTTTCAGTCCACTGATTTGGACAGGGGAATCTGTCCTTGTTAAGAAAAATAGTGAATAATACAGAGCTGTTAGAATATTTTTGGATATGGGCTATGTTTTTGTTTTGGGTTCTGCTGAAAATGCTACATTAACTTTGCCTCAGGACACTAATTAACAGACTGACCATTAATTGCTGGTAATAAGGAACTTGTCAGCAGTCATTGTTTCCTTAAACTGCCTAAATTCAAGAGGACAAATTTAGAAGAAAGTACCTCTCTGAAAGATCCTTGTCTTTCTTTCCAAATGAGAGAAACACCCAACAAGTGAACGGAAAGGACCTCGGGACTATTTTATTGTTGGAGACTGTTAGTTTCTGAAATAAGAGGCTCCTCTAAAAATGACTGGTAATATGATACTAGATTAAGTTCTCTTTGCCTTTGCCTGGAAAGAAACCTTACTAGAAATAGTCATGAGAAAAGAATGAAATCATTCTTGAAGATTGAAGTGAATAGTAGCCACGTATATATTCCTTCCTTGTCTTCGCTTATCTTGTTCATGTAATAAATGAAATGACGACTGATGTGTATGGTGATATTACAGCCAGTAATAACAATTGCTACTTCTTCTCTATAGGAGAAAAGTCAGGCTGAAATCAGGATAGGTATGCTGGGCCCAAGGGCATTTGGAGTGAGGTTAAAGTGCTCAGATTTAAGGCTGGAAAATAATTCCACTAAACAAAGATGACAGTAGTTTTCAGGGAATTCACAGACAATTTCTATCAGGATTTTTCTGGAAGAATGTGATACTGGTTTTTCACATCTGGTACTTTCAAAAAGATATGAAAGAATACCATTACAGAGAAATCAATTGTTTTATTCATAATAGGTAGCCATGGGTTGTTATGTGATTTACGCTATGGAGAGATATAAATCTATATAAGATATCTATAAAAGATAGTACTCCTGAGAATGGGAGGGTTCTCCTCTGTTCATGCATTTGCTTTTCTTATGATGAGCTCAGGAGGCCAGTTTCTTATCTGGTTAATGATGACCTTCAACAACTACACCTCTTTTTCTCCATCACTGAATATTTCATGTAATTAAATTATTCTTTCCCTCTCCCTGCACCCTTCCCCTGTCCCTCCTGTCCCCCCATCCAAAGATATGGTCTTTGGAGAATTTTACCTTGACAGTTCTGTGAGAAGAGATATATTGACCTTCTGTGTTATTTTTTCTGCCCTATCTATAAGATTCCAGCACTCATCTTCGTGTTTGAATTGTAACTGAATTGCAAAACTTGTCCAATCAGAAAATCAGTTGCAAACTTGAGCGTTTATTTAGATTTAATTCCACTATAGTTTTCTCTCACACCTGTAATTTCGTGCTCTCACACCTGTAAATTTGACCCAAATCATTGTCACGTTACCTACTGCATGAGCAGCTGGCTGTTACAAAGAAGATCATATGTCAGGAGCTGAATGGAGTTTTCATTAATCTGTGGGTCTTTTCGTTTGACTCTGTAATTAAAGTTGAACAGGAGAAAGACATGTAAAGCAGAAGCAAAAAAAAAAAAAAGAAAGAAAAAAAGACAACTTATCTCTCAAAGAGAAGAGAAAATGCTAAACATGGTTGGAAAGGGGGAAACATTGTGACTAAACTGTTAAACCAGCCGTATTTGTGTGACCGCTGAGAAGAAATGGTCACTTTTGAAAACCATGATTCATGCATTGCAATGACTTCAGAAACAAAAGGAAAAGGCAGTGGCAGCAGCATTTTCCTATGTTACTTGTGAAAATAGGGCCTACCTAATTCAGTGACGCATCAATCATCATGCAAACATGGGCATGTCAGGAGTTTAAAGTGATGTATATCTGGGTTAAATACTGAAGTCAAAACTGACTAGAAACTCTACCTTGAAACAAATTGCCCAGGTTCTACATTACATTTGCAGATGCTGCACAGCTGGGAAGGGCAGGGAACCCAAATCAGAACTTAATTAGATTTCAGACTGATTTTGGTGGACTGCAGGTTTGCCTTCAAGGGACCCGAAGCCAGGTCAGTGAGAACAAGTTGCGTGTCTGTCCTCACAGGTAGAGATCAGCATCTACAGAAGCAACTGGTGGAAAAGAGCTGACTAGGTAGCAGCTTTAAAAGGTTACAGTGATCGTTGTAGCTTACAAGTTGAACATGTGTCAAAACTATATTGCTGTGAGGCAGGGATTCAGGTGTGTGAAGACCCATAAGAAGAAATATACCTTGCAAGAAGCATGAAGAAGCGTTGTGCTCCACTGTGCTTGCTATTGTAATACCCCAGCAAGGAAACGATGAGTATTTGGAGCCTCCCCTCGCAGTATGGTGCGATCTGCAAGAGAGTGATGATCCAAAGGGCAATGATCGGAAGTCTAAAGATGTTCCCATGGATGGACTACAGAGTTTGGGAGCTGCTTAATCTAAAGCAGAGAGGACTAAGGAGGGATGTGATGACAGTCTTCAAATATTTGAAAGTGGGCAGCAAAGAAATATTTTGTTGTTTTTTGTTTATCCATATAAGGAGAAATAACGGGCTTATATTTTATGGAGAAATGAGAAGGTGCAGCATTAGGAATGCTCTTCTAACGCTAAGGAGACTGATAAATAGCCAAAGGCTGATGGGAATTTTATAAAATTTATAGGCGGCACTGTGGATGGGTTGTCATGTTGGATGTCAGCAAAGGCATAAGCTTAGCTGATCCTTTGGTTTCCTGTGAATGCATGGATCTACGATGGACTGGATCAGGCGAGCTCCTAGGGTTGCCTCCAGATCCCTGATACTTCTGTGCAGTCAAACCTCTTACTGAATCAAGGCTACTGGGAGGGAAACTATTTCTCTGTCAGACTTGAAGTTTATTTTTTATGGGGTTGAGACTTAGTCATAATGACTCTAGCCATTCCGTTATCAGACAGTAGCTTGTGAAAGAGAAAATAAGGGATTATGCTGCAGTAAAAATATTGAGCTCATTTCTGAAGTCTGAACTCTAGTAAAGATTATACCAGCATATAGTAAAGAACTGGTTCTTGCCCCCAGAAGCTTAAAATCTATGTGAATGACAAGAAACAACTTGCGGATGAAGCAAATTGGTGGAATTGGATAGTGGGAGGGTGAGCTCATTGTATAGGAGCGTAGCTATCGCCCAATACATCTCTCGTCTTGGCTGCGCATTGCTGACTGGCAGGGTTTGGTGGGCCTTGTGGCAGGAGCAAGCCTTAAGGTGGGATGGAATCCAAACTAAATAGCTCTTTATTTTGCGACAAACATACCCTAAACTTATGAAAGGTTTGGGGGAATTCTGGGTGGGGGAAGGTGAAGGAGAAATGGGTAGGACTCAGTAGCTGATGAGTTCTTGTGGAAACCTATTTCTGCTGTTTCTGAATTTCTTCTGGTTCTCACTCAGAAATGACACCACATTTGATGCAGGGACACGGTGTTTAGTAAGGTGCTTAAATGTGCCAACCTGGTTCACATTCTCCTTGAATGTACAATGACAGGCTGGCACGTGGGCTGGTAAGATTAATCTGCCTCCTGTCTCTCACGTAATTAACAGCCAACGGGCCAAGTACTGAAGTGCACTTTGGAAATCCTCGGTTTCAAACCTGGCTCTTGTTGACTGCGTGTTCAGCCTGGAGGAAGTCCTATCTGCTTCTTTTTAATTTTTTTTAAGAGATGATTTTGGGGATTGCTGAATTATCATCAAGTCTTCAAAAAGTAGCATTATTGCTGAGAAAACTGTGGCAACACCATCCCTCGGTATTATGTACAAGACAGATCAACATTAATTTGGTAAAATATTTCAGAAGTATATGCAGTGCTCAGTATTTTTCTTTCTGCTTTTAGAATTTGTCTTTATTTGCATTTGGTTTTATTTGTGTTTTTCTTTGGGTTATTTTAAAATCCTTGGGAGTCAAACATGACAGGTTGTACATGAAAAGAAGAACTGCATTGAAATATGATTTACCATACTTTTCCCATGCCATAAGTATATGAATTCTTGCTTACATAAGAAAATATTTAAGCATAAAAAGGAATAATTTGGAATCAGATTGTGCAGGATGAATCATGAGACAAAATCTCATTAGAGATACAAAAAAAACATTCTGGCGTTCATGCCAGAGTGTTTTCATAAAACATTTTTCTCTAAAAAGGAATTACTCAGAATAATAACAATAAAAAAGGCAACCAAAAGACAACCAAAACCAAAATTGGAACCCAATTTCTCACTGACTCTATTAGTTTACATTGTATTGCAAGGAAAAGTGCATCCTCTCTTTCTCTCTCTCATATACAAGCTATGTAAAAAGCTCTTTATGTTTCTTCTGACATAGATTGCTCTTCTAATGCACCTTTATGGTCCGCTATTAAAGAAAAAGCATGGTATCAGAGTCCCATTCCTCTTGCTCCTTTGATATAAATAGAATTCTTGGGTAGTGGAATAAACGTATACACATTCTTCTTGGTGATTTTTTTGAAACCATGAAGAGTCTGGGCATTTGGATATTGTGAACATCTTAGGCTGCAAATTATCTGAGTTGTGGACATTTTTTTTCTTGTTTTCTTTTGTTTTGCCCCTCTCCGCTCTTTCCTCCTCTCAGTCTGTGCCTGTGCTGCAGGATCAGCCTAGCTTTGCCTTCTGGCCATGTTCTCTGGAAAACACTACTTCCATTTCCGAAATTACTCCTTTCAGAATCACAAAGGATCCTGTGATCCTCCCTGTGATTCAGTCCTGTGCCTCTAGGAAAACAGTGTAGAAGAGTCCACATATATTTTTGACAAGACCCTTGCTGAAATCAAGGTGTGCCAAAAATGAATTTGGCTGTTCTTCTGGAAGAAGAAAATACATTTTTCCCCTCTATTCGTTCAGCATGAAGAAGTAGACTTCAAACTTAAAATATTTTGTAAGCCAAGTATGAAAAAACATTCCTGCTATAGAAATTGTACAACATAAAAATATAATTTGGTTAATTTGTTGTTTTGAGTTGATATTTTAATGTGATAGACATGGTGACATTAAAGGGAATTGGGTCTGATGTTCTTCGAAAGAGATTCTAGTATAATTCCAAATGCAAGGAACTATCAAGTTAAGTAAAACACTTGACAGATGTCATATTTATATATATGTATATATATATATAAAATCAAAGCAATCAATCAGCTTTGTTTTTTCTCTTAATTCAAAGTAATTCCTTATTAGACTTGTTTATATTTGAAAAGGGGAAAAAATCTCAAAATTGGTGTTATTTTTACATGATAAAAAGTTTTCGACGGTGCCAGCTAGAATATATAGGCTTCTTCACTGTTGGTGAGATAGTTCTGGTGCTTCAACTTTGCAGAACAACTTTTTGAGAACATGAATGTTCTAGGAACACACTTTTACTTCCTTTTTTTTCTCCTGTCCTGTTCCTTTGTGTATAGGCACAAACCTGTAACTTTACAACATTTTAATAAAAGTAGGCTGTGTGTGGTATCGCTTTACCAAGTAGGTATAAATAGGTATCTGAAATTGCATACTATAGTTACTAATAGTAATTATCTTCTGATAGTCATGTTGCATAACATACTAAACCAAATTGAGTGCACTCAAACATCCTTTCAATTCCCTTTTTTATTTTATTTTTATTTTTAAGGGATCATCGGTCAATATATTAAACTTCCCCTCTTTTATTTTTGCTGCACTATCTGTGCCTTTTGCATGAGCGTCTCCTCGTGTCTTTCCTCAAACGACTTTTGGATCTGCTGATTAATTCAGCCCATCTTCACAGTGGGTTAAGGCGGCCTGGTAGACCCATGTATCCTTGTCTAAGCTCAGCTGAGGGCTGCTGTGACATGAGAAAATTCATAGGGCGCAATGATGGACAGAAATGTTACAATCACGGGGAAAAAATTAATCAGTGTTTTCACTTTCCTAAGTAGCTATTCAATTCAAGTTATCCACAAGAAAGAGACACATAAGAAATGCTGCTTCCCTAGCTGTATAGTACACACTGGCTGCAAACCTTTTCTTTCTTTTCTTTTCTTTTCTTTTCTTTTCTTTTCTTTTCTTTTCTTTTCTTTTCTTTTCTTTTCTTTTCTTTTCTTTTCTTT
>VWPW01005305.1:165334-189849 GCA_013389825.1 Crypturellus undulatus | reverse complement strand
TCTCCTCTCCTCTCCTCTCCTCTCCTCTCCTCTCCTCTCCTCTCCTCTCCTCTCCTTTCCTCTCCTCTCTTCCCTTCCTCTTTCCTTTCCTCTTCCTCTCCTCTCTTCCCTTCCTCTTCCTTTCCTTTCCTCTTCCTTTCCTCTTCCATCTTTTCCTCCCCTTGCTACTCTCCTCTAAATGCAATAAGAGCTGTTTGCAAGCAAACTGCTTCCAAAGTAAAACTCTTCCGGAGGGAGCCAGCGAAAGAGGGGCTGCAGTATAGCGGTGCTAGTGGAAAAGCTGAGGTAGCGCGGGGTCTGTGCGAGCGCAGGGGAGGTAAAGCACAGCGAGGGGCTCATCTATCCAGCGCCCCGAGCTGCCCTGGGAAAAGGTACTGGCTGCAGGGCCCTTTGTGCCAGCAGGCAGCATGAAGGGGAGGAAAAGTGCCCCGGGAACGGCCGCATCGTTTTTTTATATACGTTTTCTTCATTTGAAGGATTGCATTATGGAGCCAGAGGGAGTGCTTTGGGCACAATATATAAATTAACTGGTTGCTGAACTGCGTAGGAGGGACTCGAGTGTTGGAAAGGGAAGCTTGCAATAAAACCTCCTTCTGCACAGCACGCAAAGGCGTTGGAGCTGCCCAAGTCCAACCTCGCGCTATTTCCAGGGGCCCAAGGTGGCCTAGAAGTGTTGTGGAGGTTGAGCTGCTCAGAATAGAAACCTGGCTAGTAGTGCTGTTCTTTCAACATCATGTTAATGCAAGATTTTCAGCTGACAGGGGTGGAAGATTGATGACATGAATCCAAAGACATTCTCCGACTATCCCAGAAGGTGGAAGCCAGATTTGGCTACAAGTGCCTTATAAAAGAGCAAGTTTGTAGAATTCGGGTCCAGTTCAAGCTATCACATGTCCTCCAAAATATAGAGACATTTGGATCAAACATTTTGGTTAAATTCCATCTCTAATTTCCAACAAATGTTCTAAACTTTTAAATCCCCTTTTGCTCTTACTTTTCTTTCCTGAATGTATTTTCTTTCCTATTCCTGCCTATTTAGAAATGTCAGTCAGTTTTACCAGGGGCTTTTATTACTTTGCTATGTCATTAGTTTTTTTTGGCTTTTTAGTTTTGGGACTTTTTCTTCCTCCACTACTGCAATTTTAGGGAATAAACAGTAACCTCAACCACATATACATTCTGTTGGTTGGAATATCTGTTAATAACTGGACACAATTAAGATACTGTTAGTGCTCTAATTTACCAGAGTTGGGTGGGGTGGATTTTTTCTTTTTGTTGGGGGGGGGGGGGTGGTCTGTTGGTTTTTTTTTTCCTTCTTATTCTCAAGATATTTACAGCCATGTAGGAGCTGGAATATCCCTGAAATATCCATTTCTCCATTTTGCAGCTCTCATGACAACATGGATTATGTAGAAAAACAGCAAAAATAGTTGGAAATAGAATTCATAGCAAATTAGACTTTTCAAAGGACTCCTCGGTAACTTAATTAATTAATTTGATTAGAGATTTTTTCCATAAGTACCAAGTGATGCAATGAATGAAAATTTTTGAGCATCCCACCTGATAAATTCCTTGGTTTATGTAAAACGTGCTCATAATTGAGGTTAGTCCATCAATTGATGGTTTTGCTATCTGCAAAACTCATGAATCAGCCCAGCTAGATGGCTAGAAAAATACTTTTCTATTTAATTGCTTTAATGAGCAATCTGGGCACTGTGGGGAGACAGGTTGCTCTAGTGAAGACTTAATAAATCAGGGGAGGGATTGGTGCAGCTTTTGCCTACTGACCCTGAATACAAAAAGTGGTGGAGAAACATGTATGTTCTCTTTCAGGCTTGTCGATAGGAAACAGAAAGGGTGTATGAACAACTCGTGCTTCCTGGGCCTGGAACAACTGTAGCACCACAAATACACACGCATTCTTCCCCCAGCACTGAGTAAAATACTTCATCAAGATACGGAGACAGAGTTGATAGAGTTGTCTTTGAATCTTGAAACACATCGTCTCTGATTCAGGATGTTGCAAGGTGTGGTGCTGTTAAACTTAAGAAAAGATTGTGTGTTTGCACAGTGCTTAGTTTAATTGTTCAAATTTGCTAGGAGTTTTCCACATTCAACTATATAAAGTACCTACAGAAACATGTCCTCTGCTTTCAAAGGATATTAATAAGTTTGTGCAATCAGCACTTAGGTTCTCCCTCGCTCTCTATCCCTGTCCCTCATGCAGGACACGGGCTAGACAATATTCTTGGTTACCAATTAATCTTTCTTCTTTTTGTTCATTGTGTGAACCTAGACTTGTTTCCTGCATTCAAGCTCTGCCTTAAATATTAAATTGTTAATTTCATCACAAGGTTCTATTATTATTTTTTTCATAATTCTTATCACTGCATTTTCTGAGTGCTTTGGGAACTCTTTTCTCAGCGTATCAATGAAATGAAGGAAGCATTATCTTTGGTTTGCATCCTGGAAACTGATGTGCAGAAAGATTAAGCTAAATGTATCCATTCATTTTAGGGAAATCTGAGATGCCCAGGACCTGGTTTCTTTTCCAAGTACTTTGAATTATCTGATCTATTCAAAGCAGAATAGTTGCAGTCATATGTGACTAGCTCTTAGGTAATTCAAAAACTGTGTATCCAAAAGATGAATTAGAAAGAACTTGTGGCCATCCCTGACAAGTTGTATATAAATGGCTTACCTGATATTTCAAAGGTCTATAATTTGAGTGGATTATCCTGGCGATTGCAAAAGGTACCTCCCAATTTTCAAGTTCCTCCTTCAGCTCATGGGTATTGCAGCTATCACAAGAAAGACTACTCAACTTTTATTTTGCCAAAAATGAGCAAAAGAGTATTTCTGCCCTTACCCCAAAATTTCATTCTTTGAAGTAACCAAGCCATATTGATTAAAATGAATAATAATGTCTCATTCAGCCCACAAAAGAGCCGAATAAACAATTTATATCAGACAATTGTAACTTGGCAGAGTCATAAACAAAGGAAAACAGGATTATACAATGGACTGTGGGGCAAATATTGATGGGAGGGGGATCTGATTGCTTGAAAGAGTCAAATAAGCTGCCTGTCTCAAATATTAAGTAATGTGCATAAAAACAAACAAGCAAACAAACAAAAACTAGCAGATTATACTGCAAATGTAGACATAGAGAAAGGATGTTACATCTTGGACTTTTTCCCCATGTTCAGACAAGAAGGAAAAAGAGTGGAAAGAACCGAGCCAGCTCCTGCATTTTTGTGTGGGCCTGCAAGGCTTCGCTGCCAGCTGATAATTGATCTGCTCACAGGGATTACGGCATTAGGCACAGGGATGCTTGAGCATGGAAGGTCAGTGAGTTGATTCCTTGAAGGCTACTGAAACTAAAAAGTTTGCTTTGGGTGTGGGAAGCATCCTGAGGGAAAAAAATAACATGGGAAAATTCCACATTTGCTCCCTCCTGGTTATTTTCACGTCAAACAGTCTCTGTTCCCGAGTGCAGTTGTGTGGGGTTTTTTTTTGTTGTCGTTGTTGGGTTTTTTTTTTTGCCTTGAGTTAATAAAGTTGACAAGTAGAAAGAAACCAAAAAATATAACCCACCCCCAAAAGTTGGAGTTTCTCTTCTGATACCACCTGGGTACGAGCAGTTCCCTAGACCGAGGAGTATCGGCACAGGGTCTCTCCCAGCGACCCTCTGCGTGAGAGGTGGCTGGGTATGAGGTCAGATTGCAGACAGGAGAAATCAAATTTGCCCGTGTTCTTTCTCCTTGAGGAGTCAAAAGTGATTTTAAAAACTCAGGCTTGCCTCTTGGATGTGGAGACTTGCAATTTGTGTATAAAGCGGATCTGGTGAAGAAGGTGCCAGTTTAAATTCCAGTTTTAAGGCATTTCTTTGGCTGCAGTAGGCAGGTGGAAGAGAGAAGCCTTTTCGGTGCAGAAGTCCCTTGCTGCAGCAGGAGAATGCAGCTGAGTAACTTGCATGTTTTTTGGTTCCATGTCAGC
Source organism: Crypturellus undulatus (assembly GCA_013389825.1). NCBI lineage: Eukaryota > Metazoa > Chordata > Aves > Tinamiformes > Tinamidae > Crypturellus > Crypturellus undulatus. The sequence continues at coordinate 185,850 of VWPW01005305.1, read as the reverse complement.
CATTCAGATAAGCAAAGGTAAATTCTTGCCTGCTTGCACAATGCTCTGCGTGTCTCCCGGTGTGTTTAATTACAAACTTACCTAAAAACTTTGTCAATTGTGGTCTATGTTTCTGAAGGAAGGGCAATTTTGAAAGAAAATGTGCTTTTTTCTTTTGTTCATTTGTTTGGGTTTTTTTGTCCCTTATGCTCGGATACTTACAGATATGACTCTTTTCCTCTTCTATTAAATACACATGTGTTTTACTTTCCTTTTTTGGAAATCTGGAATAGACAGAGGAATGTGGGTTGACCAGAATCAGTGAGGAGGTTGGCATCAACAAAGACAGAAAGTCCTTTGTGTTTTGTGCTTGTCTCACTAGGTCATGTCTTTTCTGTCATAGATTTTGCCCTGGTGAGGGATTTTAGAGTACTACGAAGAGCAGGTTTTTAGCACAGTGGCAAACTGTGCTTTAGAAAAGGCTTTTTAGTGGCAGACAATTAGTGCTTATTTCAAATGGAAAACGTACATCATTTATTTCTTAAAAGCAACATCAACAATAAAAAAGACCCAAACCAGTACTTTGCTAAGGAGAGAGATCTAAGAATTGAAGGAAGTGTTTACTGAGAACAGCTAGCTTGAAGACAGTGTTGCGCTTGCTTTCATAACTGAACACATTTAACAGTACAAAGATGCTGGAACATGTCATGTCAAGACTTTAATTCTATTTTTCAAATTAAGCTAATGTCATTGTGCAAAAAGATGTAAGAAGTCCTGCAAAATGTATAAATAAATCTTATATACATAGCACAGAATATAGCATATAGGTTATATGCTATAGTTTATATGTATTAAAATTCAATTTTAATTGTATATGTATTAAAATTATTTCAAAAAAATTCTATAATCTATTATGTAACATTTTGATTTCCATTAGGAAGTGTAAAAGTACTTTCCTAGTACTTCCATGAAAGACAATACCATGATATTACCAGAATGCATAGTCCCTTACATTTCTCAGCTCCTTAGTTTTTGAAATAATACGTATATATAATACATATGCATACATACATATATATAATACATTATTGAATGCAGCAAGAGGTGTAAGAGCTGATAACTGATCTGCTCAAAATTCTGAAGAAACCTGGAGCAGCTACACATACCCCATATAGGAAGTAACATGCTGTTGTGCAGTGACAACCCAAACCAGCCCAATCTGGAAGTTGGACTACCACAGAATCTTATATATTCTGTATTTTCTACACAGTTACTGAGGTGGTTCCTTCAGGCTCGGTGCTACCTCTTAAGTTTAATCTTTGGATGCTAGGTGTTAATTTACTATTTCCTTGAAATGTAGAAGTTATTTGAAGCTATTGAATCTACTGAGTAATTCTTGGCAACTACCATTCTCTGTCTCAACATAGACTGCTCTTAGTTTTACCTCCTTCGGTGGAGTAGAACTTGGTTTCTATAAAGATCTGATATTCCTGTTGAGTTAGGGGAATCTTCAATCCCCATCTTGGTGTGACTTTCAGCTGCCTATAAGGATGTGTGATACTCCTTACATGAATGTCTCCCTTTGAGCATGGAGACATTCCAATTTGGAAGGGACCCCAAGATAATATTTTTTCTTTAAATGAGTATTTTCTTCATACAACGCAAATGCAACCAGCCATGATTAATGAGCAGCTTTAGGAATTAGATTAATTCTTGTGAAAATTCTAGCTATTAATTATAATCATTGAGGAATGTCTAAATAAACAAACAAATAAAGTCCACTTTGTTTGTAACAGGTACAGTTTTGCATGCCTGACTATGGATGTTTTTGGTGGATTTGGCAAGTACAGGGTTACCTGTAGTAATGATACAAGATGACAAATGTTAAAAAATAAAAACAAAGGAGGGTAAATAGCATCTATATGTCACTTGCATGCAGGCAGGAAAGGATGGCTATTTTCTGGGGAATTTTTGAAGCTATTTTCAGTGGAGGCGTAAAATATTAAGGAAACACAGAAAGGTTGAGGTTGGAAGGGATCTCTAGGGATCATCTAGTCGAACTGCCCTTCTCAAGCAGGGACACCTGGAGCACGTGGCACCCAAGTTCGTTTGGAAGATCTCCACCTCTCTGGGCAGCTTGTTTTACTAAGTATAGGAAGTTAGATACAGGAAAAATAAATCACAAAACATGAGCTTTCATTGCAGATCCCAAAGATCCAGGTTAAAATAATTAACCCCAATTCTGGAATTTTTTTCTTCTAAATACTTGATTTTACATTAAGTAAGTGTTTGGTAACTACATTGATTCCTACATGTGTGATGATTCAGTTAAAGTGACACTTAACGCTCAGCTGCTCTTAGTTTGGGGTTTGAAAAAAGCAGTGTGCAGTCTCCTTCATTCATTCCTAGACTGTTACTGCTTCGCCATTCCATCCTTTAAGTGTCTGTAGTTTATTATTTAATTTCCATTCATATTCTATCATAATTCCTGGTCCAAAGTTTTTTGAAATAATCTGCTGTGGCCAACTGCAGATCACTAACTCTTACGTAATGCTCCACTGACACAGTAGCAAGATTTTCCAGCATTGACGAATGGATCATTGTTAACATTTCAGGCAGAGTTTGTTTTTTGTGCTGTGATTCTTCAGTAACTGGATGAAAATATTGAGGTACAGCTGCTGATATGCCATCTTGATACTTCTTTTTTTTTTTTCTAATGGACATCTGCTTTAGCCAGGTTGTAAATTTCTTCATAATTTTCATTCCTTGAACCAATCTGAACCTAGCTCCAACTTTATGTGAATGACCGACCCACTTCGTGTTTATAAAGGCCTCATTGGCACTCTTTCTGCAGGGTTTAACTGCAAAGGTTTAACTGGAACATTTTGTCACACACAACCAAAGTTGACTGCCAGGGCTTTGACACTTGTTAGCCAATATTTTTGTAGGCCCTTACTAAGTAGGAATGAGCTAGTTTCTTTACAACTGCTAGTGATTCCTCGATCTGCCAGCTACAACAGTCTGTATTTCTAGACTTTCTCCGGTTTGCTTTATGAAAACTGTTCTCTTAAGCAGGAAGCTCTTCAGCTTGACTTTTTAATAACTACGAGATCCAAGCAGGCTTTATTCTTCCTGTTGTAACTGATCTCTAATTTTACAACTTGAACTCTACCTTAGAAGATCTTTGACCAGGCATACTTGGTTTCTTTTCTTTCACTTCTGTTTTGTAGATATTTTTCCAAATTAAAGGTGCAAGTCAAACTTCTCACTTTTAAATGTCTTTGATTCTAAACCAATTTTTTTTTTTCTCTAAGGAACTTACCTACCCACAGAGTTACCCACTATATTAAAGCAAACCAAATACAACACAACTGAAAGGACATATGAATCATAACTCTGAAAGCCTCAGCAGCCAAAAATCATGCCAAATGATTACATTTTTTTACTTGTCTGGACAGCCAGGGTTTGTCTATGCTGGACTATTTTTCTTTTTTTGGTAATTACCTTCAATTACGTGGCTGCCAATTCACTCAAGGCAGTTAACACATTTCTAAAAGCCAGTCTGGGTAGATTTATTTCAGGATAAGAATTCTTGTGCTTGTGTGCCTGTGCTTCACTCCAAGTAAGTGAAATTTAAGAGAAAAGCATGAATATCTTCAGGAAGTATCTAGTCTAACTTAAAAATCAAGGGAAATAAAACAAGCTGGAGTTAACTGGCAGTAAGTTAACCCACTTACTAGCATGGACTCTAGAGTCATGTTTACATTAGGAAAGAAAACTTTCTTCAATGTCAAAGATTAAGCTAATTTTACATATAAACTTAGAGTAATGTTATATACCCAGAATAAAGTTAAAAATTATAAGCCAACTATTAAAAACAGGGGCTGGTAAAATGGTTGCCAGTTTTCCAGTTCAGATTTAAAACTTGCTTAAAGAAAAATAACATGCTGCTACAATAATTAGAAAAAAAAATTGGTCAGTTCCTTTAATATGTCCCATGCTAGACAAAGGGCCCATAGTTGGACTAATGGGGAGGGAGAATCTCAAAATTCATAAAAGTCACTGAATTGTAACTGAAGTTAGATGCAAAAACCTGGTTATAGCACTGTATAGGGCTTCGGGGAGGGCCCATGCATCGGTGCATGCAACGGCCTTGGACATCCATTCTGCGTTGTAGAGACTTGGGAGGAGAGACCTGGCTGTTCGGTGCAGCTGGGCTCTCTGCTGTGTGGTACAAGACCAAGACAATTTGTGAGGTATGACAAGAGGTAAAAATACAGTCACCGATTTTAATCATAAGGTTGTTCCTTTTTATTTATTTTTTTAATTATTTATTTATTTTTAATTTATTTATTTTTTAAAATATTCCCTTAAAGAAGGGAGCTCTAGTGTGTTTATGCTATAAAACTGAAAGGGCTCGTGGGAGATTGGGAGGGAGGAGAGGACCCAAAAGAAGTGGACAGAAAAAGTGGTTAGGAGATCACAGGGTTTGCTGCCCTCACTGGCTTTGCCCATAGACCTAAAGTGTGTGGGCATCTGTGCAGTGTCAGCTAAATAGTCTTCTACTGCAGGAGAGGGTAGAAGAATATAAACAACGAACCTGAAGGACCTGAAAGGAGAAGCAACCGGTTATATGGTGACTTATGCCAACCTTACCATGTGTCAGTGAGGTAAACCAAGCATTAGCTGTTGGCTTGGTGGGACCCATTTTTGGATCTGTTATTGTGCGTGATGATCTAAAAGAAGTGTATTTTAAGTCCTTGAAAGTGTCCTTCAAAGGTGGTTTAGTCTGAAATTCTTGACCGAGGTTAGTCCCTATGTCTCTGTTAAGGGGCTAGGTTTTCAAATGTGCTTGCCAGTCTTTGACCACAAAGCCAGAGGGTTTACCTAATCCCTGTTTGTTTAGTAAGCATAGGTGCCCGATATTTGAAAACCTGAGGTTAGCTTTTATTTTTTCAAAATTAAGCTGAAAAGTACAGCAAAAACACTGTTTCCTTCAAGAGCACTGCCCCTGTGTAGGAAATAATGTCACATTATCCACCGGGGAAGACGGCACTCCAGAATATCACTAGCATCATCGTCCTAAATCTGGGGTGATATTCTGGTGCTTCTCGTAAGGGATGTGGGTGGTTATCTCAGCCACTTTCCAACCACAAGATGCCGTATCTTTTCGGCCAGTCCTCATATGCCCCAGCAAAGCAATGTGGTAAACCTGCATTGCTCATGTCTGCACAGCCCTTGGCGCATGGGTTAAGCAGAGGGCAGCTGCTTCGAGTCTCTTTACTCCCTTTGTTAACCAAGTTCTGAATCCAACAGAAAAATAAATAAATAAAGGGTGTCCGAGTGAAGCAGCAGCTCTCTGAGCTCAATTCTGTTTTTATCAGGTTTTCTCTTAGTGAAAAGGCCGCAGTCTGTCTGTTTAGTTTGCATTCAGGGAAGGGCTTTTAACAAATGGTCTTTCCTTCTGTGTTATTGACATCCATGATGATTTAAGGGTGAGCTATGGAAGTGAACTTTCCGCTACAAAAGCAGATTAAAACAGCGAACAGCTTAGTCAGCAAACCACAGTTACTTGTTCCACGAAGAGGAGTCGAGCACAATTCAGGCGAGCTAACCGCAGTCTTGGACACCTGATCGTACGAGTCCGGGAAATGTAAAAATCAATGTTCCAAAACAGAAGAATCAAGCTGTGATCAATGGAGCACTGTTCAGACTTTGGCTCATGTATCCCTGGAAGTCCTATCTGAAAAACCCTCTTATGCTTTGAAATGGAGACACTGAAGATACACTGTAAAAGAGAAGCCCGTGGGCATTTTCTGCATCCTTTAGAGGAAATATACCTGCAACCACTCTACTTTGGATCCCAGTTAGCTTGAGTTACAAATTCCCCCTGTGCTTTTCATCTGTCAGGGTTTCTGGATTAGAGCTTTTCTTAATGGGATCCTTTTATGGTACCTATACTTGTGGGATTTTTACGCTAGGAGTATTTTGCACCATATTTTTAAATCAAGGAAATCAGTGGGCAGATTGATCAGAAGGATGTCACAACACTTCCACTAAGCTTGCTCTGAGGCAGTTCATACTGCTGGAAGGATCAGGTTCTCTCTAGGTCAATTCCGGGGCTTAATTCCAACTTTAGCAAAGAAGTCCCCCTTGTGCCAAGTTCTTTGTGCCCTCCTTGTGCCTTCTTCAGAAGAGTGAGGGCTGACATGGGGCAGCTGGGCTGGCCTCACTGCCAGCCCCTGGACACGCGGGTGACGCCAAGTTGGGCTATGGAGAGGTGCTGGCTTGTCCCCCAGCTGAGGCCGGCTTCTCTTACTTCCTCCCGCAGTGTTTCCTCCTCACCCTCCACACTTGAAAGGAGTGGAAGTGACTTTGTGAGTTGAGTGCCAAAGGCCATTTGTTTTACTTTCTGTTGTATCCTTTGTAACCAGTTCAGGGTATTTACTACCGTGAGGCTGCTGGGGTATTTTTGTTTGATTGTTTTTTTGTTTGTTTGTTTCCCGACTTTTGCCTGTATTATTAGAGATTGATTGGCTAAAGGATTTTTAAGTATTGGTGTTTTATGAACTATGAATGTATTGATAAAATGATCAAAATGATTAGCACTGTAATCATCGAAGTGTTACCATCAAAGTATACAGAAGGAATAAGTATGCACTCCAAAATGGAGTTTGATTCAGAGTTTGCTGAAGCCAATAAAAGTTGTTCCATTGGAGGACTGGGATATTTGCTTAGGATCAAGTCCTGGAGGTACAAGAGGACACTGCTTTTCTCTGTTCATTCAGAAATCACTTGGGTACATTGACCTAAAGCCTTGGTAGGGACCCATGCTGCACCTAGGAGCAGGAAAGGGGACAGAAAGCAGCTGCAAATGGCCAGCCCCATCATTGGGCTGGCCATTGCTGCTGGTGCAAACACTCACATCACTGACACTGCCATTAAGCATCTCACCTAGTAATCTCATAGAGCCAAATGTCTGCCTTATTTTGTCACTAAATTCCATGGAATAATGAAAAGATTGACATAAGTCACCAGATTTCTTAAAGACTCATTTTTTTTACTGATATTCCCTGGCCACAAAATGAATTATGCTGGATATTCTCTAACTTTAAAACAAAGAGTTAGCATCTTGCCTTTTAGTGCACATAAAAAGGGAACTTCATTTTAATGATGACATTGCAATCAGAACTGTCATGATGAGTAAGACCCCAAGGCATTTGCCTAAGAAAACAGGTTAAAAATAATCAGTCGTCTCCTTTGTGGTTTTCGTTCAGGTGAGCTGCATAGATCCAAGGCTCTGTACCAGCACGAAGGCTGCCTGGCTTTCTTAACCTGAATACAGAAGACAGGCATGGATTTACCTGGGGGAACTCAGAGGTCATTCCTCTGCACCCATCTGCCCACTAGACTGTTGGCAAGTTGTGTCATCCTAGATGCTGGATATTATGGATTTTCTCTAGTTCCACTAGAGCCGTCATCTCACTGTGATGACTAGAGCTGTCCTCCCACTGCGCAGGAGACCCCCCGCTACACTGTGACTTGCAACCTGCCCCGGGAGGAAAGATGAGTGTCGTCACCGTTCTTTTTATATGAGTTCTTGGCAAGTCTGTGCTGTCAGCTTGACTGCTTTCTCAATGTGGGCCATGTCCTTTAAAGAGCAGGATGAGATAATGCAATTATGGATATATTTTTGCTGCTGATTTTTCTTTTAGAAAACAGGAATATTTTGACTGTTGTTCAATTCTGAGTCAGTGACTGGCAATATTATAGAAACAGTCCTCAGAAGTCATCCCTCCTGTCACAACACTAAGCAATGAGAAGGCCTTTAATTTCCTCTGATCTGTCTTGAGAAAATGTCTCCCATCATCTTCTATCTTTTCCAATTAGATAGTTTCAAAAATAACTTCTGTTTGCTCTTTGAAGGCTCAGAGCATGCACTATTAGAAAAAAAAAAAAAAGTTACAGGAATAGAATTCAACACCTATAAACAGATGTGTCCTTCTCACTCGTCTCACCAGACCAAAGCTTGGTATTCTGGGTTTTCTCCTTTGTTTCTCTTTGGTTTTGCTATCTCGCTGGAAAGAAAGATATTTACCCAAGATGGTCTGCATGATCATGAAAGTTTACTTTCTTTTCTCACAAAGTTACTAGGTATATGGGAGCAATAGGTGTGAGTAAATGCTCCTGAAACTGCACATTTATTTCCTGCAGGAAGGGAGGTTTTGGAACCTCCCCACCACTTGATTTCCCTACAACATTGTTCCTATTCAACTTTAAAGATCTAGCTTTTTGTTCCTCTAATATAATCTATCCTTGAATGCTTGTATCAACCACAGTTAGAACCTGTTTCATACATTTCAGGGTTATTTGTTCACATCGAACAAATCGCTGTTTTTTCTTTGTAATAGGGTAGTCCCTCTGCTTTCACAGATTTGCTAGTACAGACTGGACAACATCTGAAGGGAGAACCCTGCTGTCTATGTTCAATACATGGATAAGACCCTGCCTTTTACTCTCATGGTTATTGTAGGCAATAGATAGACGTTGTAGACGTTGTCACCAGCTGAATTCAGTTTTTACCCAGTGATCTTCTATACCCTGACAGCACAAGGGATTCTCTGTGACTTTATAGTAACTGGTTCTAAAAAGAAAGTTATGTTTGTAGGGTTTTCTGCCCCATCCAATTGTATCCTCTCTCCTGGAAGTTCAGGGGTATTGTTCTACCCTTCGTCTTTGGCCCATCTGACAGCTCTGTAGAGCTGGAAGATAGTCCTGTTCAGAGTGGAAAGGACCATAATTAAATTCCTGCATTTCTAGAGGAAATGAAAAATAGCACGTTCTGGCAGTGAGACAGAGCATGAGCACAGCTGGAGGCAACTCCAGGCAATCCAAGCTTTCTGGGATGCCATGAGCACTTTCCTTGCTCCACAGTAACCTTTCCTCCTACATTTCTATCTTTCTACCCTATCTGTGTTTGCACCAGGAATGTCTGGATTCTTTTTCTATTCCTTCAGTGTTGTTTGATTTTTAAACTTACTCTTTTTTTCCTTCCTTCTCTCCCCTTACTTGTTCCCAGAGTTCCTTCTGTGGCAAAGGGACTGTCTGCACAGTCCATCCATCTGCTGGACTGCCCAGTGTCTTCTGGGGAGTCAAGACAACCATTGTTTCCTGAGTTTTGTCCTGAGAAATGAGATGCCATCCCTGCTGTCTCTATCCTTTCTCCCAAATTTAGGTAATATTTATTTAATTCTCTGGTTTCTGATGGAAAATATTTTCCAGTAAAATGTATGAGGAGTTCTTGTTCACACTTCTTGTTTTCTTCACGTGGGGAACAGAGAATCTCTCTTTTTCTACTCATTGGTGCAAGCTGTGCTGAAATGTTCAACTTGTGGTTCAAATTTCCTCCTTTCTTTTCAGACTGTATTCAATGACTCTGTATTATATACAACTTGATAGCCTTTGCTTAAGGAAATGAGCTGGCTAAAGGTTTGTGATTTGGTTCCTCTGATTTTTTAAGTTCATTTTCATTCATTTCATATTGTATGTCTAAGGCAGTGATCATCTTTTTTTTTCCTCACTTTCTATCCATCTCTCATTTCCACCAGGAGGCCCATGGCAATTAGAAGTACATGAAGTCTTTAATGCTTTGTTCTTTGACTGATATTCTCATGCATATTATTCTGTTCTTCTCAGGAAACCTACACCATATCACATTTCTCTTACCCTTATCCCTGTTGCAATTCTTATAAAGGTTTTAAAAAAAATCTCTGCTGCTGTGCATATTGTTGGCTTTGCCAGGGACATGATGATGCCCCAATTTTGACATTCAAGGGTCAGTTGTGACCCTGAGCCTTGGATTTAGACTTGGATTCACAAAACAGCAACCTGCACGAATGTGTGGGGCTTTTTGTCTGTTTGTTTGTTTGTTTGGTGGAGAGTTCCTGTAAGTAAGTTGGCAATTAGCCTGTTGTAGTAGCTTCTTCTGTCCGTTAGTATCTAGTTAGGCAGAAATAAGCATTTGTGTCCTGGGACAAAGCTGAATATCACCTGAATTTTTCTGCAACATGTAAAATCAGCTTTAGGGAAGGTGAAGGTATTACCCTGAAGTATGTAAACACTAGCTAGGCCAAATCAAGTCTTCACACAATACTGTGTGTTAGTCCTCAGGAGAGAAGACACTGAATTTGCAGGCAACTTGGAGAAGGCCACAAAAATATGTTTTGTTACTTACACAGCTATGCTTATATGAGTTGCAAAGAAAGATGGCACTGGGTGAAAAAAATGCCACTCAGTTTCCAAAATCTGCTTGGATTTGTTCTCTCTTCACTTGCTGATCAGGAAAATAAAGATAATTCTGGAAAAGTTGGCAAGGAACAAATCTGCTTGTTTGGTTACTCTTGAATATATTTACTAACTATAATACTATAACTAATTGCTATAATTATATCTAATATAATTGTGATAACTAATATTAACTGACAAAAACATTTCTGTATCTGTAAATCTGAATCCTATCATAGAGGACAGTTATAGAAAATCAAGGATAAGCTTATTAGACTTTCTTTGCTTGATAGATTTTCTAACACGTTCCCTTTACATCTATGATAATGTTTTTTCTTACCAAGGAGTGTTTATAGGTAGACCTGATGACCACTTCCTCAGCCTTCTTGAGACAAAGTGGTCTAAAGGTACTTTGGCCAGCTTCAAATTTCATATGTTCTAGAACCTGGAGAACACCCAACAACAATTTAAATTCAAGTCAGGTAAAGTTTTCACTAGCCTAGTGTTTCAGAGACATGTTGGATTATGCTCAGATACAAGATTCAGGTTAAAGGTAGCCTTTCTATTCCAGCAAGCTACATAGCTATGAAATGAATCAGACCACATTTAAAACTATCCTCTGAGCCTAATGAAGCTCTCTGGAGATGACCCTGTCAACCAGACGGCTGCCCTGAGGCCATGTCACCCACAGTGGGCATCATCTCAAAGTACCTGCTGAGCCTCCCCATGGTAGCTCAGTGCTACCATGTACAAGGGGTCTCAGTAGTCAGCCTGAGGGCTGGCTGTCATTCTGGCTGTGCCAGGGTATCAGGGAGCCTCAGATTGTGGATTTGAGGCTCCCTCGCCCTGCTCCACTGTTCTGCCCTGAAATGAAGGACAGACAATGATGCTCATTCAGGTTGTGGAAGGATGTAGGGTCACCCAAGGACACTGCCTAGAACAGATTTTCTCCCCATGTGCACCATGAATCATGTCAGCTTGTACTACTGGTTATATATGCAGGGCGAGGGAAGAGAGAGGAGGGAAGAAACAAGCAGTAGTGCAGCAGTATGAATAATCCCTTGTTACAGTTATTGACAATCCTCACATCAAGTGAAATATGGCTGATGCCTTAACAACAACAACTGTCAGGGACCAGTTGTTTTCCTCCCGCACCTTGCTTGCTTGGCTTGACCGCTTGTGTTAATTCCTCTTGTGAACTACCCATTTACAGGTTTTTGATTGTCATAAAAGTCTTTGAACCTTGCTCACAAATTAGAATCAAATCCCTCTTCTTTTAATTTTTTTCCAAGTCTCCTCTGAGCCAAAAGTAATGAATATCATCTTATGTGGTCTGTTTTCCTGGCATTTTAACAGAAGCCCAGAAAGAGTGGAAAACTGAGAGGAATCTCTTCATGAGTACTTACTGTGTAAGTATCTCTATAGATCAGCTCGTTCTGTCAGTAAATGTGCTAGGTGAAGATACCAGGGTTCCTGCTAAGCCTATTCCTTCACTTTCTAGTAACTCTTCTCTCTGATTGGATTTAGATTCTAGATCTAAAGTAATAACTAGCTCAAAGACTGATAGCTGTTTTCCTCAGAATACTATCTGAGATTTCAGAGCATAATGTATATATCTTCTCTCTTAATTTTAGACCTAAAAGATTTGAGGTATCGAAATAATATTACAATTCTTTCCCAAACATTTAGGTAGTTATCTGCACCTATCATCTATACCTTTGAAGTTTATGTCTCATAGCAGAGCTGGAATGTTATGTCTCATTTCACTGGAAAGCGCTGCAATATTATCAACAACATGAGGTTATGATTAAGAAAATAAATTCAGTGTTAAATCTGAATTTCTTGGCTTAAGTGGTTTAAGACATGCACAGAAATTCTGTTTGATTCAGAAAGAGATTTTTCATTGATCTAAATTAAACGACCAAGAGAACTAATTTTCAGAGAAGAGAACAGGGTTTTATTAGCATGAGAGCTTTCAAAATGTGGGTGGCAAATATTATTTCAACTTGATGCTGCGCACATGAAGCTGAATTCCAGATACTTTCTACAGTACATTCAAAGCCACTGAGTGCTGATGCAATGACACTGTAATTGATTTTCTGGGATAGGTACTAAAAAAACAAGCACCACAGAGCAGGACCTGTTGAGATGCTCTCTGGAAACGTCTGTGCCTTGTGGTTACTAGCAGAGAGGGTGGATGTGACAGGTTTCCTGTGTTGAACTCGAACCTCCTCCAAGACAGCACCAAACCCTGGTTGCTCTGAACCATCTTGCCCAAAGATGGCTTGGCCAAAGCTAGGCTTTCTATGGACAAAGATTGCCAGCAGCAAGTACAGCTGAAGTTTTCTTCTTTTGGCCTCCTGTCCTTTAACAATCTGCGAAAGCAGACACTAACTCAATTATCTGTGGCCTAGGGCTGATTTAATTCAATTCCACAATGGCAGAGAACCAAGTCTTAGAGACCAGTGAACTATTATCCCCACTGAAAAAATACCCTTGTGTGGTATTATCTGAGGAGGGACAGGGCCTGATTTTTGTGCTCTTTAGCAAAGAGTCTGGCATGTATTTGGTCTGGATTCATTCAATCAGTGAATTTGGAAAACTGCAGAACTTGTTTCTAGTTGAAACTTACGATGTTGCAATGTAAATGGCAATTAGTTTTACATACAGGATTTTAAATCTGATTTGCTCACTTTTAAGGATCTATGTAGGTTGTCTCAGGGCAAAAAGGATCTCTTCCTGAGCTTGGCAAATACATAATATATTGATCGTGGAAAAACCCTAGCAGCTGTAAAAATCCAATGTGTTTTGCATATCGTACAATCTAGCTGTGGGAGAAATTTTCTACTAAATGTGAATGGAATTACATTAGGAAAAAATAACACTGAACATGTTAACAGCAATAAGGCTGCCATTGATGATTACAGCATGTTTCCTTTTAAATAGGAAGTGGTATGGCAGAATTGGTGGATGGTCAAAAAAATCAGATGTTTATGAATCATTAAATTCAAAATCACAGTCACATCCATGAATGTTTTTTGTAATCTAATTAAAGCAAAATAAGTGGCTCTAGTTGACTATTTAAAAGCATTTGTACTCCTGTTTTTTGTTCTTTTTTTTCTTCATATTTCAATGATATCTTTTGGATTGTTTCTTGGTGAAGGTGAAAACTGATGCACTCTGAAATAGCAGAGGATGTTAGTCTTGAAGGCTCCTCAAGCTAAGGAGAAAATGAAAGGTGTGTGTGAGTATATATGGTCAGGCTGCCTAAGGGTAGTGGGTTATGCACGAAGCTCTCTGTTCAATAATTTAACAATCTGAACACAATCTTAGATCTCTCTGATCAGAAAACCATTTGAGTATGTATTCAACTGCCTTTGATTTCATGTATGGGACTGGATGTTTTGCCGAGCAGAAGCAGACTGAAGGAGAGTAGGATTTGTTCCTGCATTCGTTGAGGTCATTGCTAATTCTCCTATGGACTTCTGGTGCAGGATCTGGTTCTAAAAATATGAGCTCATGACGGGCAAGGTCATGAGCTCATTTATGATCCTTATTTGGGGGCAAAGGTGGGAAGGAGGGAAGTGTTTTTTTTATTGTTGTTTTTGAGTTTCGTTGTTGTTGTTGTTACCTATGCAAAGTATTTCTCTAAGAAGTTTTTAATCTTTTTTTTCTACATCAGATCTTAAACCAAAGATTAACCCTCAACTTAGGAGCACTGTATTAAAGGCTGGTAGATTTGAGTTTCTTCATGAACTGCTTTACATTTTCAATGGCACAGTGTTTTGAGACCATTGTGAATTATCAAGTATCTTGTGCGTGGTCACATGAATGAATGAATATGAATGGCAACAAGAGCGCCCAACATGAACGGCATGGTAGGTGCAAAAGGAGTGTAGTAGAACTTGTTGTATACATCTAAGAAGTCAAATGTTAATGACTTCCTCTAAGAGACAATGCATTTAATTTGTGAAGTATTCTCAACATTGCAAACTTCAGAAATTTTAGATTCTTCTCACTGAACTGGGCGAGTTAGTGATTATGTGGTTTGACCCTCATATGGTACATCAATCATGGCAATGTTCTTTCCCTTTGCATCCAAGTAAAACCACTACTTCCCACGCAACATGTCATTACCATCACAATAGGATCGGCTTGGTAATAGCATTTGGAATGGATCCTTAACTTTAAAGCACTGTTTGAAATCAAAGCTTCCTTCCTGTTGCAACTTAGCTTTAAAACAGACTTCTAGTGATCCTGGCAAATATAATGCTCTTTTTCTTTACCTCCTTCGGTTTTGATCCCATTGCTTTTTTTGGCGACTTTTTTTTTTATGGTAAACCAGAAAAGAGGTTTTCCAGATCTTGAGGTAATATTAAATTCTAATGTCATAGGGGGAAGGGAGAAAAAAAGAAGAATTTTCCAATTGACGTTTGCCTGCATGATTTTGTAACCTCCATAGCTCGTTCTTTAATTGGAACCATCCAACATACTACAGCAATCTCCAACCACTGTTCAAATGACTAACTCAAATAAAAATTAATCCATGAAACGGTATTTTTACAAAGTAGTATTATAAAGATTTGACAGAAGTAAGCCGAAGAAAGAGAAAAAATTAGAAACAATACATTAACTCCACCTATTTTAGTAAACACTAGCAAATGTATTCACTTACAGTCATCGTTGTTTGCCAACAAATTGGGCAAGGATTCCATTTCTTCCCCTTAATTTTAAATATTAAGTCACTAATTGCTGAGAATTGTTCCCTCTTACACATTCAAAGACTAACGTTGCAAAAGAAGATTGTTTGCTCTCTTATGTTTTGATCCTTTAGTATACATTGCTGCTGGTTTTTGGCTATTATCTGACCAAACATATTAAAAGCGCACCCATCACTGTGTTATGTGGGAGGTCCACGTAGCATAATGGAAATAGTTATATTTCTTCATTAAAAAGGATAAATATTTCCTTCTTTTCTCATGTGGCAGCTGTTCTCCTAAGAAGGATAAAATCCCCACTGGGCTTTTGGGATAACCTAGCTGGAGGGAATCATTCAGTTGTCAGGAGAGAGGGGGCCTGCCCAAAGACACGCAAGTTGTGTCATGTTTCTAAGCTGTGGCAGCCCAATTCCCAGCTGGCAGAGACTATGCAGGTCAGGACCCTCTTTTGAGAATATCCAGCCTCTAGTTGTTCACACAAAGCTTCCCCACCATTTTCCTCTGCCCCAGTGGAGCAGAGGAGGGAGAGATGGCTTAGGACAGTAGAAGCCACTGTTAATTTTCACAGATACGTATTAGAACTGTAAAATCAACTTATAACTGGAATGTGACTCACTCTAATAAGCTGGCACTGGCCTGCCCTTGCCACTTAGCGGTTAATGAATTTTAATGCTGGTTTTCTTTTCGCAGTGTCCTTCCCAGAGACACCCAGATTAGTGCATGTTACAGTAGACTAATGAGGGAAATGAAAGCACAGACTGCCATATTTAGGTGCACAATTGAGAAAGATGTGTGCCATGACAAGATATACTTGAGTCCCAAAGAAATTATTTTTGGTGCAGTTCTCCACCATGTGATTCAGAGCACAAAAGCCACATCAGGTTGTATTAATAGCTATATACATTTTTCTTTGCTCAATATATATGGCTCTGTGCTAAGTGGACACTTTCGAATATATCTTCCTGACCAGTATATGTCCTGTGTCTGCATGTGACAAAAATATAAGGAATGAGAAGAAGACAACAGCACCATTTTCAGAAATGACTTCTTGTCATTCCTATCAGCTTTACTGACTCTATACAGTATATAGGCAGGCACTGTCTGCAACCAACTAATGGCACATGGCAGTATCCTAGAATTTGTCTAGCTAAAATTCTTTTTTTTTTTTTTTTTTTTCTAATAATAAGGAAATTGAGGCATTCCTCTTTATTGCCTCAAATGGCTCAAATCCTTTGAGGTAATTATTCTTCTAATGAAGAAGTCAAAAAGGGGTCTTGCTTTGTTAGCCATGAGCGCTTTGTTTACCATGCTAGAATATGTTTCTGTGACTAGAAGCCTCGAAATAGGAGGAATAGTGGTTTCAGGGGGCCTGAAGAGCTTCACAAACAAAATGCTCTGTCTGTAAAGCCATCACGGTGTGTAGTGTCTGGGAAAACAAGAATGTGCTCTTAGGGCCATGAATCTGCCCATCAGCTGCACTCCTACCAAACTCGGAGTGTGCTGCAGTTGGAGAAGGTGCTAATTCAGCAGTTTTGGGACAGTTCAGCAGTTTTTGGTAAGCCCCGGGGAAAAGAAAGTATCACCTGCGGGATTGTTTAGATTTTCCTAATCCATTTCCAAAATGTGTTTCTCTTCTTGCAGTACATTTCTCTTTATGTAAACTCATTTGTTTGACGTACTGTTTGTAAGTTGGGAAGTATGGCTCATTGAGCACCCTAGCAATATAATTCAATTGCGAGTCTGCTGGAGAAGGACTAGAGCTGCTCTTTTTTGAACCTTTGGATATTCTGTGGCAATTGCTGCAGTGACTTGCCCTGCACTGCCTAGAAGAAGGGTTAGTTTTGTGAAAGGATAGGTCAACAGAATAGGCTGAGTTGTGGTAGTACTTGCTCTTGCTGGTTGCTTTTGTTTTTGTAGGGTTTTGTTGTTGACGATATTTTTTATGAAAGCTGTTTTGCGCAGAGAGATAGATATTAACTGACCTGGAAAAGGGCGTGAGCTTTGAGGTGACATCTGCTGACTGGCCAGCGACAGACAAGGGGTAATGGGTACAAATCGAAACACAGGAGGTTCCATCTCCATGTGAGGAAGATCTTCTTTCCTGTGAGGGTGCCAGAGCCCTGGCACAGGCTGCCTAGAGAGGCTGTAGAGTCTCCTTCTCTGGAGACCTTCCAAACCACCTGGATGCCACCCTGTGCCGTGTGCTCTGGGTGTTCTAGGGAGCTGGACTGGGTGATCTCTAGAGGTCTATTCCAACCTCAACCATTTTGTGATCCTGTAATTTTAGACACAGGCTGCTTGAAGAACCAGCTACAGAACAATCCTGCAAGATTGGATGACTGCTCAGTCAAGTGTCAGAACAATTCCTGTGTGGGTAAAAGGGAAGTGATACAGAGTTACATGTGTGAGGAATAATACTAACTTCACATCTACTTAAGGACACTGTTCTGAGAGGGTACTAGGCTAGTAAGACCTTTGGCATAACCTTACACAACCTCTGTTGTCCAGTTATTTTCTTGATCCTGCCATGTGCTCTCCCTCTCTACTGTCTAAGCTGGGAGCATGTTTGCTGATGACTTCCCCTGATCCTGAAAAGAAGCTCTCAGGCTTCCATGGGACTTCACAGCAAGTAGAAAAATTCACGCAAATTAACCTCTATATTTGGTATCTTTGCGAAGCATATCTGCAGGGAGAGAGTGAGTGGGGAAGATTTCCCACATCATGTGTGTCAGCATCTGTCTCCGAGCCATTCTCCCCTCCCCTTCACCATTCAGGGAGGGGAGAACCTGGTGGTTAATTCTCAATGAAGTCTTAAGGGATATATGTTACCTTGTGGTGTTCCTCTTTTGAAGGCCAAAGCTGGGTACGAGTAGATCCAGATCTGTATGAACAAGCCAAACACGCTGCCTTCAGCCCAAAAGCAATTTTGTCCTCTCGGTTTTGCAGGCTTATAAACCCTGCTTGCGAATACATTAGCTAAGGCGAAGTACCATTTACCCTGGCTGGTGTCTGACCGGCTCAAAGAGGGTTTGTGCTTCTCTTTGCTTATATTTTAGGACTTTAAGTTTAGTCTGGGTTTTAAAATTTGGGCTAGACCCTCTGTTCTTTTTAAGAGAGCTCCGACATTTCCAGTGTCCAGCCTTGAGTGTCATTTCCTTTCTCTAGAGAATATTTCTTCCCCTGATACAAGGCTGAGGAAGAGAATCAATGCAGCAAGTGGCTAAGGTGGAGTTTTCTTTCTTTTTCCTTTTTTTTTAAAGAATAAAATATAAGTATACAGCATTCTTAGCAGTGGCAATTAATCCTATGAGGTAGAATGTCATATGATTTATTGTGGAAGGAAGTGCTGTACAGCTTAGTATGGCAGAGAATTTTCCAGACACTTTGCTGTAGTTTGCTCCAATGGCTTATAACCATTACTGGGATATGAGAAACTGTTTCACAGTTCTCTTATGTTGTGTTAACTTTTTTTATTTTAAACTCACTTGCTGTTTCTTTTCTGTTCACTATGTGGCAAATGTGAATAATTTAGTGTTAATAACTGTTGCTGTGTAACATGAACTGTCATTGATGCCTTCAAAATAGATGTAATAGATAAGCAATTTGTATCTGATATAGATGAACAGAATAAAATTGATGACAAGTGGAAATGTGTTTCTAATTGTAGTGAGAGTTTGAGCTGGCTTCAAGTTCTACTGTTTATGCAACATAAATTATTAAAGAGGTTAAAGCATTGGCAGTGGCTGAGCTTTCTGTCGTGGGATGAAAACGTAGCTATAGCATACATTGAGTTGAATAATTTTAGCATGCCTGCACATGCACACATGTACCTCTTGAGATCAAAATCTACATTGGATTTTGAACCTGGAAAGCTACTTGGATATGTTTGAGGAGTTCACTGGGTTAAGTGCTGTTTGAAAAGTGCCCGTTCCTTGTGGCTCATTTCTAGCTCTTCTAGGAAGTGCTCTGCCACCTCCGCTGCACCAATACCAGTGTTCAAGGGACTGGCCCGGACATACGGATCACTGAAAATTGTGAAGTTATGAGTCATTCTCCCTTGTTCAGGTGATTCTTTGGATGTAGTAGAGGATAAGGCACAAAAAGTAATATGCAGCATTGCGCAAGGCAATAAAACCCATGTACTACAGCAACAAGAAAACCCTGGTACTAAGCCACATGCATTGTTAAAGACATTTCGGAGCAATTTGGTAAGCTATAAAAGTATTTCAGCTGGTGAAAGGAAAGTTTTACGGGTAGTGTGTATGTGTTTGGGGGTCTGCTCTTTGGAGCTTCTGTGGGCATTTGATGCGGCCTCGAGGAACAAGTCTATTGTCCTTTCAGAAAAAGTCAGAGATGTTGATGTTTATCTTACAGTCTCATTACTATTATTTTCTGCAGAGTCCTTTTCTGGGGGCAGAGAACATGTGAAGTATGAAGCTGTTTTTGTTTTTGAAACATGTAGCCTTTGTCCCGGGTCATGAATTCAATTCTGCAAAGGCTTCGTGAGGTCAAAATCTGTCTGATAGATGAAGCAATAACAAAAAAAATTGCTTAGAGGTTTTTCATTGTTGAATATAAAACAGTTGAATTTTAAAAGGTCACCTTTAATTAACATCTAATTTCTTTATACATCTATTTGAATGATTTCTAATTTATGCTAATTTTTATTTATTGTCTTCTAAAGATGGCAAATTTTTGTTACTCTTGAGCTGATGCTTGATATTGTGTCTTTTGCAAAGGGGAGAAACAGTGGATGAATCTGAGAAGCATCACTTGTTATTACAATGGCTTAGAGTTCATAACCAATGCTATTACTGAAAAAGTAATTACAATTTAAAAAATATAGCTGAGCTTCCTATGCTAGGAGATATGTACAGAGCTGATGATAGCTTACTGCTATTCCATAATGAATTAGCAGAAGCATATATTTTTAGTTACTGCAAGATATATTGAAGTTTGGTAGTGAAGAAATGGATGACTGAATTTTGCTGTTAATTGCAGCAGCTGAGGTTAGGAATGGCAGTTGAAATGCAAAGTAGAGTCCCAATAGGAAACATAGCCAGTAAACTAAACGAAAAGCCGTGGTGTCCTCATTTAAATAGTAGTATGCATGCCGTCATACAGAGACCCATTTTGACTGCTTATTTTGAGAGATTTGGATTGTGTCCAGTACGGCCAACAAGCTTGTAGGAAGAAGTGTTTTGTTTCGTTTTGTAGGACACTGCAGGACAAGCTGTGCAGAGCTCACTGTGCCACTCAATGTCACATAGGCTGCCCTTGCTATGGGTAATGGTGATGCACTGCTCTTTATGCCGAGTCTGACTAAACCCTGTGCATTTGTAGGGAATCCCTTATCCGTTCATTGTTATACTGAATGTTAGGCAGTTTTCTCCATGAGTCATAGGTAACACCTAAATACTCCGTTTCTTATTCTTGCGCATTTTTAAGAAATGCAGGTAATAGAAAATTAAAAAAAAAATTGAGAGGAAAGAAAAAAAAAAAGGAAAAGGGGAGAGGAGAGGAGAGGGGAGGGGA
>VWPW01005305.1:0-165199 GCA_013389825.1 Crypturellus undulatus | reverse complement strand
GAGAGGAGAGGAGAGGAGAGAGGAGAGGAGAGGAATCTGCTGTAATGAATGCTGTAATATGTTGTTGTATATATTATTTGGTGACATCAGGAGCATAATCAAAAATATAGATTTCCTTGTGGGAGCTGTTTTAATGAGAGGGAGCCATTAAGAAAACTTGATGAATGATGAAAACCCCTTGAGAGTTACAATCTGGATGTGAATGGATTACTTGTGAAGCTGTGGATTTGTTTGTTCATCTAACATAGTGCAAACGTGTACTTTGTGGAAATCAGTACATCACTCCGAGCCTGAAATTTCCATTTGGACAATGGAGGTGACTCTGCCCTGTTCTCGTCTTTCCTCCTCCTTTGCTTCATTTCTAGCCTCCTATGGATAGTATCTTTTTCTTCCTGCACGAACCTGCACAGAGAGATCCTGATGAGGACTGAGACCTCTGTGTGTTAATGCAATATGAAAAGTAAACACTAATCATTTGGTTCTCCCTCATGCCCCTTCAAAATATAATTTGAGTCATGCCTTTCTACTTTAGTGATCCTTTTGTTTAATGGATTTTTGGGGGGAAATTTAAAAGGCTAAGTAATGTAGCAGAGTTTTGTCTTCTGGAATTTAGTTTGGTTTTCTCTGCTGTGGTTTCTTTTAAAATTTTAATCTTAAGGGAGCTGGTCAAGGCAAGGTGGGAGAAGGAAGTTGTTACTCATATTTAGGTACAAGAGCTTTGGGATGCTATCTAAGGCCCTCTGAATTCAATGGGACAACTTTCTCTATTTTCATGCAGTGAGGGTTTCATTCTTTCTGGATTTACAGAAGATTTGCTGGGAAAAAAAAAGGAAAGAAAAAGAAAAAAAAACTCGTTTTGATTAAATGTTTCAATGGTGTTTCTCTCAATCCAGCAACACTCAGCAACCCATAATCTGTCAGTTTGGTACTAGTCTGAGCAACTGTCAGAGAAGAACCAAACTTTTGACCTTCCGGTTCAGCTATAACAGGGAAAGCCATTTAAAATACCATTAAGGAAGGAAGGAAAAAAAAAATCTCAGATGTATCACAAGTGTATTTTTTTTGTTACTTTATAACAGTAAAAGGCCACAATAATTTTACATTTTAAATATTTTTTTCTTGTTCCAAAAACATTTAGTGAGAACATGTGCAGTTTTGGCTGCATGTTGAGAGATAATTCAGTGAGATGAATTATTGTTATGTTTTGTAGTGAGATCACTGCTCATAGGCCAGGGGATTAATATATATTACCTAGCCAAAATCAAGCTTTTATGTGTGGTATTTCCTTGCTGTAAGGGGGGCAGAGGAGGGAACCCCTGCCTGTAGGATTTCCTGCACATTTTGATTTTCATGCTGCAGCAGGCAGCAGCAAGAGTTATGAAAATTATTGGCAACATTTAGCCAAAAGCCATCAAATTCTTCCTCTCTATGTTCTTCACCAAAACTGTGGCAAAAATCACTCCTGACATAGAGCCCCAGGGAGTACAACGATTACCCGAACATCTCGTCCACTGTCTTCTCCGCTTATAGCGTAACCCAGGGGATCCCCCCTCTCCATCCCGCCCTTGGCACTTAATATAGCCAAGACATGAACAGGGACCTTCATAGGATGCAGAAAGATGTCAGCATGTCTTTTGGCTAAGACTATGTGCATCATTATCAGAATATCTAATACGACCTCTTTCTGGGGCTGTATCTTGCTCTGGCAAGGAGTTAGCCTGGGAAATCAGGACAATTTTCTCCTGTCTTATTGCTCTGGTGACCCTCTCTGAGTCAACAGGAAGAGCATTAAGTTGCCTTGAAAGTCATTGCTTTTCTTGAATGAACACAGACTGGTTCAATGTATACAAATATGTTGTAGGTAAAAGAGCATCCTTCCTAATTTCAGGTAGGTAGGTAACTAGTAGGGCATATTAAGGACTTCTTTCTATAATTTTATGAGCTCTCTCTAATAATTTAACCGTTGCGTTTAATGAATATTGTTGAACAATTATTGTTGGGGCAGTTTCCATGTAAACCTGAGTGAGGGTGCTTATTTGTGCCTATTAAACAGGATGCAGGTCTTGGAAAATGCAGCTGATATATTCACCATGTAAGATCAATTAGCTAGCTAAAGACAAACACTGAAAAGCCCCATAGTCATGGAAACCTTTAATGCCTATTTAGTGTATATAGTTTTGGTATTAATAAGATAAATAGCTGGTATAAAATATTAGAGAAGATAATTTCATGTGAAAAAGCAGGAGAAGGGCAGAAAACTTCATTTATGTCAGTAAGTAACAGCTAAATTCATCTGTAAATTCAGATTCAAGCTTAGGAGGAGAGGAAAGCAAGGATGCTTTCATGTGTGTCAGACTTTTAAGCTAAGGTCTCCTACACTTGCCTTATTTGAGTACTAAATAACTCTATATTTTATAAATTAAGTAGGTGGACATGATGATAAGAAATTATTAACTGGCAGTTGGCAGGTGTGCTGAAAGATGATGGAGAATTACAGTCAATATAGCTCTCCTGTCGAATTTCACAGCTCAAGCATGTAGGTGTGCACATGGACAAAATTAGTCGTTAGGTAGAAAAGTAGTAAGGGAATATAATAGCATAAAATGTGTCAGCTGTTTAATTTGCGTCCAATTCCTTCTTATTCTCTGAGTTATGAAGCAAAATCATGCCCACCCTGTGAGATATTTATGACCATGGAATGACAGAAGCAAAACCAAAGGAGCAGGGACAAAGGCTCAGTTATGATTTTGAATATGTGGTTAGTTATGTAATGCTTAATGGGATAATTTGGGCTGACAAAATACAAGCAACACTTTAACATAAAGGCAGTTTGAAGGCAGTGGGAGACGGTGCCCTGCATGCATCTCTGCCCTGTTGCCCATGGCAATTGCTGTGCAAGAGAAATACAAAATAGTATGCGGTACCCCTTTTCTCTTCCTTTTCTTCTCTTCAAGAGGAAAAAGTAACAAGAGATGTTGGGGAGAGGGAAAAGGGAAGAGGAAAAAGAAGGAAAAAATGGGAGGGTAGAAGAATAAAAGGGAGGGGAGCAGGGGATGATGCTGAAATATCATCCATGAATGTGACTTTCTAGAGACTTCTAGGCTGAAAAGGGCTTGGTAGCCTTCTATGTATGGTGTCGCCTAGGTGTAGCTTTGTGGTTGTTCCTTTTCCTGGGCACTTGCAGAGCATAGCAAGAAGTAAGACTTCCTTTATCATTACCAGTAGCATCTTTATTTTAAGTTTTTACATTGTAGTTACTGCTGTGCCACTTTCAGTTTTTGACCGAAAAAAAAAAAAAAGATTCACATTAACTTGTTTTTCTTGCCGCCTTTTTTTTCTCCCCCAAATAGAGGGGGAGGGAAAAAAAGGAAAAGCAAAATGTTTTGTTTTCTCAAGCCTTTAAAATCTCTTTAATTGAAGACTGGTGATTTTCTAAACAAAGATGTCACTTTGAAATAAAAACAGATGCGTTCATTAAAAAAAAAGTTTAAGCTTTTCTGAAATTAAAAAACCCACAATAATACATTTACTACAGTTGCAATAAATCTTGTCTAAGACTAAAATGCCTTTGTTAGTGAAACATGTAGTAAGGTCCTCCAAAACTGTGCTCTGCTTCTATCATCTGATTTGCTTTCAGCTCAAAGCCGACAGACCCTTCCAAGTCTTGTGTTTCCTGTGCTCCTCCTGGGTTGCTTTGGTCTGTGCCCCAGAACGTTCCTGCATCGGCCTCCTCATGGTTAGGACGGAGGGTTTCAAGCAGTTCCTGTGGCAGCAGCCTCTTCCAGAGGCCTGATGGAACTAGGAAGATTAGCTGGGATTAGCGGGAAGTCAAGTATGGTGATTCTGACCTTGGAAACGTGGCAGCGCAATCCAGAGCACTCAGAAACTATGGGAATTACACCTCTCCTTTCCTGGCTCTCTCCTGGTTTGCACATAGGCTGTCCATGTAAACTACAATAACATCATGCCCATGAAAAATAAAGCTGTTTTCAATATCAAAGGAAATGCAGTAATAAAAGATCAAGATACAATTATAGGTTTTATTTTTTTTAGGGTAAAAATGGTGTAAAATGGGAATGTGATGTTAATCCTGTTTCCTTTTAAAATTCAACATAAGCCTGTGAGTTCTACTGACATTGGGGTCTATTTATGTATTTTTCAGTCTTAAACCTCTCGGTTGTCCAAATGGAGTTTCAGGAGCCTAATTTTAAGTCCCTGTTTATTAATATCTTGGTCCTAATTTACAATATTATTGGATTGCTATAGTCAGGAATTTAGTTGTTTTGATTAGGATGGACGAGGGGATCAAAAAACAGCCTTAGGAGGGAAATTAGAGAGCTTGTTGTTTAGCCTCATAAACTGAAGGCTGGAGGGCTGGCGTTATCATAGATCTTGATAATTGCACAGCAGAGATGAATGCTAGGGTCAGAGAAGGGGTAGGAAATCTGAAGGGTATTGCTCACCCAGAAAGAAAAGGATATTAACGGAGTAAAATTAGGCTGAAAGATACTCTGACACTAGGAATATTCTCCTAATAACGTTCTGGAATTGCCTTTCAATGGCAACAGCAATAGTCGGACCAAACTCAGTAAAGTCTGCTGAATTTCTGAGTGAGATTATATAATCAACTTGCAGAGGTCTGAATACAACAACCTTAGAGGCACTTTCTTTACTTGTGTTGAAAATGAGAAGTTTAGAGCATTTCTTTTTAGAAGAGGACTTGGGGATTTATGGAAGAACTATATAAATGAGAAATTGTATTGAAAGAAAGCATTATTGCTTCAAGTTTACTCTTGACATTAGGTGAAAATAATAAATGGTGTGATGTGTGCTGAAATGTTGCATTCCCATGAGGTACCTCAAGATGTCTCGACTGGAAAGCCACCGAAGAACATATACTCACTAAATACAAAGGACATTTATGTTGCTTTCAGTCCCTTCCTGTACTTTGTTCAAGAGTAGACTGCTGTCATGACAGAATCTTTTAGATGTGTTGTAATCATATGTGGTTTGTGGTCATAGCTTGGATTGCTGCCTTTGATGCAATGAAGCAGCCTGGGTGTCACAAATGCTGTTTCCAGACGGCAATTGGCTTCCTGCGCTCCTCGCCTTGAAGCGTTGGGAGATGCGAGTGTTTTGTAGCTCTCTGTTTCACACAGTGAAGTTTTCTGGTCCGCCGGGTCATTTAACATAGGATTTGCTTTTGCTTTTGAGAAGGGTATTGTACTCCATTCCTTGCTCTGTGATCCGATACGCCTCAGTCAAACATCTGTGTTTCTCTGGACTTATGCAATCTTTTAATCCTGCTTTTGACAGGTAACTCATAATCTGCTACACAACTCTGCATGTTTGCTGTATAAGGAGTTTGACTAGCGTGCCCAAGATTTCCTGTAATTTAGTGATGCACCGTTAGCTTCAATAGCGTTGCACCATTTAATGCAAACTGTAAGATCTGACCTGTAAAACTCCATGAACGCACGCTGAAAGTCAGGTTATCCATATTTAGAAGGTCTATGGCAATTTTGCCAGTTCTGATGATGGGAAGTCGTTGGAAAGAAACGCTGGCAGGAATTTATTCCTGGGTCAGAGGAGAGTTTAGGTAATGTACAGATGGTAGCTATGGAAACTATATCTGCGTTAGCCTAGATGGTCGTGAGGACGGTAAATAGTGAACAAACTGTACCGAATAAATGTACAAGCAGTGCTGAGGGTAAAGTAAAACAAATTCACTAAGGAAAAGGCACAGCGCTAGAGGTTTACTGGCAGCTACACACTTGTTTCTGTTCAAAGTGTATGCAATGAACATAAACTTAGCCAAGGGCTGGGTTGCACATCTGCCTTGACCCTAATGCTACAGGCTCCAATATAAACGTAAAAAAGAAAAGTCCATTTCATGCCTTCCAGCGTAGCACACAAAGTCCATTGCTCTCTGGAGTGATTTTTAGTAAGTACAAGTTCTCTTGCTTACTGCACTTTCAGCTTTCAGTTTTTCCTGGCTCAGCTCTGACGTGGCAGCTAGTAGGACTTTTATATATGTGAGCTTAGGTGAATGGGGATGGATTTAAAGGTTTCAGGTGGCTTCTCTTGCTCTATTCATTCTCTCTCTTGCTCCCTCCGTAGTCGCCTCTCCTGTTGTGATTGTCATTGGTTGGTTGCTTTTTTTTTATCCTTTCCTCTCAAAAAGACACCTTGCAAAGCTTGCCTAATTCTGCTAAGAGCAGAGCTTACTGAGAGGTATAGATGGGATGACAGTCAAGGGCTAAGGCAGTGAAAAATGAAAAGCAAGAGGGAAAACTGTTCAGAAAACTTTTAAGCTTTTTTTTTTTTTTCTTTTCAGATTAGCCTGGTTTAGTTAAATCTCAGCATTAAGCTCTTTGCTTTTTACTTTTTATTCCTGAACTGCTTTTTCCATCATTGTATATGCTGTCATGCAAAGCTGGATGAATAGTATCATGTAAATAATTTGCTGAGCCTTACTTGAAAAGTTATTTCATTAAAATAGTTGACAAACTTCTGGAGACTTTTGGGGAGGGCGTTTTTTTTTTTTTTCACTGAAACAGAAAACTTGAAGTTCATCTCATTTAACAAAACCTATTCTCTTTGTGGTTGAATTATTTCTTTATGTTGGGCCTTGGTAAGAAAGCTGAGGAGAAGGGCTGAAGCCCCATACCTTGCAACAGTTGTCAGGGTGTTCGGCTCATGATAAGGCAGTTCTGGTACAAATCTCCTTTCTGGCTGAGCTTCCAGGCTCTGTGCTTTCCTTTGGTCTTCTTGAAACTGTTCACCAGCTCTAAAACACTCAAATAACTTAAGAGATTCCTGCCCTCCATCCCCAAAATCTATTTACTTTGGTGGTTGGGATACTTGGGTAGGAAGAGACATCCCCTGAGCTGTTATGCCCACTTTAGGACCTGCAAATTACTGGATTATAAAGAAGTTATAATCTTTTTTTGTGTGTGTGTGTCATATAGAAAGTTATTCACAAAAAAAACAAACAAAAAAAACTAGAAATATACTAAATACTACAACAAAGTTTATTTTTTTTAAAGGTGTTTGAGTAGCTTAGGTTGAATGTGTGAAAACTTTCTTGCTGAAACTACATTTATGGTGTTTCTGTATCATTAGTACCTTTTTTTGCCTGTCTCTAATCCTGTGCAGAGCCAAGCAAACACCGCCTGACGCTGTTCATCAGTGCATAGGTGCAAAGAATTGTCTTTTTCTTTAGATCAGCAAACCAGCCTATTTAAAGAACCTTCTTCCACACGCAGTTATTCTGTAGAGAGAATTTCCTGGATGACAAAACAAATTTGTGAAGAGAAATATTTTATAGTTACCAAAAATGGGGGCTTAGTTACCTTCTGAAATTTCAAAAAAAAATTAGATTGACTATAGGATTTTTTATATCACGTGCTGGAGTTATTTTAAGATATGAGCAATTTCAATCTTCCTTAATAAAAGCTTTTGACATGACACTTGAGGAAATCTGTGTATAAGTGGGTTTACTGAATCACTTTTACTTTCTTGGCATTTATTCAAGGGGATGCAAATCCTGTTAACTGGCAGCTATATATAGATGTCAGAAATGCACCGCCATAATTTAATTAACAGTTTTTGCTTTTTCTTTTTAGAAATGTCTTTAAAAGAAAATCAAATTGAATTCTGTGCATCGTCTCTGCGGTAATTTTAAACAAGGTTAACACACAATCTTTGGGCAAAGGGTTGTATCAGCCTCTGAAAAGTTCCTTCTGTTTGAATTATTGCCCTCCATTCACCAGAAAAAGTAGTTTAGAAAAATATGTTCTTAATCTTTCTCCTCCTTCTCCCCCCCACCAATTTATGACTGGATTGAGAAATGATTAACAGAGTCCACTGTAGGTGGTGGAGACCATAAAAAAATCATAATAAGTTACTGAATATTGTGACAAATTTTGCTGCTTGTAGTACATCAAGAAGAAGTGGTTTCTTAAGGGTCTGGTGACGATGCAATTCAAGCTTAGTAAAGCTTGAACATCATGGGCACAAACTCAAGTGAACTTGGTAGCTAAAGTGGCACTTAATCTGCAGCAGTGACCGGACCCTTTGCCGGCTGAGGGAAGCAAAGTACTGACCTGCTGCAACTCATGGCCCAAATTGGCTGCTTCACATTAGGGGCTAGTGGTAAATCTGAGCTCTAATCATGTGAAAATCAATGAGCTAAGTTCCAGGGAGATGTCACTGTTTCACATCTACTTCCTTTTAATCTGAATTATCTTTGTCAGGATGCGAGCGCTACTCACGGTTTTCCGAGATGGAAATCAAACTGTGACCCAGGTACTTGGGGGCTGCTAGCAACATTATGTCTTGGAAGACTCCGTTTTACTGGTTTGCCTAAATTTACCATTTCAGTCTTGCTACTTGAACTACCTGTTGTCTGAGAATATTGGTTTTAAAACTCTAACACTCAGTGTATCTTTAAAAAACAGCGCTCTGACATTATTTTGTTAGAGTTACAAAGCTAAAACCACTAAAAACCATGTTAGGTGATGCAAACACAAAGCACTTTACTATGGAGAAACGTGTTTGTGATACTGTGCAGACATGAATGAGACTTAGGTTGTTCTGCTTTCTCAGGTAACTTTATGTTCCTGTGTTTTTTTTTTTCATTCTTTTCATTTTCATTGCTTAGCATGTATTGGTGCAAGTCTTTCAACCTAAGACCTTGAGAGGCCTTTTCAGTTGCTATTTTGATTTGTGTAATTCTTGCATCTGAACTTTTCCCTTCCTTTCAGTATTTCTTTACATGTCTAGCAAAGAACACTTTCTGATACATATGATGCCATTCAATACTGCAGTTGTTTTCCTGAAATGACTAAAAAATGCCTAAACTGGCAATTGGCTTTTTGATATCTTCCATTTTTTTGTAGTATTTTGTATTTAGTGAATTTTTATGGTGTGGGTTTTTCTTTTATGGAAAGAGTTTGTGGAATTTGACAGAAATATGTGCACAGGTATTGATTCAGAATCTTTTTAGTTTCTCTCATGGATCCTGCTTGGTCTGGAAGTCTCTTTCATATTGCTCCGCTCACTTCAGTTTGGTTCTCTACATTAACAGAACTTTGCTTCGATTTGGAATTTTGTGCTGCTGCACAATGAAGAAATGCAGATGTTTTCATAGTTTTATAGTCTGTTAACATAAATGTAAAGTATTATAATGGATAATGGAATGGTCAAAACTAACATGGTTAGATGTTGATTTTTATAGGTATTTGCACTGTAAATGATCTGGAGATTTTTAATGATTGTGAAAAGCAATAGGAGAATAAGCCAAGCAAAATATCCTTTTTTTTTCAGTCATTGGTAAAAAATAATTCTGCATGTGCAGTTTGATGTTGGTGAGGCCCTTGGGGAAGATGTTCACCCGTTCCTAATAACAACATATCGTTGCAAGTACCTTGGCTTGCGGGTTTTGATGTTTGTCAGCTAAAATCTGCTGCTCTTTCCCAAACTGTGGCAAGGGAGTAATATTTTTTGGGGGTGGTTGCACAGAGTGCTAAAGAGCCATATAAATATTAATTTAGCAAGTGCTAAAGCACCCCCATAGCAGAAACAGGTTAGTGACAATGAATACATCAATGTACTTCTGGTCGGTGCTTGTTCCAGGAAAGGAAATCTTACGAATTCCTAAACGTTCATTACATTTCTCAGAGTGTTCAGACTTCGTGGCAATGACTGCAGATCTGCACACAGGGCTGGGTACGATGCTGGCTTCTTAATGCAAGATTTTGGGGAATAGAGTCCCAAACACTTGGCCTTATCTAATGCTCGCTGCAGGATATGTAGAGACTCCCACTGATCTTAATGAGATTCATCCAGGGAATTGCTGCATGCTAAAAAGCTACAAACAGAAGAAACTGGGTTGGCATACAAATATTGGGGTGATTTTCCAGCTTCCATTTGGGTGCGGTGTCAAAGGGGCTACGCAGTGAAGCATTTGCCTAAGCTCCAAGCTAAATGTTGAGACACATAAATTTACCTTAAAAAAGTACGGGAGCACTTTAGCCATAGTAAAGCAATGACCAACCACAGGGAATTTGCCCTGCTGTGTTTCTTGGTCTGGAATGAATGGGGAAGGTCCCTTGGTACAGGCATTTCTCCTGCTGGCCTAAGAACAGGTTTAGCAGGCTTTGCAATCGCCGGCTGCAGAAGGCAGGCTACCAACACAACAGAGCAGTGGTCTCCTCTTCTGCTCCTGAAGAGTGAACCAAGAGCCTGAGAGAAATACAGCTTGGGAGACCTAGGTGAAACTGTGAACAGGGGCTGGGACTCTGGAGAGATTCTTCTATCACATGAATTTAGCTTTAGTCCTGAAAGTAACAAGTTTGAAGTCTTAAGTTTTCTTTTTCCTCCTCCATCTCCCTTTAACTACTTCACTATACCTGCTCCTTACTGATTATATCTTTTCTTTTGTCCTTTTAAATAAACTGTTTATTAGTAATCCACTATTGCTAAGAGAACTTTAATATGCATTAAAAATATGTGGCCTTGACAGGTCACAGGTTGTAGATCTCCTGGTAGACCTGTATCTGTTTCTCTTATTTAATACTTACTTTTTGTAAAGCAAGTAGACTATTTAATATAAGTAGTCCTTTTTTCCTGATTAATAAATTACTCCAGTCTCTGTTACAGACTTTCTTGGCTCTAGCTGCAACATGGTTACAGAGTATTTTGAAATGTCCTGCATCTTTGAAAAGTGGGGGGTTAATTTATATATTTGTACTGTATAGCATTACCTAGGCCTGTTATTTATACAATACTAATTGCAAGGTCACCTTGTCCTCTTCCTGGCCTCAGGGCAGGAGAACACATAAGCACATCCTTTGGCAAGTGCGTGCTCCTATTGCCTCTGAAAATACTCTGTTGTCTTCCTGTGAAAAGGTATCTTCTTCCTAAATAAAATCTACTTTATTTGGCAGATTCAGTACGGTGCTGCCTTTTTCTGAAAACAGTGTCTCTTAATTTTGAAGAGTCTCTGCTGTGCTTTGCAGAAAGTTAGAGGAAATACTTTCTTGTGTAAAAATTCCTTGTGGTCCCACCTCTCTGAGAATGTAAAGGGATGACTGAGTCAAATGGGGAGAAAGCAGTCTTGGGGCAGACACGACTTTCTCCTCCTCCGCCCCCAGTAGCAACCTCTGTCTCATCAGCTGCTCCCTTCTCTTCTGACACGAAGTCCACCAGCTTCTGCTCAGCTGGTGGTATGTGTCTTCTCCGTCCTCCCCTGGAAACTCTTCCTTCCCAGGATGATGATGGCTTTATGCTGAGAGCGAGGCATACTGTGCAGTTACAGATGTGTGGGATTCACCTGTGCTTTCCAGTTTTGGTGTCGCAGTTTTCTCCTCAGCTTACTCATATGTCGCAGTCAGTCCTACGTAAGAGGTTTTAAAATGGAAGAAAAATTCCCATATCTATTATTCTTCAGCCTTTCCCATGCCTTTTTGGGCAATGGCTGCTGTTTTCCAGACTGTGGGGGTGGAAAAGCAGTTCCTGTTCTCTGACTTCTCCTGGTTCTTCATTGAGAAATACAAGGGTGAAGCAGGAAAAAAGAAAAACAAAGAAAGAAAAGAGGAAGGTTGTCACACAGTATTATAAGATTGATTAGCTTAAAAGAAAAAAAGAAAGAAAAAAAGAAAGACAAACAGCATCACTTAAATAACATATTGTTGCTAAACATTTTGTATTTCAAATATTTTTATGCAACACCTCTATCCTCTCCTAAAATGACAGAGCATGAAACAAATCTATCCTGAGTGAACGTAGATGAAAAAAAAATTGTATTTATAGCCTCTCTATTTTTAGGAATCTCATTAGTTTATGGCCCTTAATACAGCTTTATAGGCTTGCAAGCTAAACATTGCTGGCTACCTTATTTTCCAGATAAGCAGAGACATGGCAGGGTACACACTAACATTTATAAAAGCAAGTGTGGGATATCCACTCTATGACTGACTGGAGGTACCAGTTTTTTTCCTTCCTCAAACTAGTGTATTTTGTTTTGCCATTCAACTCTGGTGGTGCTGCTGATGGCTGTTCCAAAGCGGCAAAAGTCTGCAGCAAGTGCAAAGGAAACAGAAACTGGCCCCAGCAGAGAGAAAAGGGTTGTGTCATTTTTTTTTGTTTTTCATGATATTACGTTGGTTTGAATATGGGTGTCACTTAACAGAAGTAATTTCAAATTTAAAAGTGTTCTGAAAGAAATAAAATGTCCTGATGACATTTGATGTCCTCATATGTCCCAATGACACAATTCCTATCGGTTCCATACAAACAGTGACTTCATTATAACACATATTAACCCTTAAAATGCACTTTTTATAAGTGGGATACCAGCTGTATTTGTGAATCTCTCAGGACAAAACACCAGGCTACGCTATGCTGAGCTATGCTGCGTTCTTATTACTAGGTAGGAACTAGATAGTTGAAAAAATGTCAAGGATTCTAGTTATAGATCACAAATGAAAATATTCCGTATTGCTTCATATATATTTCCAGAATTTGCAACTATGTGAGAATGTTGTGTGACTTTGAATTTTAAAGAATGACAACTGCATCTAGTTTCCATGAGTTCTACTTGCCAGGTTGTGAGTAATGCTGTGTTATACATCCTGCATTTTGTGTTCCATGTTTCTCCGTCTGTATTCATTGTTCCAAGGAATGAATTCTGGCCAGGGTGCATAGTTTCATTACCTTTCTTTCATAGAATCATAGAATCATAGAATCATAGAATCATAGAATGCCTAAGGTTGGAAGGGACCTCTAGAGGTCATCTAGTCCAACCCCCCTGCACACGCAGGGCCACCTAGAGCACGTGGCACAGGGCTGCATCCAAGCGGGTCTTGAAGATCTCCAGAGAAGGAGACTCCACAACCTCTCTGGGCAGCCTGTTCCAGTGCTCTGTCACCCTCACTGTCAAAAAATTTTTCCTTAAGTTCCTGTGGAACTTTTGGTGTTTCAGTTTGTGGCCATTTCCTCTTGTTCTGCCACTGGCCACTACTGAAAAGAGGCCGGCCCCATCCTCCTCACTGCCTCCCTTGAGGTACTTATAGACACTAATTAGATCCCCTCTCAGCCTTCTCTTCTCCAGGCTGAACAGGCCCAGCTCCCTCAGCCTTTCCTCATAGGGCAGATGTTCCAGGCCCCTGACCATCCTCGTGGCCCTGCGCTGGACTCTCTCCAGCAGCTCCACATCCCTCTTGTACTGGGGGGCCCAGAACTGGACACAGTACTCCAGATGTGGCCTCACCAGGGCTGAGTAGAGGGGTAGAATCACCTCCCTCGACCTGCTGGAGACGCTCCTCTTAATGCACCCCAGGATCCCATTGGCCTTCTTGGCCACGAGGGCACACTGCTGCCTCATGGTCAACCTGTCGTCCACCATGACGCCCAGGTCTCTCTCAGCAGAGCTACTCTCCAGTAGATCGGTCCCCAGCCTGTACTGATGTCTAGGGTTGTTTCTCCCCAGGTGTAGGACCGTGCACTTGGCCTGGTTGAATTTCATGAGGTTTCTCACCGCCCAGTTGTTCAGTCTGTCCAGGTCCCTCTGGATGGCAGCACAGCCCTCTGGCGTGTCAGCTGCTCCTCCCAGCTTCGTATCATCTGCAAACTTGCTGAGGGAGCACTCTGTGCCTTCATCCAGGTCATTGATGAACAAATTGAACAGGACTGGACCAAGGACTGACCCCTGGGGGACACCGCTCAACACAGGCCTCCAACTGGACTCCGCACCACTGACTATCACTCTCTGAGCTCTGCCATGTAGCCAGTTGCCAATCCACCTCACCGTCCACTCATCAATCCCACACCTCCAGAGCTTGTCTAGGAGGATGTTGTGAGGGACGGTGTCAAAAGCCTTGGTGAAGTCAAGATAGATGACATCCACCGCTCTCCCCTCATCTATCCAGCTGGTTATCCCATCATAGAAGGCTATCAGGTTAGTCAAGCATGATTTCCCTTTTGTGAATCCATGCTGACTAGTCCCGAGCACCTTCTTGTCCTCTATGTGCCTGGAGACAATGGCCAGCACTAGCTGTTCCATCACTTTTCCGGGGACAGAGGTGAGGCTCACTGGCCTGTAGTTGCCCGGATCCTCCTTCTTGCCTTTTTTGAAGACTGGCGTGACATTGGCCTTCTTCCAGTCCTCCGGCACCTCCCCCGTTCTCCAGGATCTTTCGAAGATGATG
Source organism: Crypturellus undulatus (assembly GCA_013389825.1). Classification (NCBI taxonomy): domain Eukaryota; kingdom Metazoa; phylum Chordata; class Aves; order Tinamiformes; family Tinamidae; genus Crypturellus; species Crypturellus undulatus. The sequence continues at coordinate 150,986 of VWPW01005305.1, read as the reverse complement.
GAGAGTGGCTTGGCTACGACATCTGCCAGCTCCCGCAGCACTCTCGGGTGCATGCCATCAGGGCCCATGGATTTGTGGGTATTGAGGTTCCTCAGGAAATCTCTTACCCAATCTTCCTCTACCCTGGGCAAGTTTTCCTCTCTCCCAGCTCCTTCTCTCGTCTCTAGGGCCAGGGACTCTAAAGGGCTGCCCTTGGTAAACACCGAAGCAAAGAAGGCGTTCAGCAACTCTGCTTTTTCTGTGTTGTTCGTAACTAGGGTGCCCATCCCGTTCACTAGGGGACCCACATTTCCCTTAGTCTTCCTTTTCCTGTTTATATATTTGAAAAAGTTTTTCTTGTTATTCTTAACATCCCTCGCCAGCTTACATTCCAATTGCGCCTTAGCTTTCCTCGTCATAACTCTGCATTCCCTGACTACGCTCCTGTATTTCTCCCAGGGGGCCTGTCCTTCTTTCCACATTCTGTATACCGCCTTCTTCTGCTTGAGCATTGCCACAAGCTCCTTGCTCATCCACGCAGGCCTCCTGCCCCCTCTGCCTGATTTTTTACGTACAGGGATGCATTGTTGCTGGACAACAATGGTGGTTCTCAGCTAAAAGAGCAAGTTAATCTACACAAAACATACAACCAGTTCAAACCAACTCAAGAGAAAATTATGTTTCCTTGACTATGGCTGTGTCCTGTATATAGGATGAAGGAGAACCTTTGCCAGTTTTGAATGAGCACTCTTACAAACTTACCTGTCCAAACCTGTCCAAAATATAACTCTGATAAGAAAACATCTGTTTTTCAATAAACTAATGAATGTAAGTAATCATAAATTCATGTTCGAAATTTCCCAAGTAATTTTATTCTTTCTCTTATTGAAGTATCTTGGTTATGGAAGTTTCATCAGTTTAAATGATAGTACAAAAGGTCCTACAGCTACAAAACAAACTATTTTGGCTTGCTTCTTGGGTGGCTGCTTATTGTTTTACAGGACAATGGGAATTGTCACAGTGTTTTGGATTATTTTCATAAATTTATTGAATATTTATTGTCAGGATTACTCCAGTTTTGTATTTTGAAGTTTGATACTACTTACATTTTGAAGAAACGCTCTGGTGCTTTTCCAGTTTTCCATTACTTTTTCTAACTGCTCTCTTTCAAAATCCTTTTAATTTTTATTTGTGAGTTGAGTAAACAATCTGGAAGTCATTGATAGACAATAAAAATGGAACCCCACAATGCTATTAAAAAAAAAAAAGAGGGCGACAGACACTATTATCTTGTCTACGTTTGACATACTCTTCTAAAATTTCCCACAATTACTGGCCTGATTTCAGCTCTACTGGTGGTAGAAAATGTAGAAATGTAGAAATGCTGGTAGACACAGGGCACTGATGTGAGTTGGTGCTTCACTTCACCCATTGTTATTTATTGCTCTTTATTATTCATGTGTTACAGTTTCTAGGAGCCACAGCCATAGATCAGAGCCCCATTCTGCTAGGCAGCTGGCCAACACCAGAGAACAGGACTTTCCCTGCCTCGCTGGGTTAAAATGTGATTGTTACAGTTCTGGTGAGCAATCCACAGGAAGATGTCTCTTGGGTTAATGGAAACGCAGAGGCAACTGATACAGTTCCAAGAAAATTCAACTACTAAGTTGTGCTTTGACAATAGTTTCTATGGGGATGTTGTGCTTCCCTTGCCACGCTAAGAGCAAGTCACTTCCTGATGCTTGGTTCTACTCTCTACCACAATAAAAGTACTTTGAAAATAAATATAAAAGTTGGAATGGGAAAGAAATAAATGCTCATGGTGCAAGGTTTGGAGTAATTTGTAGCTTTTGTCCCCTAATTATAGAGACAGCATGTTCTTCCTGCATTTGAGTATAGGTTTTTGGAATGGATGATAAATTGAAAGTAGGTTTTATCTTTCTTGTAAAAAAAATCTCTTTTACAAATATTTGATTATTTATATTGCTATCCTCATAATTTGGCATGGCAAGTTCACTCCCTGCAGAGCGATGGGTCGCACGTCTTTTTTCAGTAAATACATAATAAGGAAGGATGGAAGTTTTGTTTCACTGAACCATCAATGTCACTGATGGTGAACCACCAATGTAATTAAATCTACATTAAGTTGACATGAAGCAGCAAAGGATCCACTATTCCCAGAGAATTTCAGATCTTTTGATTGATTTGAGATCCAACTATCTGTTTACAGCCTGTTCAGCTTGCTCTAATTATTTTTGATTGAACAAATAGCAAGGCTTTGGCTTATAAAAAATATGAAGCTGTAACATAGCCCTTCTAGAACAGTCATTTTACCAGAATAAACTTCTAATTCTGTAGCAAAAAGATATGGTTTCATATATCTGTAGGATTAGATGAGACTGAAATACGCAATGGTATGGCAGTAATTGATGGACAACCCATGAAGTATCAGTCTGTCTCTAAGCTTAACTATCAACAAAATGGAATAGTTGCTGAATGAAGTTAGTACAGAGCACTAGCATTAGCAATGCCTGGAGCATTTCTACCTATGCTGGATTACGTTAATTCTTGATAATGCTTGGATAGTTTCTGCTCTAGCCTCAAATGCAGCTTTGCTGGGAATTTACCATGTTGTGTAATGAGATTAATGTTTATTTTTGGAGTTCGTTCATAAGTACTGAAGTCATTTCCTCAAGACGTTTTTAAAATACTTTATTATTATTGTATCAACTTTCCATTGTACCATCATAATATTTTTGGTTGTGGAGGTGGCAAACATGCAGGCATTTCAAAAAGAAGTTATGAACTCCGAGCCCAACCGGTGGGATTTCAATTTTCATTTTTTTTCATTTTCAGTCTTAGATGATGATGTATCTTGGGGTCTGGTACAATGTGATGCAAATTGCTTTTATTTCATTTTACATTGTTTAATAGCTAATTTGGAAAAAAGTAGAGGGAAAATGCAGTGAGGTATGGATGCCTTCAAGAGTGGGCCAGTGACTGGTACATTCTATTAACTTCCATGGAAGTGGCATTTCAAGGTCTGAACTGGAAGAGGTTATAAGGATGTAATTCCCCTGCCTTTCAAGCCTCCAGGGATCTTTCACTTTTATGCAAGCTCTTCATGGTCTTTTGCTAAGAAATATTCTTCTTTCCCCTTGTCCGGGTTACTCAGAACTAGAATGCCCTCTTGCACACTGGGTGGTGGTCGTTGTAGTTGGTTGTTCTTTCCTTTTGTATCTTTCTCTCTTGCCGCTTTTCCACTTTAATACTAGACTTTTTTTATTATAATACTAGACTTTTATTCTGTGTGATCATGATTCCCTGTGTCAAAACCCTGATGGGATGTCACTATTTCAAAGTGCATTTAGGGTCCCATGGCATAAAAATGATGCTACAGTCATACACCCCTTCTTGTCCTCATGGTGAGGGGAAGAAAAGATGACAGAAATCAACTCAATCAAGCATAGCTCAATCAAATGATGTCAGGAAATGCAAAACAAAGGCTGAAGAGTTTAGCAGTACATTAGTGAGGACTTGACTAGGTCCATTAATAGAAAAGAAACACTGATATTACATATATATTTTTAGGGTTACAAGGAATGAATATTAATCCTGGTATAAAACAAGCAATAGGAAATATCCCAATATGAAAACTTTCTGGAAACTGTTCCAGGAAGCCAAGTATCATTATAGTTGCCTTTAGTGATGAAGCATTTCAGAGATAGGTCAAATTCCTTCCTATATTAAATTGCAGTAAAGACCATAGAACATCTGGGAAAATCGGGTATGTCAAGAAACACTGTAAATGGCTTACATTCAGGCTTGCCTGTATAAATGGTATAAATGGATATTTTTTCTACAATTCTTTTTTTCAAAAGCAGTCTGTGAGCTAGGGAGATACACAAAGGTATTTGACGCAACATAGTTCACTTAAATATAGCATTGATACTCCGGAAAAGAAAAACCCAAAACTTGAATAGAGGAATGATGGCCTAAGTGATTATGGTTTATAAAAACTGGAAAGGGTTGGGCCAAAAGAAAAACAGAGACATGAAGATTTACCTTGTGGTTTTTATCTTGGATATATTAGTTTTTGCAAATGGACCAGAAATAGCTTAATATTTCAAATTTTTATCTGTGAAATTATTGCTCACAATTCATGAATCCGTCTTCTGCTTTCCTTAGGGAGTATATGTCTGAAATCTTTAAAAGGATAATGGAATACTTAACTTTACTGCAAAGTTTAAGTCAAAATAAAATATTATCTGGGCAAGAGAATCAAACATACAAATATTATTTAAAACAATAGGAACAAAAAACAAAACTTGTCTCTTGTTTTATTCTGTTCTTGTATCTTTTTGCAAATATTAGAGGTAGAGCCCTGTACCCAAAATATCCCTTGATATGCTGTGTAGTGAAAATTGCTTTATGAAGTTAATTTGTCATAGCTGAAATTCCATATGAGAAATAATGACTCCTCGTGTCAACTTATTATTGCATAGTGCCCTTGACAGTAGAAGTGGCAAGTATCTAGCAGTTACAGTAGAACTGGTAAACTGGCCAAGACCTGGCTAGAAATCTTTGACCTCCTGGTGTTTCAATCCAGCCTTGAATGTAGGTCCCAATTTTTGCAAGAGTGTAGTGTTCGCATATTGAACTCCCTCCTACTCAGGGTGGGCTCAAGGCCTTCTCATTTGGCCTCATTTGGTCATCTGCAACTTCCATATGTTTGACATGATGATAATGTGCTGCTAAAAAGTGATTTTCTGTTCATATCTTTCTAGGCCAAAACTTCAACTTAAGATGGCAAATGCCCAAGCCAGAGCTTATGAGTGACCAGCTCTTTTTAAACCATTAGGCTGAATTTGAGTGTAACTTTCATGCTGAAAAACCATAGGTAACAAACCTGTTACTAAAGCTTGTTGCCTCATCAGCCTCTTCAGTTTCCTGCTGAGAGACTGTTGTGTTGTGTTACTCAACCTTGTCTCCTTCTCCTGTGGAGGTACCATGAAGAAACTGAAACTTTAAGTAAGCATGCTAAATTAGGTTAGATATTTAAACTTCAGTTTTGTCATGTTTGATTTTTGCTGCTTAGGAGTGAGGAGAAAATGTTAGGAGAGGAGGCTTTAATTCAAAATTTCCAGGTATGTCTCTTGCAAACCTGTCTAGCACTGTTGTTACAACAGTCTGCCTTGTGTTATGTTTGTAGTTCTACAAGTCCAGAATACAAAAAAGATAAGTGGCATCTAAAAATTGTATTGAGGTATATTTATATGGGAAATTATTCTTCCTAGAAATGGTATGTTTCTATAGTTATGTTTCCTTTTATGGCAGTTTGGCACACAGAGCCGGTACAAGGTCAGATGCAAGCTGAGCAAGTGTCAATAGATAAAAGACTTTATTATCAAAGTATTCATTCACATGTAATATTTCTTGGCAAATGGGAACTATTCTAGAAACATAAGAGTTTAGATGAGCAGCCATAGAGCACATGCTGTAACCAGGTGGCTGGTGGTACCAAGCAGTCCCTTTAGCCTGAGCCGACAAACCCATTCCCTGGCAGTTCTACTGAAGTATCTTCGTGCTTTATAAGCTTGCCCCTCTTAAATAGCAGCTTCAAGCCTTCTGTGCCTCCCAGAGGCAGGAAATACCTGTCTAATTCGTGTTGCTTCTGCAGCCCTCCTTTTGCCGTGTTGCTTCTATTTGCAAGCAGCATAGCTCCAGGGGCACTCTGTTGCCACTTGAGATGGAGACAGAAACCACAGCACCATCTTCACTGTAAGCAAAACTCTTTTCACATCTATCAAGTGTCTGAGCAGACAAAAGAGCTTTGATCACTTTCAGTCTCTTTTAACAAGGGACTTGTTTTAATTATAGAATGCTTTAGCTATTACTACACATTTGCCTGGCACAGTTGGCATATGACATCATTTTACAAAAGCTTGGTTTCTTTAGAGCATTCCAGCCTTAGGCTGCTGTTCTTAGAGCTAAAGAAGGAGCATTATTTTCCACCAACTGAAGAAGGTATCTTTAAGCTAGAGCCAATAAAAATAAGATGATAATCCAGAATCATTCTCAAGTAATGACCGCAGAGCAGCAGTCACCTAAGGAAGACTTATTCATAGTCACCATCGCACTCTTTCCGGTGACCTCATGACAGTACCAAGAACGTTCCCATTTCCTCCGAGAGGGGAAAATAGGATGGAATTCCTGGTGATCACCCCACGAATTTTCTTTTTGTAAAATCATATTATACCCTTGGAAAGGAATGCCCAGGAATGTTTTTCTTTCCTTGCTTTATGGGATAGATAATATAGATGAAGTGCAATGTGGGGTTAGTATAATGTAGGAAGAAATTTCCAGATCTGTCCTTTAACAATGAAGGCAGGGAATAATATTTGGTGTGTCAGTTTGCCTTCAGTGTCACATATATATTGTATAAAATACAGTAATATTTTATCTCTATCAGGATTTTTTTATTTCACAAAACAAATGTTCATTTACAGATTGGATGTGAATGATTTACTTCAAGTGCAGCAAAGTATGAGGAAATGGGCCTTGTTAAATACATTTTAGTATTTCTTTAGGAGGACAGAATATTGAAATTATTCTCAATGGCCTTTATGCAGTGCAGTGTATATAGTATGCACCTATTCTAGCATTTGGGTTTGTTTTTTTGTATCTCCTCATTCAGTTTTTTAACTTGGAGAAAAAAATGATCCTAACTTAATGAGATGTAAATGATTCTTTTTTTTTTCACACAGCATAGTATGTTTAAAACTTAGCATAATGTGGCTACAATATTATGACAGAGGCTGTCTGAAGTTAAAGTTTTTATCACAAGTTCATTGACTGAGCTTTCAGAAATAGAGACAGCTGAAATAAAACTTTACAACTTGGTCTTTGCCTATAATTTTTTTCTTGATTTTTGGGGGGGGATGTATTTGGTTTAGGATTTTTTTTTTTTTTTTGCATAGCCAGTTAAGACATATTAGAGTACTGTCTCTAGTTAAAACAAGAATTATATATATATAAATCCCTCACTGAATCATGGTATTTCTAGTTCTAATTTTGCTCAGTTCTAATTTTATTGACTCTGATAGGTAGAATGATGAATCTAGGCACAGGATGCATATATATTTGCATACCTTTGTAAATATTTCAATCTCATTTTTGTATAAATTAGAATTTCTCACTTCCCTATTACACAACTGAAAGATTTTGTTTAGGTTAGTTTGTAATTTTTGCAGTATAGATCCTATTCCAGTGCATTATCTCTTGTGTACGTGCATCCCTACCCAGCAGCTTCTTGGTGATCTCTAAACTTGGCTTTTTACTGAATTAAATGTAAGTAGAGCTACACTTGTGATATATGGCAAACCCAATAAAGATTAGTACACTTGAAGTTTATTTTATATGTGTTTTCTCTAGAAAATTTGTCAGTTTACTAGTTGGTAACTTTTTTTTCGGTAAGTCTATGCAGTTATATAGCTTGCTCACTTAGTATTTGGTATCACTAGGTGTTTGACTAGGTGTTTTCAGGTACTCAGGTCTCTTCAGAAAAAATAAAAACTCTGATCTAGTTTGAATAAATCTTTAAAATCTCAATATATTTTCAGATTACTTATTCTAATGGTTTTAGAACCAGTATTTAATAGTCATGACTTTGTTTACTAGTGTAATGAAGTTTTTGTGTTACTCATATGTGCATAATTCAAAAAGCTCCAGCCATTTATCTGCACTGTGTGTATTACATAAGATATGGCTTATGGAATATTAAATTAGCACATAGGATATATATTTGCATCCAGGACACTAGAGTTGGTATCAAAGCTCCAAAATCTCATTAAATTGGCTGATTATGGATGCTATTCAATACCATTTTACATTTGGCAGTTACAGCCTTCTGGTTTTACAAGGTTGAATAACATTTTGTTTTCTTAAGCTTTGGATTTTCATGCCTCCAGAAAGAGAACCTCATTTTCTATTTTAGAAAAACATCTCTCCGCCTACAGGGAGCATCTACATGACAAAATTAAACTGTAGATCTGTAGTCATCTTTATCACACTAATCCTTCCCCAGGGATTAGCCTGTATTTATGGTAGCGTCTGAAGTCTTTCAGCATGTTTAACGAGTGGATTCATGTGATCTTTAATTACGCTATTCAAACTCTTGTTCAATTTAATGCTCAGACAAGTCATGTTCTTCAGGAGCCATTTGTATGTCCAGGGTGAGAAGTTGGCAGGATAACATCATTGCCAGTCATAGCAGCTCTGATTTAGCTCCACTGGTGTGACATATTGAAACCTTATGAAATTTCTGCATTATGTGCAGGGATGCCAGTCTTGTCAGCTGGTGAAAACTGTGCTCTGTAACCAGCTGCGTTTTCAGTTCAGGAAGGCTCTAGCATGGGCCAGAGACACAAGTGTTGGCCTCCCCTGTGCATGTTCCCATCGTGGCTATAGGTGGTTAGTCGGTGGGTGGAGGATTAACGCAGTGATGTTTTGGGAGGGCAACCTGCATTTTCAGGAGCTACGCTCTGTTTTGTAACATGTTGATAAGTGAGTCTTCCCCCAGCAAATCTGATCCAGCCCTGGAGCTCAGCTGCTGATGCCGTCCTTTTCATGTAGCTGACATGGTTTTGATAATGTTTTGGCAAGAAATAATAATAAAAAAAAATGTGAGTTGATAATGCATAGATAATATTTTGTCAACACTAAAAGTTTACAAGTCTATGGAAGTTTTGTGCCTGATGCAGTCTGGCTTTGCTGGTAGTCCCGTTAGCTGTGGTGCCTGGCACAGGGTCATGAGAGAACTGCTGTGGGCCCTTTCTCTCCCGTATTTTCCCTGAAAAGGAGCAGTGTAGGTCTAGAGGGGGATACAGAGGAAGGGAGACCTTTGAGGGGCTGTTTCGGACAGGTTTGCGAGAGCTCTGGGTTAACCCAAATGGATGTTAATTGGGCTGCAGCCTTCAGCTGCATTCTCTTCATGCCGTTTTACAAGCTATAAACTTAAGAGAAGAGGAGGGGGGATCGCAGAGGGAAGAGAAGACAAAAAGAATACTAATTTAAAAAGTACAAACCACATTTCTGCATTTCTCTTGAGCTCCTGCCGCTCCTTTGGGTTAGCGCAGCCCCTTGGCCTCTCCTTGTCTGCAGGCCGCGGAGCTCCACTCTGCTCCATCTCCTCTGCTTCTCGTTAGCGCCCACCCCAAAATGTCTTGAAAGGCCATGGGCACCTTCCCCGGGCCCGGCCTGATGCTTGGGAGAGGGTCTGAGGTCCACTCCTGTTACCTTCACTTTGCTGTAGAAGGAAATCGCTCCAAAACAGCAACTTTGGGAGAAGCCACTGGCTGGAAAACATGAATTTGTGGAAGTTACGCATAACGGGTGCATTTATTCCAAAGGATGCTTGGCTGGAAAGTGTTTTTGCTCNCTCCACTCTGCTCCATCTCCTCTGCTTCTCGTTAGCGCCCACCCCAAAATGTCTTGAAAGGCCATGGGCACCTTCCCCGGGCCCGGCCTGATGCTTGGGAGAGGGTCTGAGGTCCACTCCTGTTACCTTCACTTTGCTGTAGAAGGACATCGCTCCAAAACAGCAGCTTTGGGAGACGCCACTGGCTGGAAAACATGAATTTGTGGAAGTTAACGCATAACGGGTGCTTGGCTGGAAAGTATTTTTGCTCTGAGTGAGGGAATCCTGGCTTTTGATCTGGCAGAAGGAGCTAGTGTATTAGCAGAGGTAGCTAGCGCAGTGGTAAGGGTACGTGCCTACAGCGTAGGAAACATACCTTTTGCTGGGAATGCAAAGCACGTCTCCGGGGAGTCCCCTACCGTTACACTATTCACTTCCCTTAGGTGGAATTACTCCATTTGCTATTTAGGAAAAAAGAAAAAAAATCAGCAGGACTTCAAGTCTGGACCTTGCATAGGACTTGGTCATTCTCTAACTCCATTACTGCTTAATGAGGATTGAAAATTGGACACCCACAACTAGCTGAAGAAATACTCACCCCTCTCTATGATGGTACCTGTCTCTGAGATGCTACTTAGCAGAGTGTCTCCTCCTAGCAGGTCTTCTACACCTCCTGGAAATGGATAAAGGAGCCTTCCTTTATCTTGTTTTAGTTTTTAGACTCCGTTCTGAGAAAAAAAAATCGTCTCTTTTTTCTTCCCGAAGAACTTATAAATTTCACTTCATTTCAAAACAACTTGAAAGCAACCATGTTGGCTTCCTTCTTTCTAACTGCAAAACACAAATAGGTGTTCAAGCTTTTGCCTTTATTTGGAGCATTATTAAATAGCTTGGTTTACCAGTAAACGAAGATGGTACCTTTTCTTAATCACTTTCTTCTGCTTGCCAGTGAAACATATGTATTTTTAATTACTTTCTTCTGTTTGCCAGTGAACTGAGATGTTTTCTGTTTTTTATTGTGGAATTGTGGCATTTTTGCTAATACCTATGGAATTTTAGGGTTAAAGGGGAACCCAAGAGATCACCTAGTCCATCTCCCTGCCTCAAGGCAACATGAGCTAGTGCTCATGTTTGTCTAACTTGTTCCAAAACCTTCTAGCTACTTTTTAACACCCCAGGCATCTATAACAGAGATTCATTCACTACCTTTACTCGTGAATATTTTTTCCTAGTGTTTTAAAAAAAATCTTGCCATTAAACCGCTCACTTCTTGTCTACTTCTTGTGGATATGGGGAACAGATTGTTAGCTTGCCCTTTGCAGTAGCCATTTTTGTATTTGAAAAAACATACTGTGTCTCTCCTATCTAATTTTGTCTAGCTAAAGCTCCAATTCTTTCCATCTTCCCTTGCAGATAATGTTTTCTGCAGATCGTGCTTACTGGTGTCCTGTATACCTGCCAATTCTTCTTAGGCAAAAAAGGATTTATGTATTAACTTATTTATTTGTCAGAATATCCTTTCTGATAAATCAATCAGTTTGATTTTGTTTCTCCTAGAAAATTAACCCTTCTAAAGCTTTCTTTAATTTTTGGTTCACCATTATAATTATGGATAAAGCCAACACAAAATTAGCATATGTTGATGAAGTGTCTTTTATTTTAGGGAGTTAGTGACAGGTATGGTATATGCTTGCCACGCTTTTACTTTTTCCTCAGTATTTGCTTAGAGCCACTGCTGGAAATCAGATACTGGACTGGGAAGGTGAGACAAATTGTGACTTTCTGCTGTAATCATTCATACTTTTCAGTGAGGTTTTACTGCTAGGTATACGGTGTTCTAGGCTATGTTTGTGTAGGGCAATGAAGAATTGGACATGTCAGAAGGCTTTTTGGATGGTCATTTCGTACTAAGTTTATAGTCAGAAGCCTTGATTGTTTTGATGCTGCTGCTGAAGCATTATTTGCTGTCCAAAAGAACAGCCAGCTAATGCCGTGGATCAGGAGGAGACCCTGGCAGACACTTTCTATGGAAATAATTTCATCCCAGTTTAAAATGGAGGGACTCGTGGTGACTACATCTGCCTTCTTGGAAGCATTTATAGATGTCAGAGGGATCATGAAGCACTTGTGATGTTTGGTAAAATCTTTAACAAGAGATCACCATAGCAGTAGCCTTGAATTTTCAATAACTGTCTTTTCAAAAATGTCTGTCCCACGGGGGAAATAATGTTTGGTTTTGATTTACAGATTCAATGTAAAGAGTTCTCTTATTTGTATAGGGCTATTATTAAGTCAGTAGATCTCAAAAGATTTAAAGCACTGGGCTACAGTGGAACTTTTATTTCCAAATCCCCATCTTCTTTGGGAACAGAAACATTCAAGGTGGAAAACCAGCTTATGAACAAATACTCTTCCAAAAATACATTGTTTTTCAGTATCATTGCATTTTCATAAAAGCTGGGGTCTTTTTTGGATTTTGTCTTGTTTTTGTTTCTTGAGACATCACATGGTCGCCTATTCAGACATCTGTCACTGTCCCCACTCATTTCGTGGAAGTTCTGTTTGAAGATGTGTGCACCTTGTCTAAAAAGCCAGCTGGGATGCCACAAATAGCGTCTGGTCTATTTATGACTGCAAAGTAATTACAATGGAATTTAAAGACTCAGTTTATAGATCCAAGACGAGGATTTTCTGTGTACACTAAAAGGATGAATCCTTTCCAGACCACTTCTTATTTGGCTGAAGATGAACTTGAGGAAGCATTTTGGAGTGTCAGCCAAGGCTGCTTTTAGAAAGACCTGGGTGGGATTCATACTGTTGATATCCAAATAAAAAGAGGCCCTGATTTTAATCTCTGCATGGTTACTTTATTGTAGTTATGAAACCATGAATTAACTTTAAAGCTTTCAGGGATGAAAGGAGACATATAAGCAAGTGCCTGTTATCTTTTTTAGATTCATGGGAAAATATTTTAACCAGTGTCCTAGTGGCTTTGTCTTGTGGACTTGTCTTTTGTTTATTCTGTTTCTGAGTGGTATGTGTTTTAGCTGCTTTCCTAGGAGAGCAAGGGAGAGCGCATGTGAGAGAAAAATGTGCAGGAATGGAAAAGGAAAATAGGCATCAGTTGAGGGAGGTGGAGGCAGAGAGGTATGGTTAATCTGTTGTGTTTAAATGGAAGGGGGGGAAAAAATTCTCTGCAGTACCTAAATAACAAGTTCTTGGCTTAAAGTGAAGCAGAACAGAGCTTTCCTTGGTATATGTCACTGCATGTTGGTGTTTTTCTAACCTCTTCCAGCGGAACAGCTGTTGTCGGGATTAAGTAAGGAGGTAACAATATCGAATGGGGAAGAATACAGAAATGATCATCAAGAAGAATAATTCTTAGATTCTGTAGAAGCCTGACAGAGAGTTGAAATTTGCTCTCTCCTTGATTCCCTTTGACTTCCCAGCAACCCCTCCCTGCATCTGGAAATCAGGTCCATGTTGGTGTAATTTGTCCAAAAAATACACGAGTTCCACATATAGTTTTAAAAATCTAAGGCAAATGCAGGTAGCTTTGGAACAGGAGGAAAAAAATACTTTCTAAGCAGTGTAAAAGACAAGGACAATGTGTATATATATATATAGAGAGAGAAAGAGAGAGAGGGAAAGGGGCATCTTTATCTTAAAATTAGCACATACCTCAACAGGACAAAAGTCTGTGTGACTGTTCTCTCAACTGTAGCTCAGTATTTTGCTATAATGTATTATACTTTTGATATTTTTAAGCATAAAATATGCAGATATTCCGAAATATATAGTGGCAATCTGTGGCTTGCTTATGCTAAAGTCAAATGGGCTTTCCCGGGATAACTAGAAGGCAAAACTGGACCCATCTGGTGATAATGACGTTAATTAGTGAGGCTAATGATGTATGAGCAGTGCAGGAAAGAGAGAACTTGAGCAAAAAAATGACATCACTTTGAATTTAGCCACTCAATGAACACACACAGTGTGTAACAAGCTTGCTTCTCCTCATCAACACAAGCAGAATCAGATGTCTCAAGTCCATCTTTCAGTCTTTTCATCTGGAAGCCGTGATTCTTAAGCGGAGCTGCAAGATGGCAACGCTATTAGAAAATGCACTTTCCAATCGAAATTGGCTATGCTTAATTTAGGCCTCTTGATGGCTGAAACATGACTCGCATTTCCCTCTTTCTTCCCTCTGCTGTACCCTGTGTGTGTTTTTGGTTTGTTTGTTTGTTCTGCTAGTCATTTTACAGCTTTAAAGAATATATTCGAGCATATGTAGCTGAATCTGTGCGTTTTGTACAGCTGGAATCAAATAAATGCAAACACAAAGTTAGGACAAGCCCGGTGAGCCGAAAGGATGGGCTCAACAGAGAACAGAGTGATGTTGTCCTTCTGAGAAGTCTAACAATCGATGTCCCTTTTGCAGGAGTTTTGCAAAAAAAAAAACCTCAGGACTTTCTTAAATCAGGATTATGCAGTTACTGCACTTTCTGTGCCAAAAGTGACAGACCTTGAGTGCTTTGTTTTCCTATTAGCGTCCAGTTAACCATGGTCATATGTAACTGCAGTTCATGTTGGCAAACAGAAGTGATGCTATCTTGGGGAGCAAACAGTTATTTGCACGGTTTGTCCGAGGCTGGTAATTACTTGTGTTCACCCTGAAGATCTGCTCATTTCCAGCCTACACCCTTTTGCTATTGCTGCCTTTCTCAAAGAAGAAAAAAGAACAACCCAACTGCAGATATTTTAGTGTGCCTCTACAAATATTATTGCAACTGTGTTGGCAGGAGTGAGAATTGCTTGTTGGGTCAAAGGCTGCTAGTTAAACAAATAGAGTTATGCCACTCTGCCTGCCTGTCACTTACAGGAGCACTGCTGCATTTTTTGGGCGGTGGGAGAGAACAAGATTAATACAACCAAATATTGGAAGTTATTTATAACATTGCACGATGCAAATATTTCTAGAGTAAAGCACACTTTTGTATCCGTGCCATGTGAAACTTGTTCTTGTCCACAGATTATTGGGAATTTAAGAGTTTTCAAACTCTCTATACTTCTTCCTTCTCCTGAATCTATATGGCAGGACTTGACTCCAATATCCTGCTCTTTCAGCATGGGCAAAATGCCTGGTGAAATCAGCAAACTCATAAACTGGACTTTTAACAAGTAACAAGATCTGAATATACGAAGTGCAGCCATCATCCCTATTTGAGAGGAGAAAAAAAAATGCCCTTAAAAGCTTAGCTGAGGCTAAATCATCATTTACTTAATTCAGTTGACATTATTTAATGTTGGCAGCAGCATGTGTGTATGTACCACTGCCCTCCTAGTCAATGGAAAATGTCATAACCATTCAAGTGATTTATCAGTTTATAATTGTTAGGCTCTGCAGTAGCTAGAGGCCATGAGGAAGATAGTAGAGATTCTGCTTTAGCTCAGATTTTCCCTGTGGAAACATCCCACAGAAAGGGAGTAAAAATTAAATCAGTGCTTAACTATAGAAATGTAATAGGTTTTTGGATGAGAAAATCCTATATGATTTACTACTATAATTATAATACTTATCTTTAAGCTGTTTCGTAAATTGTAACACAGAATTATTCTTCCTATGGGATGATTGAGCAAAATAAAAAACTTTTTTTTAGGAGAGAGTATCATTCTCCATTAAATTCTATAGAATTTCTCTAAAACAATCCAAACAAACAATGCCCAAAAATAGCACAGAATGCAAGTTTGAGGTTTTATAAGGGCAACTGTGAATAGTTGATCTAAACCGAGGAAAAAAACATAGGAAGGAAAGCAGGATAATCTGACACAATTGCAGCTCAGTCTACCAAGCCACATCCACACACCAAAAAAAAAAAAAAAAAGATGGGTTTACTTCCTCTCAAAATTCCTGCCTCATTTTTCTCCCTTTTGATTCCAAGCTGTGCTGTGGAATGCTGCAACACCAGACTAAATTGGGTCTCCTAAACCCACCTGGAGTTCTTTGGTAAGAAATTATACCTTCCAAATACAAATTGAAAGTTAAATGATAAAATGAGTCCTGCAGATAGCCCGAATCAGATATCAGAGCTGCTTCCATCCTGCCAGTTTCAGAAAAGATGATATTTCATTGTTCCCTCTATTAATTGTTTCCTTAATCCTTTCCTTGCTTGTGCACTTTCCACGGTTCAAATGATCTCTCCTCATCCTGAATGCAAAAAGCTCTGAGCTCCCCGATTATGTGTACGTTTAGTTCTCCTTCTCAGCCTTCGTATATTCTTAAAACAAAAATCCATTTTGTGTCATCTTTTTGTGCATTTTCTACAGTAAAGATATGCTTGAAGAGTTACAAGGGCAGAATTGCCCTCACAAAATAAGATGTCAAACATTGCCTACTTTTTCTGGGCCTTATTTATTTGAGCAATTATAGAAAAATCCTGTACATCTTAGTAGAAGAGATTACTCTCTCCTAAAACTGTTCTGTAGTGGATTTATTTATTTTTTGTTCATTTTACAATCATGCCATAGCAAGAATTGTTCACTCCACGAGTCTCTTTAAAGGGTGGGCATGATGGAGAAAGGAATTGTCAATTTGAGAAAATGCTGTTTGAAAACTTCAGACCCCTGTTGAAATCCAACAGCAAGTTGAATTTCATATAAAAGAGAACAGAAAAATACTTTGGGTTTTCTAAAGAAATGCAAACCTGCATGTAATTCCAGCAGTGATCACAATGTGTTCATATTAAATTCAGCACTGTGTCATTTAGTTGTTTGGCTGAAGGTGCTGAGTAGCTGCCTCTCCCTGGCACTGAGTTGTGCTTAAGCCGTGGCCCTCATTCCTGTGCCTCTCTTCCCTTCCTGATGTGCTTACACGAGGTACACGTGTAACCTTTGCACCGTTGGGAAGCTGTGCTTTTAACAAAGCTGCATATTTGTTTCCAAAACACTGATTCAGGCTATAGGCAGCTTTGCTCTTTTCCTGTCTCCAATGGGGCACTGTGTTTGCGAGGTTAATATATAGCTGGTGCTTCATTGCGCCATTGCATATATAGCTTCATTGCACAGTGGCCCTGACGGTCTGTATTAACTGAGCTGGCCTTGGAAGGGACTATGCCCAGCACGTATTCCTGGACCATTATACACGTTTCTGTGCATAAGACAGGAGATCATTCCTATAGGATGCAAGTCTAGACTGAAAAGAAATAGCTCTAACTAGTCCTGTGCATAGACCCTTGTTAAACTATGTATCTATTTCTGCTCTGTGAGTTTTACCCAACAATGTTCTGTTACTTGAAATTAAACACAGTACGGGAGGCCATTGCATCCTTGTAAGTAGCAAAGAGTTAAGGAACTAAGAAAGACACTCCAACTTTGGGGGAAGACAGAAAGACATGTTGTTGCAGCCTGATGAAGATTACCAGACCACCACCGAAAAGCCCCAAAGCATCCTTCAAACCTCAGGAAAAAATGCACTAAAAAGTTACCATGAGAACAACCAATTTAATGAACCAATAAAAAAAGACAGCTATCTACACCTCAACCAAATTATACAAACAAACAATAAAAACAGAACCGTAAATCAGACGAACTCTAAAACTAAGCAGGAAGTGGAAAAACTAAAATAATATGCAGGAAAAAAAGGGGGAGGGGGGTGGAGGAGAAGAACCCTCTAAAAATCCAACAGTAACTATGATATAAAGGAGAAAATAGGAATGCTGTATAGAAAACAAACTTAAATATCATCACAGGGAAAAATGCTAAACCAAGTAGATTGTTCTGTCTAGATAAGTGGTGGCATTTTTGTGTGTGATTTCTACATATTTTTTACCTTATCGGGCACTGTGTACCATCCACTATATTGAAGTGTGGATATATTATGCTGACAGCAATGGAGAATATGTCGGATCTCAGCATCCAATTCCTTCTTTGAAAAAATCAAATATGTAAGATTTTGATTATGGAAATATCAGCCCGCATCTCCTTGGACTTTTGGGTCCCTTTAATTGAAGGCTTCAGTATTTGCCTATTATTAATAGTGAGTAATAAGGAACTACAAAGTGGTGTTATAAAGTGACATTTACTTGACCAAGCACTAATTAACTTAAAAGGAATTTAGTATCTATTGCTATTAGCTAGGTTTGATTTCCAAAAGGAATGGAAAGAACAAATCATGAGGAGGAGAGGCTATTAATATGAAGAAAAATTTTTAAAGAAGAACTTAGATGTGATTAAAAGACAAGTGAGACTGGGCCCCCCAAGATTAATTTACAAAATGAGCATATCTTGGAAGTGTTCTGTCTTCCTCAACCAAATGGTTTAATTCGCATAAGATTTATGAATGTGATGTCAATAAAAATTTATGCTGTAAAAAGTCTTTGCATACTTCAGTGTGCTGGAAGTATCTGTCTTTCTATTTTACTTATGAGATAAAATGTAATTTCTCAAATTACTGGAGTCCATTAAGGAAGAACAAGACTGTGTGGTCCAAAATCTCAAAGGGATTCTGTTTTATGTTCGGGAAGCAGTTTGTTCATGTTCTCCCAGACAAATATTTGTTACTTAGACATTAAATCAAAGATGGGTCCATGCTGCCAAATGGACTTGAATTCAAACCATTTGAGTATTCTAGGTTTCCTTCCAGAGCTTTGATTTGTGCCCATCTCTAAATTAATAGGAGGCTTTTAATCTCTCTATCATTTTACTAGCATTAGTTAACAGATAAAACTACGTGAACATTAAAGGGGGGAAATGGTGCATTTTTGTTTGAATGTTTCTATTAATTTTATTTAGCCCGCCTTTGAGTTTACCTCTTCCCACTTTTTGGCAAGGTCATGGTTCTCACATATTTGAACAGGCAAAATTGAATTTGCATATGAGAAAACTTATAATGGAAGTGGGTTTTTTACATTCTTTTGACAAAGAACTAAGGACAAGTAACTAACACAGCACACATTGTCATTTAACAAGTGGAAGAGACTGATCCACACTTCGTATGTAGTCTAAAAATTGCAAGTACCTCTATTAAGGGAGCTTGAGCAAAGAACTTGCTCTTGATTGTCCTCCTTGCAGAAGGAAAAATTATTTCTCTACTTTTAAATTCCCCAGACAGATCATTAATTAAAAATAGATTTGGATTTTCTTAATCTCTTTTTTAAAAGGGGGAATCACTTCCATTGCTTATGAGAAGCAAAATTCCTCTCTTGGTTTGAAGTCAAAAGCTGACTTAAAATACGCCCAAGCACATCATTTCAGAGAAGCTAGAGCCTGGAGATCAGATCCCCATAAGTGTCTGTGCCACAGCTGGGAATGCATCTCGGTATTTCTTGGGATCCAGTCCTATGATAACATTCAGAGTTATTCCAAGCGGATCAGGGCCTCCCAGAATAGCTATGGCATATGGGAAACAGTGCAAAGACTGAGATTTCACAGCAAACTTGATCAGTTTACAGGGAATGTTATGACTTGATATTATTACTGTTGTATTGGAGCATAAGAAATATGTTTGAGGATTTTTTTTTTTCTTTGACAATCCTCACTACAATTATTTTCAGTCTGGAAAGCCAAAGTTACAGTTACATAAGCTCCAAAAGATGGGAGATTCAGAAGAGTGGCAGTGTTGACTTTAGCAGGAATCATCACATAGAAGGCCCTTAGCTATTTGCACCAAAATAATGCATAGATTTGCTATAAACATTAGCAGCTTTAAGTAAACCAACATGTTTCCATTGCAGAGAAATCACAACTGAGGTTAATCATGAGGAAGACACACATTTGAGAAGAATGACACATCCTCTGCACGCTAGTCTCATGTCTTTTTAGCTGTTTAGCAGTCAGAACATATTTTAAGTGTCATCGCTCAGCATTCCTGCTCCTTCTCTCGTATGTTCTCTTTCTCACCTAATGTCAAGTTGCATTTTTCTGAGGAAAGCCTGAATTTGTTTCCTTGGGGCAGCTGCTGCTTCTTCAAAAAGTCCTGATGTTTTGTATTTTGTTAGCTTTCTTGCTATTGAATCTGCCATCAGATACAAATCTTTCCTTCCACTCCTCTCTTTTACCCTTCCATCAACCTATCCCACTGGTGCAGCGCTGTGGCGATTCTGGTGGAAGCTTTTACCAGAAATTGAATAGAAGTAAATTATACGAGATTTTTTTGTCTTTAAACTGAAAGCAGAATTCTTCCCCAGGTACAGAGAGATACCAGTTTAACACCATATGACTCTCCCTGTTTTGGCCCTGTTCTGGCTGTGTGTATGTTAGGCAGCCAGCTCTCTGCGCAAAGCAAACTCTTCTCAGCTGTAGTTTAGTGGCACAGTTAGTAATGCTAGTATTATAACTGAAAAATATGGTATCATCAGTAGAAAACAAAATCGCTTCATCAGTAAAGATCTGTTTGTTGTGTAGCTGAATGTGTGGTTACTAAGGAACGAGTCTTCCAAGGTGGGGGCCAGGTTTTGAAATTAAAAGAAGTTCCTTATTCATTACAGAGTTTGTTCCCTCTGTCAGTCTACGTCAATAACACATAGTGAAATTGGAAGTTATTCTAGTCCTATTCATTCTGTGTGTGCTGACTGCTACTGAAAAACTCGCAGGATTTTGAGACACAGGCTACATTATAGAATCTCAAATTTTTATGCACTTCTTTGGAGAATCTTTATTTTTAAGGCCTAAACAAATCAAATACCCTGAATTTATTTCCTTTTATTTGTTTACAAGGATATGATTGTGAAACATTGCTAATAAACTTTTATTAGCAATAATAGATGGCAGCTGTGGGTAACATGGACAAAAAGCCATCTCAAAGATTCATTCTTAGGTTGCATGTCATCTGTTAAGCCATGAAGTATAATGACCTTTTCAGAGATCAAAGTTCTTTATTTTTTATTTATTTATCTTTTTAATCCCCCCAAAACATATAAGTTGAACTGAACTCATTGAAGGAAGATCCAGTCTCTAGCAGAATTCAGTTAATGGAATGACAGTGTCGTGGAGGAAGAAAGAAGACAAGCTGTGTGGGCAGGCAGGGGGCTGCATGTACCTTTTCCTGTGCACCCCACTGTAGATCAGAGCCTACGACTCCATGCTCGCCTTCTCCCAGAGCAAGCAGTGGGGCTGCCGGGTGGATTTCGCTGTGTGCTGTGGCGGGTGCGTGGCTGGCACAGAGCACGACGGACGTTGCTGGTGCTCAGCCTGCCCTGCTTCTTCACCCAGAACACTGCAGGGCCTCCTGCAGCTTTACTCTTAGTCCCGAGGAGACTTTTCTTCGGGGCTGACTCCGTTCAGCTGTGTCAGGCTGCCAAGGGGTGACCTCAGCAGCAGCACACAAATTCCGATGTCTCCCTCAGTTTTGTGCTAGTCATTGAAAGTACTTTCTGGCTATAAAGAATTGAGCAATCACCTTCTCTGAAACAGGATGTAGGCATAGTATAACCTCCTAGATTATATGTACTTTGCCATCTGTTAAACTAGGGGTTGGTCAGAAGATTAGTACAGAGTTGATTGGCCTGTCACTGTCTTCCAGCATGCAATGATGAAGGGCCTTAAGTATGAAGCAGCAAACTGATGTGCAAAGGAGTCAACACTTTTCTGGAATGGTACTACCATAAGCATAGAAAAACATTCTTCATTTGGCCACCTTTGACCTGCTGTTTGGACATCATAAAGAACCTTCCTAAAGCTCAAAAGTTTATCTCAGGCCTGCAGGTTGTCTTGTTTTGTGAGTAGTAAACTCCCTGTAATGCAATGTTCTTTAACATTGCTTGTTATTGCAAAGATCAGACTTAGCTCTGTTGTGTGATGGTCTGTGGACTCCGTTATGGATTACCTTAAAGCCAATAGAAACCTTTTTTTTTGGGGGGGGGAGGTGGGTAGCGGGGAGGATTAGCCAAGTATTTCCAAGTCCTGGTTTAACTCATTTTATCAATGTTTTCTGATAAATCAGGAAAAACTGTGATGAATGGAAAACTGTTTTCTTAGAATCTTTCCTGAATTAAAATTGATTCAATTGCTCCATGTTTTCTGGGGAGGCCTCTAGTGTTTTTCCAAAAGTTTCTTCTCTACAAAATGCAAAAGCTCTTGAGTAGAAGCCGAGAGCTACACGACCATACTTCTTGTTGAGCTTTATCAATCTGGTGATGTAAGATTTCTCTTCCTTCCTGCTATCTTTTATGAATGCTACAACATTCCTGATTTTTGTCTGTACCTTCATCCTGAGTGAAGATAGGCTCCTCGAGGAATGCATTCAAACCCCCTTTTGTTGACAGCTGTGCTGACAGTGAACAGATGTTGCAAAGGCTGAATTATATTTCCACAGTCTTTGGTCAACATTTTTTCATCTGTATTCTTCAACAGCCTTGTCCTGTCAATGTTGGTCCATAAACTGCCTTTAGCTGAGAATAATACCAGCATAGCTCCTCAAAAGCACCTGGTACCTTAGCGCTTGTCTTTCACTCATGGTGGGTCAGATCTCCTGGAAAAGCTTCCTGTAAGCCAGTTTCCTAGCAGTTTATTTTCTGGTGGAGTTAATACAGGGTAATAAAGATCCAGCTGCTCTTTGTGTGCAAACTGAGTGATTGCCACCACGCATGTGTTAATGTTGCTCTATATCAAATTCAATGGCTTGCTTGCAAGGCCCAACAGAGCATCCCAGGGATCTCTGGGGCTGGCATCATCATGAAGCTTTTCAGCAATGATATCTCAGCAGCCAGCTTTGGAGGCTGCAGTTCAGAATGAGGGAAGGAGCTATTTTGGGTGGTGTTACTCTGCCACAGACCCAGAGAATTTGGATAAGCACATATATTAATGCAGTCTGAATTCTGGAAGACACCAGATACTGTGGTGATGAGTGCCATACAAGTACCTAGATAAACTAGTTGTTGGGAGGCTGCCAGTATGACATCAAATGAAGTATTAAGTTAACACCTTGTGTCGCATGGTGGCCATGAACATTTCAGTTTGAAGAGCAGAAATTGATACCACTGCGCTATCAGCAACTCCAAATTTTACCATACTCTAGTGGAATAACAAGCCTACTCAATGATGGCATTTGGCTACCAAAACATTATTATTGTGCTTTTTAAAAGAAAGGTTGTGGGACAGGAGTCAGCAAAGAGTACAGGATAACTGGTAAACAGAGAGAGTAGCAAGTAAATAGAGAGAGTACAAGTATTTGGATGCAGCAATATATTGTCTGAGCAGAAACATCTTCCTGTCAATGAAACATCTTCCTGTCAAGTTTTGCTTTGCATCAAGCTGATAAAGCATTGCAGTATGTATAAGCAAATGCATGGTACATGCATCAGTGTTCAGCATCATGAAAGTAAGCTCACTCGGTATATCTTGTTAATTGAATAAATGGCAGTGCTGCATCATATGATATTACCTTATCTCTGCTTTTGGTCATAATTTGTGCATATATATTTGTAGTCCCTTTCTCTGCCTCTCTCTCTCTCCTTCTCTTTTTCTCTCTCTAGAAACATTGTCCAGATCTTCTTTCCTGCCTGTGGGGCCTCACATTAGGGTATCGGATTTTTTCCTATCTGGTGGCCTGCGGTTTGTCCGTTCCTCTATCACTTGAGTGTTTCTATTTTGGTGTCAACTTATAACATCACAGACTTGAGATCAGGGTTTCTAACAAAGATATTGGACCTGCATCATTCTTTTTTGAGGCCATAAAAACCACCTCTTCTCTTCACCCAACACACATGTGACAACTGTAGTAACTGTTGCATGGAAACTCATTTAAAGAAAACTATTTTAGTGGGGTTTAATGGTTGGGTTTAGTGTAATAAGTGATTTAATTTTGCCTTGATCTTCTTCTTTCTTCCTTTCTTTGTCATTGGCTTATGAGAAGGTATGCCTGAGCCATGTGGCCAGACAGTGCCATAAGGGCACCATAAAATGCTCCACAAACTAACATGGAACATGTCTGAGAAGTGATGCAAAATCTAGTTAAAAATATTAATAAATGTAGATTAGTAGGGTTAAGGACTTGTTGCAGATACACTTAAGGGTTCATGCTATTGAGGCTGTATGTTGTGAAAAGAAATTGGGAGGCAAAGATGATGCGAGAGTTGGGCACAAACCTTCAAAACACATAACGAGTTAATGTTGCAACAGACTCATCTTTAGCCTTCTATGTTCCAAAAGTCAAGCTTGTAACACAATGGAGAACAGAAGGTAGTGTAACACAGGTAATGCACTGCCCTCAAAGGGCAAAATAAATCCCATATAGGATTGTCCATGTATGTATGTTGAGCATTTACTTGGTGACTTGAACATTACTGCAATTCTTTAACATAGAGGAGGAGTGAGGGGAAGAAGGCAGCTCCATAGAAGGGTGGTAAAGCAGAGCCAGGTAGCGTTGCTATTGCATTTTCATGTTTTCTGCTATTCTGTGGACATACTGGGCTTAAAAAAAAAAGAGACTCTTAAAAAAAAGCATACTAGGAAGTCACATTGTCTCTTGGAGCACTGCTCTTGTTTTGGACATGTTCACCAAAGAATAAAGTGAAACCTCCAGATTTTGATCTGTTTTGCAGAGGAAGGGAGGCTGGGGTCTCCCTCTGAAATAAAGGCTGCTCAGAAGCTGGGGCAGACGAGTCAGCACCACCAGCAGAGGCTTCTTCACCTCGCACGAGACATGCTGTAAGCGGGTGGCTTGGCCTGGACCCTCCACATGTACAAGAACAGAGGAAATGCTGACATGATGGAATATCATTTTCAGTTATTAGAGACTTAGTTCTGGCAGGTCTGCTGACTAGGAGAAAATCCATGCAGATTTTAGTTCACTTGCCTATATACTGTGTGCATCTCGTCCTGGGCAGCAGAGTGCACCTTTCCAGGTACATCCTCAAGCTGAGCAGGCGCAGTAATTGCATTGCTGCAGCTGAAGCTCCAAAGTCCCTCTAGACTACAGCAGTCCCATCCGTACTACTGTAAGAAAGATCTAAACATGCACAAGATCCTCTTTTTTTGTTTGTTTAAGAGCACTTACAATGAAAAAAAAGTTTAAGTTTTTATTTTTCTTGATGAAAACGGAAAGTGAAATACCAGTTTGTCGAGCCTTTTGGATGTCTGCTGCCTCATTTTTGATTGGTAGAAGAGTAAGAGGAGAAAAAAAGATTACGGAAATGAGAAAAATATTAAAAGGGAGCAGAAAGAAAGTGAAACAGTAGTGAAGAAAGCAGTGTGACATCTCAGTGAACATGAAAAATGACAATTTCATTCTTTTTATTTTCTAAATACGAAAAGTAGTATTATTATGAAAATTTCTTATGAAAAATTATGAACTCTTAAGACCAGCCTTATGCTTGACTTTCGATATACTGTTTCTCTCTTTCAGAACACTGAAGAGCATTTATATATTTTACTTGTCATATGGTAGGATAGTTTCATAAGATTTTAAAGCTTTGAAATACAAGGGTGTATTCTTTCTGTTTCATTTTGTTAAGCCTTGTTATTTAACTTTGGTTTGGAAATCTTCTGAAGCAACTCAGATAAAGCAAATATACAACATCATAACCATGAAATCATGCTTCTAAGAAGAGCTTTATTTAAAAACAAAAACAAAATCCCAAACCAAAAAACCCTCTGACTTACAAATCCCATTTAGACAGATAGTTTAAATCTATTACATTTTGAAATCTAGATAGCATAAATATTACAGACAACTCTAAGACACAGAGTTAAGATTTGTATCTCATAATGAAGTATTTTCTTAAGAAAAATGATGTCTTGTTGTCTATGAACCAAAATTTATGCTACCCTTCTTAACTTTTGTTTTGATATTTTTTTATTAGATTTTTCTATGTAATGACTTTACATTGTCTTGGAAAATGCCAAAGGTTTTTGGAACAAAACCTTTTTGTGGGATGTATATGTAATTTATGGTAATACTCTATGGTGTGATCTGTGATAAATACGGACATGTACGCATTCAGATCTGGATTTTCCATTTAAAGTACTACTCTGGTGCTTTAAAGAAAAGTTGAAGTAAAGGCAGAAATATGATTCAAGAGCGACTTACATCCTCTAAGCAATACACTCAGATTTTATATTAGCCAAGGTTTTTCAAGGCACTTTTCTCAGTGACACATACAAAGACATCATGCAAGTTAACTCTCATTACAGTCTATCTGAATCATTCTTGATGTAGATAGTGGCTACTGTACTCAGACACCCACACTGTAGCTCCATCTCCAGCAGAAGATATGGTCATCCTCTGTCTTTAATCATGTCTTAAGTGAGCCTGAAAAGTTTGCAGATATTTCAAATGAGCATTCTTGCCCATGCTAGAATTTTCAGGTCCACAGTGAGAAGACAAAGTAAGCAATAAAATTAAAAATATTGCTTCACAGTCCTAGGGGGGAGCTATTCCCTTTACACCACTGAAGGAACCGAGGGTTGCCCTAAGAAGGCAGCCAGCAAGTGGAATAAATCCAATGGAGTCATGTATATGCTACACACTTTGCTCCCCCAGGCGTGTAGGAGTGATGTCTGGGCAGACTGGGTACAGTTTCATTCTGTTCCAGTATTAGGAGAGCAGATGGGTGACTTGGAGTCACATTTCCCTCCTATCTCTGATCCTGTACTGAATGCAGATCAACATCTCTATTTTCCATCTCATCACCCTCATTCCCCTTTTCTAGCCAGGCTAATTCTTTTCTCTTTTTCGCATCCTCCTTAGGAAGAATTTGCCTTTATTTCAACAGGGGTTGTCACCAAAATTTTCTTAAAAGTATTGTGATAGAGCTCATGTATTAGGATGCATGCTGATTTGAAGTTAGAAGGAGGTATGGAATATATCCCCTCCTTTTCCTTCCTTGGAAATGGAATTCAGCTTGTGTTAAAAGCAGATTTTACTTGTTTATGATTTCTTCAATTTTAAGGCTGACTGACTCATCAGAGCAATCTAGTAACCTAGGGATGAATTAATATTATACAAGCAGAGGAGAGAAACCGATCTGATGAGGGTGTGATCCCCTCCTGTGACTCCTTCCAGGATGCCTGCATTATTTTCCTTTTAAGAATCACATCTCAACAATTGTTGTTGTTGTTTCCTTTATGAACTCCTTTGAATTGCTGGTAGGTTTCTGATTGCCTTGATTCGAGGTTATTCTGATGGGTTACTAGGAACACACAATATGTCACAGTTTGTGAGACTCTTGGGGCTACTACCACTTCTAACAACAGTTTCTCCAGGTTGTATCATGACATTTTCATCTCTTTGGTCCTAAAATGCCAGGAGGCTTTAGGAGAGTGTTTAGGAATACCAAGGGGAGCTGATATTGTTTGATTCTTCTTGTTTGTAGCCCCTTATTTCATGGAGCATATGGAAAACCTAAAGAAAAAAATGTAAATACAGTCCTCCAGTTAAAGGACCTTTTTCTTGGAGACTATTTCTTACACATTGTTGTTGAATAGCTGGTTTTGTCGAAGTTTATTAACTTGACCTGGGTTGATCTTTCTCTTTTCTGTTTTTTCTTTTTTTTTTAAATACAAATAAGTCATTACTATACTCTCTAGTGTCCCATGAAATCTGTTTAAATCAGATGCACCACAGGACAAATCCTAAATTGCAAAAGCTGTAGAAATTAAATCTGTAAGATCAAGGCTAAATTAATCTTACATTTATGACCAATCAGCTTAGCGAGCAATCAGAAGTTAACAGCAAGGCCCCTTGCTGGCACTTCAACATTATCTAACTCTTTGTGCTGTCTAACAAGCACTGGTGTGAACACAACAGTGGTTTAAGGATAATACATTGCATAAGAATGTGTACTTTTATAATCAAAACTGGCTTTTGCAGCCTTAAGCCAGGTCCTTAAGAGTAAGGTTAACCACGATTACCTTATCTGGGCTATCAGTGCTGTTGTTTTCTTCAGGATGCTAAATAGTGTCTTGGATTTCATTCCTCTGTCAACCGCACTGGGTGATAGCGTATTGTTTCTGCGACCTGTTGTGTCTAACGGACTCTGATGCGGGATCGTTACCCTGAACTTCCCTCTAGGGAAGCTCGTGTCAAGGATGCACCAGGCTTGCTCAGTGTCACAGCAGGACCCTGGTGCTGTGCAACACAGAGCCTAGATAGGATCCTCTAGCAGGAACCCGAGCTCTTTCCCAGCACCCAGCCCTGCTTATTTAGTCTAGTGCAGTACAAGAGCGTGTGCACAGACAAACTGGCGTCCTGCTACATTCCTCTGGGGTAAATAATTTATCAGAACTGATGCTGATTAAGTATAAATGACAAGAGCAAGTCCAGGTGACACAGGGAAGGGAGCTACTCCAAGGAGAGCAAGTCATTCACTGCACTCATCAGGTTCCTCTTTTTGGGGAATGCTTCTGTGCTTTTTGTTTTGTTTGCTTGGGAACAGAATTAGCTTTATTGTTGTTGTTTTCTTGAGGACAAAATTACATTTTTTCTCTTTAGCTATAGTATCGTAGCATACATTTCTGTCTCATAGTGAATAGCACTGTAGGATATTACATTTGGTGGGGTCCTCTTCAGCCAGTCAAACCACTGATTTTATCCAAGCTTCTTTAGAAATCCTGCTTTTTCAGTCTTTCCTCCTGAATCTGTTTTGTTCCTGAATTTATATGTATCTGTTTTAAAATGTTCCAATTTATTCCTGGCTTAAGTCCACAAGTTTAAAGAGAGTTAATGAGCAAAATTCATCTCTGATTTAATTTGTAGTGAGCCTTGGTGATGATAAGCACCTTGGAAACCACTGACTTAACAAGAAAACCCCAGTGGCAGATTTTGGAAAGCATTTGTGTGCAGGTTGCTCCGCTCAGCACCAAGGAGCCAAGCAACTTGAGCCTGTGTTCTGGCTGTGGATTTATAAAGCTTTTATGCCCTAAAAGGAGGAAAGAGAGCTAGATGCTTTCCCTTTGGAAAGGACTTCATAGGTAGAGATGGGACCTGAGAATCTGAAGGGCGAAAGATTCACTTGAAGGGATACAGAGGGGATTTTATGTTTTTTCTTCCTTCTTGTAAGGCATCAGTACCTAAGATGAGATGTTTCTGAGTTAACTGGGACAGCAGATTGGTGACTTCATCTACCAGGTCAGTGTTTGTGGCACTGGCCTATGTAAGAGATTCACTTTCACATTCTCCTGGAGTAGGGATCTTATTTTACATTTTCCCAGGAAGATGTCAGATTCAATCAACATGATTGAAGACCAATTTAATCTCAATCTGAGACACCATATTTCTCTTTAGAAATATTTAATTACTCATTTAGTGAGAGTAGAAGAAAAAAGTGCCATCAGGTAATAAGTATATTCAAATAGCATGTGAAAAACTCAAATTCACGTTTCTGATCTTATCAGTATTTAATGATGGATATGTAAGTCAAGGTTGAGAATAACGAATAAACGACTTGTCTCTTGCACTGCTGAGAAGGGAAATGCCAACTTCTTTTAAAATTCTAGGCCTGAAACACTGCACGTTGATACAGAACTGATCTCTGGTGATGGCAGGTATTTAGATCCTTGTCAAATATACAAATTAATTAGAGCAAAAAAGCCCTAGAGAGAGGACAAGAAAGGTCAAGAAGGGAAATTGGAGGAATGGACTCCCCTGTGGGAATTCCTCTGCTGAAATCTGCACTCTCTGGTTTGAGTTGCTAGTGGGTGTCCAGAGAGATGTAAGTTTTGACTGTGTAAAATACAGCCAGCACTATGACTGGAACATGATGATGGGAAAAGGGGAACAAGTAAAAATGCTTTTTCTAAAGGTCTGCTGCACATAAAGTCTTACCCTAGTGTTTCCAGAATAGCTTTTGACACTTGTGATGTGGTTTGCGATGCTCTTATGTCACTCTTATCACTGCTCCTGCCTAAAATCAAACAAACAAACTGAAACAAACAAACAACCAAAACCAAAAAAAACTCACAAACAATCAAAAATGAGCTCTAGTATGGACAACTGTTCGGGCTATCGAAGCATTACCATATTACATTATCTTTGTGGCCATGCAAACAAAAGCATTGCCTGGGCTTTCAACTGTAAGTCTCATCGCAACCCGCTCAGAATTTTCTTACAAGAAGAGACAGACTTCCCTTCCCTCATCCTCATGCTCCAAATATGCTCTTCTTGGAGCCGTGGTATCTGATCTCCTTGGTTACTTTCCAATTCTTCCCATATTGCTCCATGTGATAAATATGCTAGAGGGAAATACAGTGCAATGTGCACAAATGACCTCCAAACTCGTGAGAGAGGGGAGGATCATTTGTTTTCTGGCAGGGAATATGTAAAATAGGGCACAAACAAGTTTGGAAACTACCTAAAGGTGTACCACTTGTTATTTAAAAAATAATTCAAATTAATACAAATACAAATACTTATGCAAAAGTGTAGTCATTACAGAATACAGTGAAAGCTACATTACAAATTACATTCTAGTGCAGTCTCTTGCACTAATATTTTAAATCACACTGTATCAGTACTGTTCCTTTTTGTGTTATAGTGTTAAACTGTGTTGACGACTGTGCTAGAAAAATATTCCAATAGACAGAATAGATGGAGAGGACAGAAAAGCTTCCCAAAGAATTACTGGGAGGAAATCTTTGAAATAAATATAGAAATGAGCTTAAAACCACAAAAATTTGATGGATCTCATCCTGATTTTTCCAAAATATTAGGCATATTTGAAGCTAAAGACCCAATTCTTTGTTTATTAGAGTTGACTGAGAAAAAACACGATTTTTTGTGAGATTTAAAATTTTCAAAATATGTTTATGTTCATCAAAAAATTTTTGTATTTGTAGTTTTGTGTTAAAATATTTGAATTAAATTAATTTTTTGATTCAAATGTCTTTTGACTTATGTTTCTTTAAATCTGAATGAAAACACGGTATGTGATAGAAACAGGATTGCTTTTGTTCAATATTCCTGCATTATACATCCTTTTATTTTCCCTGGTGAAAAGTGTTGGTGCCATGCAAGCTTTTTCCTTTTTTTTTTCCTGGAAACACTCGCAACGTAAATAATTTTGTCCCCGTGTCCATAATTACACAGTTTCTTGTCTTTGTCATTCCCAGTAATTCAGGTTCGCTTCCTGGGATTTTAATAATCAGCATTAATTTATTGTGACATGTTTGCAAAATCTGGCAAGTGTTGTCGCTCACGTGAAAATTAATAACTATTTATCTAAACTATAGGATAGAGTGCTTTAAGAAACAATGCCTTGATAAAGAGGGAAGAAGCTCCCGCAGAACTTGTGTTCTAAAATAGTTTATAGTTGTTGTGTTCAGGTTTAGTTTTTTCACGGTTGTGTTTAGGCTGAGCAGTCACATCTCTCCCGGACCATTCAGAGGTCACAGCGAACACTGGCTCCACTGTGTGCGTCTTCCTGACAAGGTGAGTAAGAGGATGTCCTTTCTTGCTGGTGGTGCAGAATGTGCGAAGCCCTCTTGGACGCGGTGCAAGGAAAGCCTGCGTGCTGCGGAGGAGTCAGTCTTCTTTGGAAACCTTTTATTAGCAGCAAGCAGTAAACGAACTGGTGCGTGTTCAACATCATGAGCTGCAGCCGGCGTGCTCCCCCCCTGCTCGGCGCGCTGCCAGCAGCAGCCGCAGCAGCAGCGTGAGGTGGGTACGGCGTCCTCCAGCCCTCGCGCGCCGTGGAGCTGCCTGGGGCTCCTCCTGCAAGGTCTCGCGTTGCCTGCAGCCTGTGTCATCCCCTCTGCATTCCGTGCAACCTTAATCCATTTTGGGCTGATGCAACCGCCTTACCTGATTTACCCTCTCTGTGGGCGGAGGGAAGGGAGCTGTTTTAGCTGACGAGTGCCCTGCCATTACAGTGCAACCTTCACGTGTTTCTAAGCATGTAGCTACAACTCATTACTGCTTAAAAAAAAAAAATAAAAAAAGCTTCTGACAATAGCTGTCCTATAACTGTATAGACTGTTGACGTTTCCTCAGCATACCATTCAGAGCTCTGCTCCTTAAGAAGGACTTGTAATGCAAAAACAGATACTAAAATGCACTGCATTTAGTATCTGAGTGGAGCTGGAATGCTTTGGGGGAAAAAAAACATAGAGAAAACCATGACTCATTCCAAGACAGCCATAAAATACAGTAGTGCCAGAATCATAAACTGTTGTCCATGAATATATCACCCATCCATTAGAGCCAGACTTCTGCCAATAACTCTGCCAATATGAGGCTGACTTTTGCCAGTAAATTTTAAGGTGGAACATGCTGGTATTTATCGCAAAACTAAAGTTTGCCACTGGAAAGACCTCATGGAATTGGTTCAGATAATTCTCTCCACCTTTCTTAATGGCTCTAGACATTCTGCTTTGTATCCATTTTACATGACCTTCATGAACATTTGGAGCAGTAGAGGCAATGGAGGTAATTCGCTTTCAAAAGTTTCCCAAAAGTCAGCACTGAAATAGGAGCAGCAGGAAAGAGAGGGCATAAAAAAGAAAGATGTACTTGATAAAACTGTTTCTGCTGATGTTCCTCATATATGATGTTCTCATGGACTCGGAAGGATAACCATATTGTAAAGGTGTCCCCTCTAATGCCTGAAAATCAATAAATTTATAGAAACAGATCTTTTAGCTGATCACCCTTCTTGCCAGATGTAACCTGTATTTTGCTGAGGTGTGTGCCGAGTATTAACAGTTCAGTATTGAATAGGATGGATTGTTTTAAGGCAAACTGTGTATACTCAGACAGAAGGAAAAAGTAAAAAAATACCCTCCCCTTCAAAGCTATAGTAACCTGCACGAGGTGCACTGGGAGGTGAAGGAGGACTGTGATCTTCCATGAGCCATTCAACCTCAATCATATTTGCCAAGTGCTTGTGTTGGTTATCATAGTCTTTCTCTTAGAAAATATGGTAATGCTGAGCGAGAATAACAAGTGATAGCTGTAGGAGGGACAGAAAAGCAAGTCTGGGAGCTGATGTAAGGATTCCCAGCTCCTCAGCTTTACGGATGACATAACTGCTGTCACCACAATCCATCGATGCAAAGAAGCTGGAAGCAAGCTGGCAGGAATACAAATTTTCTAGCGACTTGACTGGTGGAGTCATTTATTAAAAAGTCCATTCGAGCAATGTTAGGGCTCATATAGGTTCCCCATAGAGCATGGACTGTATATCCTCCCTATAAAATATGATGAAGCGCAGATCTTTTTGAGCACATTAGCAACCAGATTCAAAACAAGAGGACTATAATTTTACAGTTAGTGTGCATGATTTGACTCCCTCCCCGCCTTTCTGGCTGCTGCATTTTAAAGCATGAAATATATCCCGTAGGTTAACCCTTCCTGAAAGAATATATTATCAGTGCTTCTGTGCAGCGGATGTAACTGTCTGAAGATTTCTGTTATGTTTCTCATTTTTTTTTCCAGTGTTCTTCAATTTGTTTTGAAAACTAAGCAAATCAAAATCACGTGAACTGGGGAATGGAAAAAAAGGATGCGGAATAAACTGCACTAGACAATGATTTAAGTGACTGTTAGGATTTTCAGTGGTTTAAACAATTCTAACAGGATTCTGGCAAGAGTTATTTTGATGCAAGGAAACAGAGGACTGAAAATACCATAATAACTGAAGCCAAACTTTTTCACTCTTGTTGACTGTGGTTCAGAAACATCTAAGGAAAATTAGATTTCTTAGTCACATTATGGTGACTAGTATCTCTTCAAGCATGCAATGAGGGAAACATAAAGTGTGATGTTGTGCCATCATCCTGTTATATCATTATTGACATTGCTTAGAAAATCTGCATGCTGTAAAACTGAGATGAAATGTCATTTATTAAAGCTATAGTAGGGCTATGAGGGGAGCAGAACAGTCATTATTTGAGACCTTTATTTGGAAAAAAAAGAAAAAGATCAAGCTTATAGTAGTAGAGCAAGAAGATGAAAGGGAAAAGAATGTTTTTGTGCTTATACTCCTATTTGCAGCCCTAGAAACTGGAAGTGTTGCTTTGCTGTGGGATCTGCAGAGACTGCTAATTCCATTCCTCCTCATAACAATTTTCCAAAGGAAGGGAATAGGCAAATCAGTAGATTTTTAAAATAAGCAGAGACTAGAAGATTTCTGTCCCAGAGGCATGCTGCCTTAGACAGGACTAATCTGCTTTGCTTGGGATTGCAATTCCATTTTCTTAGTGACATATATGAAGGCTGTAGAACCTGCGGAGCACAGGGAAACTACTATCTCACTCCAAAACAAGCTGCAGGGATGGTGTGGCAATGCTGGGACTTTGGGTGTTCCTGAGAGAAACTGTCTGTTGAACAGTCTTGACACTGCTGCATCTGGGAAAGGAGTTTAATAACAAGCCCACATAAAGATGCTCATTATTTGATGTGGAAGAGACAAGTGGCCAAATGAGCGAAACCCCTCCTTATCACCGGCCATGGAGAAAATGTCATGCATGCTGCAGTAGTTGAAATTTCAAAAAATAAGCCATGTGGTTCTAGTCAGAAGATATTTTGATCATTTGAGTGAATTGAAAAGAATGATCCAGTAGGAATTGGCCTGAGGTTCACTCATCTATCATTCAGTGCGTAACATGTTTTTTGCATTATGATTCCTGCTGTCATTGCAATTGCTGTAGCTCTCGCCTGATACTGGCAGTGGGAGCCAAGGCTAAAACCTCTGGGTAAACAGGGCTACTTGCATTACTTTCAGAGGAGGCCTACCTGCTTCTCCCCAGGGACTCATCTAATTAGCTTCATGAAATGCCACGCAGATTTTTCTCGTTGTTTTGTTTTCATTGTGTTGTCAAAAATAAGACAAGAAATCCTGTGAGGAAGATGGGAGGTTTAAAGGATGCATGAGTCTTTTTCTCCTGCTACGTGGCAAAACTTGATGAGAGTTACTCTTGTGTTGCAGGGAGAAAATAGATCTCTCTTAGAGAGGAATCCTGGTCAGTGCTAGGAGTTCTCCTTGCACAGGGGAAGAGTTTCACTCCCTGGATTTCAGAACTAGCAACCAGAGTACAGACAAAGCGGAAGCTGACCGTGAGGATAATCAGTTACATGTTAAAGATATTGCGTCAGTGAGTTTGCTGTGTGTGCAGCCTGCGATGATTGCTGTAGCAAAACCGGTGCAATAATGCTGCTACAAAGTTTGCTGAGAACATCAGTGTTATGCAACAGCGCTTGCTGTTTTCTTACCAAGCTCTCTTTTTGCTCACAGAACTCCTGCTGTTGTCAGGAAAAATTTTTTAAGTGGACAAGAAGTGTAGGATTGGGTAGAGGTTATGCATGGATATACTGGCTGTGTTCTCCAAAAAGGATATATCATTCCCATGCTAGTTTCTCGTGAATCCTGGCTTAAAGAGTACACTTTACTCAGTGAAAGCAGCGTAGCTGGTGTATGTTGAGGGGACATAGCCCAGACATGTGCTGGGAACATGAGCCCGGAGCCTCCTGCTCCTTGTTTTTGGTGTCGGGGAATGGCTGGTGCATAATCCACATGGAAGTGGAAGCTACTTCCCTTGGTGGTTCCTGGGAAGCTCACAGTGGGAAAGAGCAAACTAGAAATGCCCTTGTCTCTCTCTTCCTTCTTACATTTTGTTCAGATTCCATTTCCTAATCTCACACAGTGTTTTCAGTATCTTTTAAAGCTACCCAATGATATTCATACACTTGGTGGCTAAAAACTTGTCAGTTTTTCACAGAAAAAGATTTTCTCAGTTGAACTTTTAAGTATTTAGACCGGTGTTCTTTATAGTTTCCAACTAAAGCATAGTTGTTGTATAATGATGTCTCTGTTCCACTGTTAACTTTCATTCTTTGCTGATCTACATACTGAATTTTGAAGGATGAGTGAATAAGCTCTGTCTGGTCCCTTGAGGGAAACTCATATTTTATCTTATCTTCCACCCTCAGAGTCCCTTTCTGATAAGCTGGTTTGCAAGGAAGGGCACATTGTTTGCTTCAACGCTGGCTTAACTATGATACAGAACTGAGCAGGGAAAATAACCTTGGAAAAGGGGGCTTGGTTAGTGCCAGAGCTGCAGAAGCACTCTTGCATTCCTACAGCTGTTCTCACCTAAAACCTGCAATTCACTTTGAGATTGCTTTGCACATGGAACCTAGGAAATTAGGATTATTGGCAGAAACATTTGCAAAAGGAGAAAAGTCGAGATTTAAAATGATTTGAAATAAACCTTAGTCCAGGTTTCAAATGCTCAGTACTTATTTGAAGGCTGGGAGTTCTGATATATATATATATATATTTCTTATCAGTTTGTGGAAAAAGGCCTAAATTCAATCACAAATCAGTGCTTTCTTGTGCTAGCTGCTATACATACGTGTGGAAAAAAAGAAAACAAAAAAGAAAAAGATGATCCCCGGCACAAAGAACTACCAGCCTGAAGTAGTTAGACCTACCCTCTGTCTGGACTGCTCTCAGCATGGGTCTCTTCTCATCCAGAAGTCTGAATAAAAGGGAAATTGAAGACTTTGAACATTTGTCGAGGATGTCTCAATTTCCCGGTGGTTCTGAAGAGTCCAGGGAACATCCAGAAAACACAGGGAGGTCCAGGTTGATGGTCTGCACGTGTTCAGCATAGAGGCTCACATCACTGATGCAGTGATTCACTGGCAGGGCTGGCATTTAGCAAGCATTGGGCATGTAGCACTAAGCACAAGTATAAATATTTCAGCCCATAATCTAGGGGCCATAGTCTAAGATGTTGCAGCAGCAGCTGAAGCACAAAGTGAGGTTTACAAGCAGCAGCTCAGAAATCATC
Source organism: Crypturellus undulatus (assembly GCA_013389825.1). Lineage (NCBI taxonomy): Eukaryota > Metazoa > Chordata > Aves > Tinamiformes > Tinamidae > Crypturellus > Crypturellus undulatus. The sequence continues at coordinate 114,868 of VWPW01005305.1, read as the reverse complement.
TATGTGTAGCCAAGTGGGAATTTATTCACGAGCAGAGAGACAATATAGCTCATCAAGGCTTATTTGAACCCTATTCAGAGGATTGAAGTGATACATATGCCTTGTGCTGGTCCTCCACTGAGGAATGAAGTTCATCCAGTGTGTGAATAGTTTTGAATAGAGAATGAATATTTAAGCCACATGGAGACAACTGATGAATAGAAAAAGGGAATAAATTATCAAATTAATTAATATTAGTAGTGAGTGCTTACAAATACTGCTCATCAAGGACTAGACCTTTTGTTGCTCTGACTGGGTGGGCGCTTGCTGTTTTGAATTATCTTTGCAAGAAAACAATCATCAAAGAAGACAAAAACATATTTTAAGGAGCTCTTTTGATACAGCATAATTCAGAATAAAATATACTATTGTTTAATACAACTATCTTAGTTACAGCTCTGAACATATGAAAGTTAGCTGCTTGGCTTGACAACAGAAAAAAATCCTATTCCAATATATTTCTTTATTTATTATGAGGATTTTCTGTCTCGTGTAATGTATTTGCTCATAACACAACCCTGGAACTTAGCTGGCCCATAAAACTGGAAGGAAGGAGCATCTAGCCAAATTCTATTGCATAAAATTTTTATAGCAGCAGAGAAAAACTTATTTCATTGTATCTTATCGGTGCTATAAAATAGAAAATAATTTTTTTCAATGTAAAACAAGCAGAAAACAATGCAATTTCTACGAGATTGTCCAGAGTAAGATCTCAGTGCTGTCCTGACTATTCTTTCTATGAAAACCCCCCCACCCTGATTTTAGTCCCTTTAAACTTTAGAATCTATCACTTTCACTTTTACATTTTCAGGTTTTGTGCAATGCTTGAAGTCAATAAATAAGAGTTTTGGGGTACTTAATAATTTTTAAATATTTTTCCAAATTAAAATTTTATGAAAAAATTATAAAATAATTCATACTTTAACAACATAGAATACATCATTTTTAATCACAATTACAGTGTGACATTCACCTTTCTGTGCTGATTCTATACTTTTGAATTTCAAGAACTCTGTTGTTTGATTGCATTTGAAAACAATTTTGCACTTGTAAATTCTTGCCTCTTAAGTCAAATGGGAAACTTCAGACTTGAAGTGTTTAAATGCTTCACAATTGTTAGATCATTGGGTAGAAAGAGGGCCTTCAGCATTTGTTTTTGTGAACATCAATTTTAAGAAAATATTTCCCGACAGAACTATTAAGTTCATTTGAATCAATTTTTCATTAAATATGTAATTCACCACTCCTCTCATCTCTGAATTCCTCTTTTTCTTTTTTTAGTTGCCAATTGTAGAGCATAATTTTACTTCATCCTTAGTTCATAGCATGTACCTATATGCTCTGTACTAAAATCAGTTTTCAATGGGATTTGTTACTGGCTCAACTTCATTGCCCTTTAAATCATTGTGGTTCCCCTACAAGAGAAGTCACCAGCAGAAGTTAGGCCATTAATTAATGTGCTGTGAAAATGTGATGCCTCTCAACTTGTAGACTGTCCAACTACTGGTCCTGTCTTCGATACTTCTTGAAGTGGTTGTATTTGGTTTAAGTATAAATTTAAAGTATAGTTTAAGTTTCCACCTCTACTTTCTGTTAGTTTTGGGCTAGTTGGCTGAGAGAATTTTTCTCCAGAATACAGCCAGCCTCTCAATAGCTGTATTTCTCCAAATCATATTCCTTTCAGCAAGTGTTTTGGGTCTAAATACAAGCCTTCGGCCTTCAGCGTCACTGTGTCAGCTGTTGGCATCTTGGGCACTTTGGGTTTTTCTGTAACAGCATTGAGGGGACTCTGACCTGTGAACTACGAAAAAGTCCATGTGCTGAGGACTAGAGATTACAAATATTGCAAACAAACAGTTCAGAATAGCTCAGAAATACAGAATTGCCTCCGACGGGACTGTAGCCCTTCAAGTAGTCTGGAGGGGGAAAATCGAGTGAGGAAGTTGAAGGACCATTTGCACTAACACGTGAAGGTGTGGAAGGAGGAAAGTCAAGCCATGTCCTTGGGGAACGAAGCACAGGAGTCAGCACGGCCTCTCCAGCTGGCAGTGGTGCCGGTGGCTAGCGTGGGCATCCAAGAATCCCGCGGGGACCTGAATGCGTAAGCAGAAACAAGAGCCAGGAGGGAAGGGAAGGTTAGAGTCCTCTCCTCCACCTCCGCCCATTGGCTCCTGGGCACCCTACCCACTGTTTCTGCCTTAGCCTCTGGCCTCCTGCCTCATGCTGTGCATATGGTGGGGTCTCCCCCAGGAATTGTGTATAGCCTCTGTTCTACTGAAATACCCCTCTTCTTTCACTCTTTTTTTTTCTTATTGATTTTTTAATTTCTTCAGTTTTCACAGTCCTGACCTATGATGCCTTGAACTTCTGCATGCCCCAAATTATGTGCTTTTTTGGCTATTTTTCCTTTATTGGAAAAGGCAGCATTGCATATTAGGTCTCTGATAAGCTGGTGGACACGTGCCCTGAGCCCCCTATGCTGATATTAATCAATCTCTGTTATGCAATGATTGCGTGTATCAGTACAGCACGAGTACCCCCTCCACAGAGAGCGCAGACTTTTACCTGCTGGTTATCTTAGGCTTTTCCCCCTTTTATTTCCTTGCTTGGTTTTTGGTGGGCTCCTTTTTGATGTTCTGTTGTAAGGATATAAAACTTAGCCTGATTCTACCAAATGCACCTTTTAAATTTCTTCCTAATTATGCCACTTCTTGAGAAGAGAGGAAATACAAACTTACAAAAATCCACTTCCAAATGTCCATAATGCAACAGATAAAATTAACTTTCTCAAATGGATCTAGAAATTTTCTTTTTCTTGTAAATTGCATCATTACTCTTTGAAACCCAGTGCAAATAATTAAGAAGTGGCAAGAGCATTTGTTGCAAGTCCATCTTTAACATATTAAAATCACTCCTGAAACAATACTGGCTGTGGACAAAAGGTAGTGTTTCAAGAAGAAAATAAAGAAGAAAATAAAGAGTTGGCCTGCCACTCCCAAAACATGAATGCACAGACTGCCACAACATTTTTGTAGTTTTCCCATCTTGAAAGCACCAAAAAAAAGACATTTTTTTTAATTTTTGCATTTGAAATAACTAGGTGATGTCAGAGACTCTTTTATTAAATGTGGGTTCCTGTAATGTAAAGGAAACACAACAAAAAGGTGAATGGAGTTTTAGGCATCCCTAATTCATAAGAAGATTTACTGTGGGTGGGTAGGGAGAAAAAACAGTATCTGGCTTCGTCTCTGGAGTTTGGAGTTAGTGTTGCAGTGTAGGTATGACCACATGTTAATAATACTTATTGATCATATGGATGGCTGAGAAAGTTTCCCAGTGCAATACACCTGAATCTGTGGTCAGAGGTGTAGGCCACCCTTAAATAGATTTGAGATGATAGATTTATGGCACCAAAATATTATTTTCATTCCAGTGAAATAGCTGATCTATTCATAATGATTTTTTTGTTTTAATGTTGGTAGTGACCAGTGAGATCAAAACTGGTCTCTCCATGACCTGACAAGGTGAGGGAAAAAATTCATAGATCTGGAATACCAACTGGTGGACAATAGCTTAATATTTAATTCCCAGTGGTAGAGAGAGGTATGAACGTCTGTAACTCACAAGCAGGGAGGCCACATCAGTGAAGTAAGTAAGTTGTGTTACTCACATCTGAGCTGGAATCTGCTCTCTTAACAGCTGCCATAAATTTCTGGACTCCATCTCTTACTGCTTTAAGTATTCACATTAATTCCTTTTTTCCTTTCGTATATGTGGTTTTGTTTATTTGGCTACTATTGAAAACAATATCAGGAAAAGAAATGCAAAGACAGATGCTATGGGATATACAGGATGAAATGGGATTTACAGGATGAAAGTGAGACTACCTACTTCATCTCATACTGTCCTTTTATTCATTTATTTGTATTTCTTCCTACGATGTGAGCCTATGCAAGCAGTTGACACCGTGGAATTGTGCTGGAGATTTGTCACTGGCTGCACAGGGCTGTTTTGGGATTTGCAGATTAAGAAAGCCCTTGAGTTTATCTGCGAACAAGGACATTTTTGTCGTAGCACGGCCTAGTTTTGCATACCTTCACCCCAAGCCCCAAACACTAGACTCATTGCATGGGGCTTTGGCAAGTTTCTAGGCCTTTATTTCTTTATGAGATGCTATTTTCAAGACATGAACAAGTTCTGCAAATGCATTCCCACCTTTGCCTTTAGAAGTGGCAGGTGGTCTTCCAGGCCTGGATGGGATGGCCTCTCTCCACCTACATCTAACCATTTATAGAACTTTTTTTTTTTTCCTCCCCAAGCCAAAAATGACTCTGGAAATATGATTTTAAATTAATTCAATTCCAGGGCTGGCCTGAAGTTTTCATTTCTTTTTTTCTTCTGAAACAATATTTCAACCCCTGTTTGCATCTGCAGATGCATGTAACTCTTCTTGAGGTACTAAGTTAAAACAAAATGTTAAAAACCATGGTGAAATCTTAAGACTTTGCATTTGAAAAAAGCCATCCCCTTTTTCCACCTCCTCCATCCTCCCTCTATCAACAGTTTTAGATCCTAATAAGGGCAACGGACATGACTGATTTAGCCAGGAAATGCTGTGGAATGCTCGGACTATAACTCACTCTAAAACAAAAATAAAATGCCAAAACTAATATTATAATACCCAAAATGATTACCTTTTCAAAGTGATTTACTTGTACAATAATCACAGCCTGCATAAAACCTTTCTAGGCCTTTTTTACCAAACAAACTGCCTGATAGTTTAACATATGCTGCACATAATGACTCCTCTGAAATCTTGATGAATACAGTGTAGGTCAGATTTTACCTCTGAATTTGTGTGCATGGACTCTTACTACGGAGAGTTCGGCACACCACATGAGCTATGCTGGGGATTCTGCCTCTAAGCATTCATATATTATTGTGAACGTGTTTTTAATGTGGCCTGCTGTAATTATGTTCACTGGGAAGAAATAACTTACCTGTCAGGTTCATAATGGAATATATTACCGTTCTTATAATATATCCCTGTAACTAGCATCATGTTTTTGTAAGTTGCTTGTGACTATTTCATCTTTGATCTATTGCTATGGTAGTGCCCCAGTAATGAGATAAACACATATAGGATTTCATTGTCATGAAATATGCCTCTCCAATAACCGTTTGTGGAAAATGAATCACACGAGCAGACAGCACCATGTTCCATGATCTTCTCCATGTATTTAGTTGGGCAAGATCTAAATGGAAAATGATATTCCAATTAAAAATGATGAAAACAACAACAAACGAACAAAACCGAAAACACCAGAAACAACCACCAGCCGAGGATGAATATTTGGTTCATAGACAAGTACACAATAGGAGATAGATTGCAGATATGAGTAGTATATTACAGACAATGAGGCTTTAATTTTCTCTTGGAGAGTGTGATTTGCTTAGAGTTGAGATTGTAAGAGATGATTTTTATGTGCTAAGTATGTGGCAGCTGCCTTCAACAAGCTAACTTAAAGTCTTGCTGATTTTTAGTACCATGCTGTAAATATCTTGGGGCATCTGGACCTCTTCCAGCCACTTGTACCTAGTGATTTCAGAATGAAACACGTGAGAACAACAGTGCTATTTTGAGCCAAGTCAAAAATTACTGGGTTTTGAAGTTTTGAAGGAAATAAGCTGCAAGGAAAACCGCATTATTCTTCTCCGATGAAGTCGAAGTAGCGAAGTTGTTGCTTTCAGTAAAGTGCTTTATGAACACAGATGAAACACAAGAAAGATCTTGCTAATTATCATCAGAGCTCCCCTGACTTGCCTCACTATTTCCTACATGTAATAAATGCAACATGCACAGTGGGTTCTCAAACGTGCACTTGTTGTTCTCATCTCCTTCGTCCTCAGATGAGGAACATAAGTAAAATGTTGGCTCTAACTGTTGGTAACCGTTGGCTATACCTGTGGCCAGGCCTGGGTTTAGGAGCCCTTTAATGGGCCTTTTTTATTGTTAAATGTGTGTTCCTGGTTGAGCGCTTGTGTAAATCACAAGCATTCACCTTTTTAGGTATTCCCCACTGTTTTGTTGTTTTGCCTTTTAAAACTTGTATGAATTAGGAAAAAGAATTATTGCTGGTAGCAGGAGGCTCTCCCAAATGTATTGAAGATAATGCAAAGATGAAGCATAAATGTTTTGGAATATATATTTATTCTTAAAATGTCATGTTTCTACAAAATACCTACCTTTTCAAGAAGATAACAAACTTGCAGACCCATGAACAGAGGCTTGACTGAGCCCCTTAAATTCTTTGTTTTTGAAAATTGCTAACTAACCTTGCTCCTTCTGCTGCTTCCTGAGATTTTTGACCTCTGTGCTAAATCTGAGAATGTTTTTTTTTCTCAGTTTTGCAATAAAAAACTTCCATAAGAATAAACATAGGCATATCTTAGATCAAGGATTTGGTGGGCAATTTTCTGTAGCTATTTTTACTGTGGTATTTTCTGCTGTAATAACTTTGCTGACAAGTTATTTTTCCCCACAGGAGTAGTAGACTCATGGAAATTAGAGATGGAAAAGACCTATTAGGTCATCTTGTCAATTTTCCTGCCAACACAAGATTGCTCCTTACAAAGAGTTTCTTAGTATTTCTGTCTCCCGAGCCATGTGAACAGAGTCTGGGTATATGTTTCTGATGTAATAGTAGCAGGAGTCAGTATTTAAATTATTTTTTTAGGGGGGAAGAGATAGTTAGATCATGCTGGCAAGAAACTCGGGACAGTTTTTTACACAGTAGAGAATGTTTAAGGGGGAAGTGGGAGTGAATATTTATTAGCTTTATTGCAAACTTTTTTTTATCACTTTGTGGCAATGATACTGGATTATTTCTGCCTGCAAACATGCCTGTGGCAAGGTTGTGGCTGCAGGTGTGCAACACACGTACCGGGCCTCATGCTCCTGGCTGTCGCTCCCCAAAGCTGTCCTCACTTAGGAGTGTAGAACCCCAGGTCGCACTGACGCTAGTCGTCGGAGTAGGAGCTGCTCATCCAAATAATACTTTGATGCAACAGTTGCATTATAAATAAACGTGAAATAAAGCTTTGGCTCCACAGCCTCTATCCATCAGAGCAGCGCTATTTAAGGCTGGGTAGCAAATGTATTTTCTGTTCTGGAAAACTTTTCATGTCATCGGAGCTGCTCCTCCTGCACGCTGAGGTGGAGCGGGGAAAGCAGGAGCTTCCTGTCTCCCGAGGGGCGCGTGGGTGTGCTCGTGCACGAGCAGTGAACCAGTTCCTGCATTTATTTATTTGTTTGTTTTTCTTCAGGAAAACCCCTTACACTGAAAGGTTTGCCATCAGCTTTACTGTGACAAAGGGTGAAGTCTCATGCTGATAATAGAGGTCTTTCTGAAACTGAAAGCAATCTGTCCAACAAAGATTTAAATCCAGAAACTCTGGCCTGTTTAAAAAGAGAAATTCTACAGTATTGAAAGTGCCAAACAGATTTTCTCCAGAGACCATTTCTTTCCTCAGGATGTCAGTCTATAGATTATTAGGAACAAAAGGAAAATTATTAGGAACAAAAGGAATATTAACTTTGCAGTGACTAGCCATGTTCTCCTTTCAAAAAATACCAAATCCATAGATGAGGCTGCTGCAGATATATTTGTTTTTGTTGAATGGATTCTACCATCTACCAGCCATGTTATGGCTATCCTGGATATCATGATAAATTTTACCTTTATATATTTGTCTTCAAATAACATTTCCAGTGTTATAGTCCCTCTCCTTAGTGAGATGTTTCTGGTGGCATCCTGCTTCTGATCTGTGGTAGAAATACTGTGCTGCTTTTACTTTAGTGTTTTTGTTTATTCCAGAAGTCTGACATGGTATGAGACCATTCGCATTATCGTTTCTTCAAGTCCTTAAGTATTTATTTAGCTGTTAGTATTAGCTTCCAGGACTGGCAATGGATTTTACATCAAAACCTGCACAATGGCATTCGAGCATGTATGTCCTGACTAGCAGCATTTTTTTTCACTTTTTCTTTGTCCTTTTGTAAGTAGGTGAGAAGAGTTATGGTAATAAAAATTTCCAGCTGAAATTCTGTCAGAGTTCCAGGTGAGAGAATATCAAAAGACACAGTGTATAAAAATTCATTGTAATCTTCCTAATGTAATGATTGGATTGGTATGTAAAAAATTTGGGAAACAGTACAAATATTTAAAGTGTTACATTTTGGGGTGTAGCATTCTCAGAATGGATACCTTATAAAGAAGACTGCTGAAAAGCCAGAATTGCAAAGTGTTGCCTTTGACCTTTATAATAAAGATGGGGTTTTTTTTAGCTTCTACTCTGAGCTTTTAACCATTTGATATTTTGAAGGAAGTTTTAAATTCTTGCTCTTGCTTTGCTATGCTGCTTTATCAACAGATATGCATTATCTGTCTCTGGCTGCATACACATTATTCAGTTACTTTGCCTCTGCGATCTCTTAAAAAGCTATATGAAGAAATCCAGCTAGTAAAATTAGCCTCTTTTTGGTTGTTTTGTTAGCTGGCTATTAATGTTGTTCACCTGCAGGGTCGTTTTGAAATCGGTGGGAACTTCTTGTCCTTTCAAGGAGAAATGGGAGCTGGTTTCTTCTGCATAGCAGCACTTGCACTCATACACGCACTCCGGCTGTAATTCCAGCATTGCGCTAATGCCTTCCGCAGTCACTCGGAGAAAATGTGAATCCATAGTTTGTATTTCATGAGTTTGTGAAACTGCCAAAGGAGGTTTTGAAAATGGCAGAAGATGAAATTTGATGAAGGGAAAACACAAAAGGCAACCCTGGTTAACAGTGGTGGAACAACCTAATGAGGCAGCACTGAAAATAGAGTTACAAAAAGGGAAATGCCAGGTCTTCTGTACACAGGAAGAATCATTTCTACAAGAAATAAGGAAATGTAAGGCCAATACATTATGTATTGGGTTTTTCCCTGACTGTAAAGCCACGTACATCCATTTTCATCCATGTCTGAGGTTTGGAAAAAGAACAAGCGCAGAAAAGGGTATCATGTTCAATCTGAAAAGCTGGAAATTGAGAAGAAATGACTAAGAATCCATGTAATGAGTAAGCAGAGAAGAAGACAAATATGTAAGGATGGGATGGGCCAGAGAAAAGATTAGTACTGATTCAGGATGAAGTTAGGTTGCAAATGAGATAAAGATTCCTGGACATTCAAGCACTGTGATTCTTCCAGTGGGAAAAGAAGGAGAGTGACTGGAAACACAAAAATCTGCTAAAAGATCAGAGCAACCATGATAACGGTGAGCAGGCCATGCTGATGCAAGAAACTGCTGCCCACCTCTTGCTCCCATCCTTATCACCTGTGACAGGAGGTAGATGCTGCCGTTGCAGTGCCCATCGCTGTTGCGGGACTTTGTAGGGGCACAGAAGAAAAGGCACAGAGCTAAAGCAGACACTTGATAAATATGTTTTGCATTATTATGTATTATTCATTTTTATGGCAGTTAATCCCCATGAAACCTACAGCTTATCATAGAATCCTAGAATGCCTAAGGTTGGAAGGGACCAGGCATTGTACAGGATGATTGCAGCTCCTTAAACCTTACCCACATATATGTATAATAAACATACAAGTTTGTGCAAGAGGAATACATTGTGGATACTGCTTTATATCTCAGAACACTGTTCTTGGGATTGCATTTGGATGTTGTGATTCATGATCTTGAAGCTGTTTGGGGCTTGGTAATGCTGTAGCAGTAGTCCTTTAATTTTCTGGTGGCCTTTTGTCACGTGTAACAGCACATCTCAGAGCTCGCTGCTCAAATTTGTAGAATTCGACTTCCATTGAAGATTTAGAACAGAAAAAATAAAATTATTTTTTTTCACAGCAGTTTTCTAACTCAGAAGTTCTAAAGTTTGTGGAGAACATAAGCTGTTCAGTAGTGACACTGCTGTGGTCCAGGCAGTTCTGAGATGTTAAACAGCCTCTGTTGAAACAGCACAGCAGCAGTGTCCAAGCCGAGTTACATATAGAATTTAGGTCAACATCATAGAGTTTAGCTGAGTCATTTCGGGCCAGATCCTGCTTTTCTTGCTGGTGCAGGTGGTTCCTGTGACTTCAGGGTGACTTTTCATGTGAGTGAGGCAAATAAAGAGTGGTCTTTTGAAGATAATTCTTTCCTCAATAGACTTTTAAGAATTTGTTTTTAATTTAAATTACTAATTTTCCGTCCAACACTTTTCTCATGAGGCATCTGTGAAGTTCTGGTGCTGTATTTGCAAGAGCAGCATATTTACATGAAAAAGCACTTGTCTGAGCTAGCTTCAGATTGCCAAAGTTCACTCCAGGAGGGGGAAGCAAGAGGAAAGGAGGATCTTTCTTTGCAAGGAATTTACAGGTTGTTGTTGCTAGTTTTTGTCAATCTGGTGGCAAACAACCTACTTGATCGCTTAACTAAAATGGAAGCACATAATGCAAAAGTATAGCATAGCGGCATTTTGCTTTTCAGTAGTTCTGAATTTTACTTGAGTTTTAATGAGTATGAGTAGTTCCTTGGTTTCTTCTTTAAGTCATATTTTAAATAACGCATTGACTTGAATGCTGCGGGCACTAAAGTGTAGTTTTGATAACGGCATATAGCTTTTTCCAACGTGCAGAGTATGGATCCTTGAGTATGTTATGTGATGAGAAAGCTGCATAAATGTGGTTTCTTTTAAATTATGTGGCCAAAGGTGAATGCACCATACGGCCCTGCCAGCAGTTTCATGTCCCCAGTTGTAACTCCCTCACAGTGTCACCCACTTCATACCTGAGATCCAGAAAAAAAAGCTTTTCTGGAGGTGCCATTGAAAAGTTGGGTCAGGTTTTTACTTTCCAGAAACTTCAGCCTCCTGAGGGGAAGACCTGCTGATAACTTACCCAAACAAGCCGGGAAGGTATTCCTTTACCGTTATCCTTGGAAGCGTATTTACAAGGTCAGTTTTCTAACAGAGAAAAGGAAGTTTATCTGGTGTTGATAGTACAGTAGGGTTTTAGGGGGGGGTATTGGATTTCAGTGTTCCCCTTTCCACCTGCGTTATCTTTTACAGATACCAAATGACAATTGTTTGCTGACATTTTACTGAAGACTGAGAGAAACAGTAAACAGCTGAGGAAAAAAAATCCTTGCCTAGAGAAGCCAAAGACGGGAAAAAATGCTTTCATGGAAAGGTGAGGATACCAAAAAACAATCATGAAAATGTGTCTTGCAATCGAAAGTTTCCTTGGAACTTAAAAAAGAAAAGTGAAACACCACAGTTTTACCCCATTGCCCCATTTCTAATCCCAACTTTCTGTTCTTTTGTTTGTTGGGTGATTGTTTCTTTCAAACTTGGGATACGCAGCAGAGTCTTCTGAGATCAACCTTTTTGGAGTATTTTCTTGACTGTACACACACTTGTACCCCAGCAAGGCTGTCTGGAAGAGCCCTGAAACACATTGCTGGGGATGCAAAAGACGAAAGACTTCCAGAAGATAAACTTTTCACTCCATTTTTGTTGGATTTTGCTGCCTGAACATGCTGAAGTGCCTGGGCTCGTCTTTCACTGGATAGTGCAGCTAACTTGGTGTTTACAGGCTCTTAAATTCTGGGCTCCACTTGTCTGCCTCTAGGTACATTAGCGGGGTAAAGAACAGGGAGACGGAGAGCGAAACGGTGAGGGGTGCCTGGAGGGGAGTTTTAGCCCGTCACAGAGGTCCTTTGTTTGGGCTGGGATCTGCTGCAGTGTCTGGCTGCGGACACCTGACTTTCTCAAGGACAAAACTTGGTGAAACGCGAAGATGCGTTTCAAACTCTGGCGCGAGGAAATAGCAATGCCATGGCTGGCCGCTGCCAGTAAAATCTGTGAAATCCACAGTGAAACCTCTAGTTAAGAAAAGAAAAAGCTTCACCTTGTGAAACTACTGCGTCTCTGCTTGCAATCCCATTGAAATCAGCATCCCCAATAAGCTGTCCTGTATCTTGGTGTATACAGTAATGTTCAGCAAGGCTAGGTTCCAAGGGCAGCTTCATGAAAAGGTATATTGTATTTTTGAAGAAGTAAAATGTTTGCACTGAAGATTTACAGCCAGAGTAGTGGAGGGATACAGGGGGATAGAAGTTGTCTTCATCTTTCTCAAAAATAAAAAATAAAAAAATCCTGCAGTGCATGGAATGATACAGAGCTGAGCACCTCTGTTCAGGGTTTTAGCTTTTGCCATGTCCCTTTTTGCCTGGTCACTGCACTGCAGGAAGGAGGCTATCCCGCGCGTGATCCCTGCTATTGGTTTTGGATGTTGTATATAGGCAGTCTCCCTTTCCCACCATTGCTGCTGCTCATGCAAAAACATTTCTTTAAGGGGAGGGAGGAAAAAAAAATCCAATATCAGAACAACATGTTCCATAAGCGTTGGCACTGGTGAATCATGTTTTCTTTCCTAGCTCCCCAATGCAATAACCTGGCTCTCTTCCCCATCTGCCTCACGGTTCCTCCCAGCCCGCAGTATATCCCATTCTCCTCGGCTGGAATCGAACCCCTCCCGGATCTGAGCCAGGCCCTGTCCCTGAGCTCGGTGTGAGGTACTGGGAGTGCTCAGCCTGCTGCCCTCGGGGCTGCACGTGCCCCAGGACTTTCTGCACACTCGTGAGCACTCTGAGCATCTTGGAGCTGGCATGTTGCGTCCAAACTGGCAGGAGGGACAGATGAACAGGGCGCACAGTCATTGGAGCTGGTTCCCCTGCAGCACTGGGGCTTGCAATCCTAGATCTCCAGTGACTGCTTGTATCTTTGCGTGCAGGGGGTCAGGTTAGGCATTAGCAGGGAGCTAGGAGTTTGCGTTCCTGCATCCCGTTACCGCCATGCTGAAGGAGGGGCCGCAGCGCAGCGCAGCGCAGCGCAGGGGCCCTTCACCTCGGGAGCACGGACGGTGCAGCCCGAGGGTTCCCCTTGGCGCCCGGCCAGGCCCGCTCCTGCAGAGCCGGACACCTATGAAATTTCCATTACATCAATGTCGTGGCCGTTGCAGCAAAACGCACATCATTCAGCAGCGTTACAGAATTTGTTTGCACTGCTTTTTTTCCCCCTGAACCTCCCCTCCCCTCTTTTTTTTTTTTTTTTCGGTTGAAAAAATAAGCAAGCTGCATGGAAAGGGTGAACATATACCCAGGAAATAGTTTGCTGATAACATAGGAGCCTTCATGTCTGCTGGGTGGTGCCCTAAGCTTTCTTAACAAAGAAGCGAGTGTTAGTTCTTCAAATAAAAGTTACTTTTTGCACTCACGTAACTGAAGTTGAGAATTTCCAAGATGAAAAAGTTGGCCTTTTATTTATTTTTATTTTTAAATGGGGCACAATTTGAGTGGGATCTCCTCTCCCTCCTGTAAACCCCTACCCCCCACATCGCCCTCCACACCATATGAGGATTACAGTATCCCAAAAACACTTCAGCACTGCGAGCAAAGGAAACAGGAATGGCTTTGCATTATGAACCGAGCAGAGATTAAGTTATTGGCGGCCTTGAAATAGCTCTTTCTCAACTTCCATTCCCATGAGGTTATCCACATAAAGTTGCTGTTTAGTACAGGGTCAGCATGATGAAATTTATTTGTTGAGTCTCTTTGGTGCCAAAGCTCTTGCCAACAATCTGATCTACCTGATAGTGGTACTATTTCAGAAATGTCCAGTCAGTAAAAGAAATGCAGTGTCTGTGGAGTTTCAAAGACAGCAGTAATAAGTGGGATCAGAGCAGAGAAATCAAAACAAAACAAAAATGCCTCTCCTTTTCATAAAGTAAGTAAGTGCATATAATAATTACTTAGACCATTTACAAGCCATGATCTCTTGTGGAAAAGTAGACTATTAGTTTTTCATTTTAAATATCCTCCCCCTTTTCCTCCTTAAGTATGGAGACTCTTTTCTGTGTGGCTCCATCTGAGCACTGTATTGGATGTGTTTGTGTCACTTCATACTGGAAAATTTAAATCTGTGATCTGATAAAAAATGATAGTACTGAAGTATATTGCAGGGAGAGGGTAAATGACCAAAGAGTTAATACTATAAGCTTTGTACGTATCAGGACCAAAGAGTTAATACTATAAGCTTTGTACGTATCTCCTTTGCTTTATTTAATTTAAAAACCCAAATATCATTCATAGGAAAACAAACCAACAAACAAAAAAATGACAATATAGTACAATGATATTCATTATATATTAAATAAAAGCTTAGGAGAAGAATTCCTGCACTTTCAAAAGCACCTGTGTTGTAGAACTATATACATTTCTCCTTAGTCTGCAAACAGCAAGAGGTTTATCTTTCATGTTATTTTTCAAAATTCTTGATTACCAACATGAAAAAAATTATGATAATCTCCTCTTTGTTTAGTAATCCATGAAATTAATTAATGGCCATGGTTTTCCCTAAGTCAGTATCACATCAAAACTCCTACATGTTACCCTCATGAGTAGTGAGGCTCTGTTAAACTATGGATCTTGCTATCTCACTCCTTGGCTAAGGTAACATGACTTGATCATCATGTTTTCTGCTTACTAGAGAGTATTAGACAAAACTGTTTTAAAAAATACCATACCACGTTGCTTTTGTGTTCTCGGCAGTGTGAGTTACCGCCTTTGCATTGCATGCACGCTGTTTTCCTGTGTTGTGTTGCAAAACGCATGCTTGGCAGAAAGGCATGTTGGCCGACTTGGTTTTCAAATCCCTACATGCCCAGCACGGTCCGCTGGCTGGAAGCGTTGTGACAGCTTCTTGGCCGCTGCAGCTGGTCAGTGACCCCTCACTTTGGTGGAAGGAGGATTTTGCTGCTTGGTCCATGCCAGGACCTGCTCCTCCATGCTGCCTGCTGCAGCCCAGCTGCAAGTGGGAGCCAGGGGAGCCTCGTGGCAGCAACGAGGATGCGAATGGCATTTACTGCAGGTTGCAGCTACCCCGGCATGGCAAGCAGGGCTCCTGCCTGAAATGGGGTCTTTCCCTTTCACCCCTATCCACAGCTACAGGAGATTTTCTCGTGCTCAAAGGTCTTTTTGCTCTGAGAGGTCGTTGTGCTGCGGTCAGTACAGAAACAAAGTGCAGGATTGCCCGCAGAACCTGCAGGGCTGCACGTGTCTCTGCTTTCACTCTCTCCTCCTGCGTTTCCCTGCATTCCTCTTGTATGCTCTCTGCTCTGCAATGATTGCATTCTGAATATTTTTTCTCTTTGCATGATGCTTTGATCATACAATTTTTAAATATATTCCTAGTTGTGATTAGGGACCAATAACATTTTATTCAAAATAGTGGTGTCAGTTTTTAAGGATTACCTGTGACAAATTCATGCATCTCTCATTCAAAGAAAGAGATACCAAGCACAAAAATTAAAGAACTTTAGGGTTGGAGAATGCCCTGTATATTTTATCAGTTACCATCAAATAAACACAGAGCTAAATTATTATAAAACTTCTGTTAGTCTCACTCTGAACAAACACTGCTAGTTCAAGTACATTTCATCCAACCCTTCACCCCTTTGTCTTAATGGTCGACTGTTTGATATTTACTTCTAAGGTTTTATTTAACCTCTTGTTTATTAGATTCCCCATGCCAAATCCTCTAGGTCTATTTTCATAATTTACGTGATAAGATAAACAGCATTTATCTGCTTAGGAAGGTTAAAATGTTTGCCGCTCGCTTCAGACGAGATAGAGGCAGACTCAGCATGTGAGTAATATCAGAAGTTTATTTTTGCAAAACACATTGCTGGAGTTCTAAAACAAATAAACGTAAAACAGTCTTGACCGAAGGCTACTGGTTTGAACTCCTTAACTCTCTGCTTAGTCCAGCCTTCCACCATGTGCAGTGAGGACAGAGGCCTGGTAAACCTCATGCCCCCAGGGAGAGCACGGAGCAAGGCTGCAGGCCTGTCTCGGAGCCTGGGGCACAAGATAAGCTGAGGCCGGCCCTGATGTCAGGAGAAAGAAAGAAAAAACAACCAACCAAAACCCTAAGAAATACCCTTATCCTCAGGCTTTGGTGCAAACTTGACTCTCAGCAGTTGTTGGCAATAAATCTCTCCAGGTGGGTTAAGTTTCGGCAAATTTGGTTGTGTTTGCATTACCTCGAGCTGGAAAAGTTCAAAGCAGGAAGGTGAGATGGGTGGGCGCTAGTCCTCACCCAACAGCTCTGCGCTTGGAGCAGCTGCTCTGCGGTGCTGCCATCTCCGTGCTGGACCTGCGGCCCTCGAGGAGAACCGGGGCTCCCAGCGCGTCACTGTTTATTTCCTGCTTCGGCGTGCTCTGATGGGCAGCAAATCAGCATAGAGGATGGTACCACTCGTGCAGAAGTGTAAAATCATAAAGTAAGGTTAAAAAACAGGTATATGTCATAGCTAACAGTCCATTTTCTTTCCCGTGCTCAAGCACCGTGACTCCTGCCCCAAGGATGGTATTAAGTTAAAAAAAGTTGTGTTGAACACAGCAAATCCAGGAATGATGATGGGTTAGTAACATTTCTCCTGGAATGGGCTGAAGGGTTCTGCACACTGCACAAAAGAAAAACAGAGTGTTTGGTATTCATAGGGCAGTACACACCGTTGTTTGGATTTTTCCATCTTCATAAAGCTGATGCAAAATTAGTTCAGGAGGATATTGTGCACTTTCGCCTTTGAACAGTTTGACGTGAGTCCTGAGGAGAGGAGAAAATTGGGCAATGGGATAGGGTGAGAATTTGCAAACTAGAAAGTAACGTGTTGAGTTATGCAAGTCAGAATCAAACAAATAGTAGTTACCAAGTCCAAATACAGCAGTGAAGGGCTAAATTTCATTAAAAAAAAATAAAAAAGCATGCAGCTGTCTGTTGATAATTGATCATTTCAAGTCCGCAGTTTCAAAATATTTAAGAGAACTCTGCACTTGCCCTGGCAAAATTCAGGTTTTTATTTTGTTAATATATATCTCACACTGATTTATTGCGTTGTGATTACTGTAGCTTGGCATGTATGTAGCTGAAGGCTATGTTTAGAGTTACGGTGTTTAAGTGTTTTTGTTTTAATTAATTTTGTGTTAAAAATCGTTTAGTGCTAGTTGGCCTGGACGCCTTTGGAAAAGAAAACTCATTTGTCCATGTGATATTTCCTGGTAAAAGAATGGTTAGATAAATAAAACAATAAACCCCAAGCGCTGGCCAAGTTTTCCTGCTGGCATTCCTTTCTAGGTTCTCATCATCTTCAGACATCTCCTCAAGCCCTGACGTGGTGGTGTTGATTTTGTGTTACGAGAACAAAACAGGTGCCTGGAGGTGCTACAGATACCACGGCTGGATTAAGGAAGCCTGGAAGCCTATATTGTATGCCAAGAAACTATTGCAAAACACAGATAGCTTGATTTCTGCTGTGCGCCTCAAGGGTGTGTAGTGAAATTGGGTTCTGGGACTGTTACCTTTGGGAAAGAGTGACTCCCACTGATGGACTCACCTTGCGGTGCCAGGGATGAGCTGTGTGACCCTTTACAAGAGCTTCTGTATTTTATTGTAGTGGATAGGGAGTTTCTTCTCATTTGCCAACTTCCTCCTCCTGCAGAAATCTCTTTCTTGGAGTCTTTGCTGTAGCAAGATGCAGTCTTCCCTGGAGATGTTATGTGCTTCCCTGCCTCTCTTTACATGTACGTATGTGTTTGTGTGGCTATAACAGAAAAACATGTTTAAGGAGGGGGCAGTCTCTACCCTGAACCAAGGCTGAAGGCACGTGCATATGAACAGGAAGGAGCTGAGATTTTCCAGAAACCAATCCTTATAGACTGTCCTTTCCTTCAGTATATTTTAGTCAGCGAATACAGCTGGAAAGTTGAGGTATGCTTTAAACTGCATCTTTAAAACTTTTATTGTTCAAAACAGGACTTCATGGAGACATCTGCCCCTCTTACCATTAGATGAGTCATTTTTTTTTTTCCAATGTGAGAATTTTTATTTACTGAGATTTTTGATCCTGTCACAGAACATTCAAAACGCTGGGGATATAAATTTAAGGATTATGTTGTCAGGGTTTTGTCGTTTA
Source organism: Crypturellus undulatus (assembly GCA_013389825.1). Taxonomy (NCBI): domain Eukaryota; kingdom Metazoa; phylum Chordata; class Aves; order Tinamiformes; family Tinamidae; genus Crypturellus; species Crypturellus undulatus. Next base: position 96,758 of record VWPW01005305.1, on the reverse strand, counting down.
GCCTTAGGTTGGGTCCTGTTAAACAGTTTTAAATGTTTCACATCTGCTGTGCCACAGCAAAGGAAAACAGACCCATGCCTGGAGTATAAAGTGTGGTTATGGTCAGAAAAGTGACTGTGTGAAATTGGCATGTTCTTAGTCAACAGATCTGTTCCCCGTGTGCATTACCACTTTCATATGATTGTCTCACTCGCAAAAGTAAGTCATTACTTCTAGGTTCCTTTAGCCAGCTGGGTGCTAGCAGAGCCATGGGAGCTCGTGTCGTAAATAGAACAGTTAGCTAAATCCCAGTTGCAAAATTGTGATTCCTGGCGACGGAGAGGCCACCCGAGCCAACCCGGATCCACAGACAAGGCTGACAGTGTAATACTGGTTAACCTGGCTTCCTCCTCTGCTCGCCCGCGCCCTCCCTGCATGCAAACCAAAACACAACAGAACCAACAACACACATGCACTGTCTTTATTTTTTTTTTTTTGTTTCAGACTGAATAAATTTGATCTGGAAGTCATTGAGAAACAGTAAACATTAAACCCTACTATGACAAACTTACAGAGTGATACTTTCAGATGATGATTGCAAGTTCAAAGAATAGTAATCAAAACCAAACACGGCCAACCCATCTCCAAAAAAAAAAAAAAAAAGCTGAAACTTGCATTTCTTGGATTTGATGGATGATGGTTTATGCATGGCAGTGAGCAGATCATAAGCTGTTATGAATGAGTAGTAAGTGGAAAAATAGCAGTAGAGGAACAAAAACCTTGTAGGAGCAAAAGTTTTGAAGTGCATAATTTATCTATTACCATTCCCTGTTCGTGTTATTACTGTCCTAGGAAAACTAAGCAGAGCCCCTCTCCTCTCTTCTTCTCCTTGGGCTGCCTTAGGGGTTCACAGCACAGGAGTGAACAAACCACAGTGTCATAATTCAGCCCCAGCAGTTTTCCACAGCCGCACGTGGCAGCCCAGCCGAGATGGGGCACCCATTTTTCATGAGGCATTTCCTTATCTGCGCGCCTCCGAACCGCTCTGCATTGCCGCGCAGGGTGAGGGGGCTGCGTTCCGGCGGTCCCAGAGGTCGGTGGATGTGCTCCGTTTTGGGAAGTCCGCAGTTACAAACGTCAGGGAAGGATTTAGTCCCGGCTTCCCTGTGAACTGCGAGCCCTATCGGAGGTGACATACAGGAGAGTGAAAATTATGTCTCTGGAACTTTCCAAGTGAAATTCCACATGTGGAAAAGCTGGAAGGAGCTGTAAATTGGGGTAACTTTCATTCACTTAAGCCCTTTTAAACTTTCTCCTGGATCTGTTTCTAAATCCTATTAGGTGATAAAATGTGACAGACACTTTCTGATGCTGACAAGCTACCAGCTTATCAATGAGCAGTGTATTTGGAGGGGTTGGGGGAGGAAGAGACTAACTTGCAATTTTGATTAATATCTTTCATCTTTCTTTGCTTTAGAAATGATTACTCTTTGGTTGCCATGTGCTCTTTCCTACAATATTTCACTTGCACTTGTTCTGTTTTCTTCCTGGGATGGGAATCTCAATGGAAAGTACTATGTCATGTAAATAATATACACATGGCAGTCTATTATTTTGTATGGTTATTAATCCCTCTGGAGTTGAGAGCTTTCTGTTTTGCCTTAATGTGAAATCCATAAGCACGTTCCCATACAGAAAAAAAAAATGGCCATGTTTTTTGAAACTTATATTTCATAAAACTTGGAAAAGATCTTCCCCAAGATCACTTAGGAAGTTTTCAGAATCAGGATCAAAAAACCTGTTAATAAACTTTGAGGTGTGGATCAGGATCCAAGCTTGCAGGCTTAACCTCTTAGTTCTATAAACATTATTCACAGATATTTAAAAAGCATATGTATCAATTATAAAATGTTTTCCTGATATGCAGGCAAGCTTGTCAGTGCTCTAGTTGCTGAGTATTAACTTTGCCCAGTTGGTCTCTAGTTGTAGCTGCCTTCATACATTTTTGCTCCAGCTTTTGGCTGTTCTATTTTGAGATTTCAAGAGGATGAGAACATTTCTAGATTTCTTTAGCTAATTTAGTTGTTTCAGAGTTTGCTGTGTGTTAATGAAGGCTTGAAGAAATCAATTTTAATTGGAGATGGCCTCAAAACAATTGTCCCTCTCAGGAGCAGGGAAATATCAGGGTGGGGAGTTGGAATCCAGCCACCCTGGAGTACAAAAGAGATGTTCACAAAGCCTCATATCTGTACATAAGTAATGCCTAATTCCTGGCTCCTTCGCAGTGTAGCCTTATTAAATTCTTCACAAAGCTGCTAAGTTAGAAATGCATGTGTGTGTGCAATCACAGTTTATCTGAACCGAGAGCTTTCGCGAGGAGAGGTCTCAGCCTCACCTATTTTGCTGTACGTGCACAAAATAAATAGAATTTTCAGGGGACTGTAATTAGGCCAAATCAAAATAAAATGGCACTGATCAAAGCACTTCACTGGGGACTGTTTCCATGCCAGGTTTCTACTTTATAGCTGCTTCTAGAAAATCTTACTATTGTCAGATGGACAAGAGCGCTATTCTTTAGGGTGGAATTTTCCTACCTCCCCCTGTACTTCCTCTCCTTTTGTTTTTGCAGTGCTGGATGTGCTTCTCGGGCTAAAAAAAAATCACCTGCAACCAGATGCTCAGCAAGTATAATCTGAAGTGGTAGTTATCTGAGAAATCCATCAGTGATTGAAAGCAAGAGCTGTGCCATTCAGCTATCAGTTATCATTCTTGAAATCACTTCCCTTTCGGTAATATCTATAATTTAACAGTCATGAAGTTTGTAACAGCCTTTACCAATTACATCTCCACGAAAGAAATAACTCAGGAGATTCCTAACATACACTGGGAAGACTGAAGAAAGAGAAAATTAAATATTTCACGAATAACTGCTAAAAAAAAAAGAAAAGAAAAGGGATTTTCAGGAGAGTGAATGGGGACATCTGGTGAATACCCAGGGTGCGGAACTCTTGTACTTCACGGACGTCCCATAATCTCTTCATCATCCCCATACAAGCAAGAAGGAGGTGGTTGGCGAGGTGGGTTGCCCTCCATCTCCCCCAACGCCAGCAGCTACCTGCTCCAAACCCTCTGGAATAGGCAGGCTGTGGAGGTGGTGTGAAGCCCGAGGTGCAAAAACCCGCACGCAAAAAGTGTCCCCTTGCTCAGAAATACCGGTGGGAAAGCCACGTCCAAGCTGCTGGCAATGGTCTCTCTAAACACTGCGCTTTGCATCCCCGACTTTCACAAAGATCACACAGTAGCCAACACCCTAGTAAATCTTAAAGACCAAATAAACGTGTGGTTTACCTCCCAAGGTCGCTCCCCTGGTCTTGTTATCACCAACAATGGGGCCAGTGTTATAAAAGCAGTCAGCGTGGGCTAAGGCACTCCCGTGCCATTAAGAAAAATGTCTCCTTCCCTGGCTTGTAACTGGAAAGGTTTGGGGGATTTACCTATTTATTTATTTTTATTAAAATTGTGGTAAAATTATAAATGGCCCTTATGGCAACTGTAGCTCCCATGTAGTAACGTGTAAGCCATTAGCTGTGACCAAAAAAAAAGGTTAAAAAAGTTTTAGAAAAGTGCTTATTGTTCTTGCCAGTCAGACTTTTAAATATTTTCCCGCTTTCACATTGTTTAACATCTTTGGTGAGGAGACAGATGGTGTTGAAATCACCTTCATCCAGTGGCACGACACCTGCTCTGACATAAACACACGTGCCCTGCCCGTGGACGTGGGTATGTGTTTTTGCAGGCCGGAGCAGTATAACTGCTGCATTCGCCTTCTGGAATTTTGCAATTTTCTTCCTAGCAGCAGCATGAGATTTTCAAGAAAGCCCCTTTGGGGAATAGTTTTCCCTCTTCTCCTTCCTTCCTTTTTTCTACTTCTAACACCATCTGGTAAATTGGATCTTGGTAGTTTTTGTATAACCGCTCCTCTCATTCTCTTGCTTCTTTTTCTCAAATTTTTCTCCTCTTTCCACCATCGCTTTGCTTAGCACTCTCCAATGCTCATGCGAGCAGGCTGGAATTATTCTTTTTTATTGGGTTAATAAGCACACCACTGAGGATGTTTACCTCGGAAGAAAAGCCTGACATGAACCTAATAGGCGAATGGAGAACCGGTCCCAGATTTTTTAAGAGAGTCTGGAGGGGTTTACATGCCAGAATTTCAACTCTGGTGAACAATGCACTGAGCTCTAATTGATTCCTGCACAGTGTCTTAGGCTGATGAAAGGGACACTTCCCAAAGAAACTCAGCCATCAAAAGTTTCACATACGTATGTGCAAACGGCCTTGGAATGATCGCAGCGAGACTCCAGATCCTGCCCCAATTCCGCACTGAACCCCAATGAACTGCTTTACCAAATCCCATCTCTCATGACAATCATGACATCAGTCAGCTACACCCTGATTAATATTCCTTACCTCAAACTGCATCTGAAGCAAGATTTGAGTAACATGGAGAAAAAGAAATCCAGATTTCATTCCAAATAATATGGGAATCCTTTATTACTAAGTCAAAAATGTTTTGGAGAAAGACAACTTGTCTAGCTATAGTGGATGCCTTCTTACTGGACTTGGTGAAAAAGAAGTGTCTCGTGTCTGTGCTCGGAGCTCTTTTACATGAAAGACAAAGTCTTAGTAAGGATATATTGTCTCTACTGTGTTATACCTTGGTACCTTTAAGGCTGTGGTTTGGGGAAGTAGTATTATAGCACATTTTGATCCACCCCTTGCTGTTTTAGAATCTGATATTTATTTCAGTTTGCTTATCCTTGTAGGGAGACAAGAATCTAGCAGCTGATCTGTCTGTGTCTATCATTCTTCACATCTCTCCCCTCAGTGCCCTTCCGTCCTTTACGTTTCCCACCACACTTGAGTCACTGGGGACTTGCAGGCAGCTTTGGCAGGGCAGGAAAGGTCTCCAGGTGAGGTGGCCTGTGCGCATTTGCGAGCATCACCGCCTCCCTCTGATGGGGAAGAGACACCGTCTAGGGTGTCAGTGGGAAAATAGAAGGGGAATTATGTTATTGCAGGGGAAAAACTTTAGGAGACAAAAGGGACACAGCTATAGGAAGCAGGTTTCGTTAGTTCAGCTGCACAGGAATGACTTCAAAGTCCTTCTCAAACTGCCATCGGTCCTAATGTCTTCAAATAGCTTTTTTTTTTTTTTTTTTTCCCCAAGTTATTCAGTTGCTGTATTTCTCTTTGCGTGCAGGTATCCTGCTTTTAATTATTTTTCCTATACTCATATGAAAATTATTAATGCAACCAAGTACTTCTGCTTAGTAGTTCCATCTCATTAGGAAAAATAGTAGAATTTCAACCAGATTAGATTTTTCAGTATTACATTTTAAAAGGTAACATGCTTTTGATTTTAAGAATAAAATGCATAGGTCAAAATGATATTTTAAAGGCAGCTAGTACAAGGCTTGGGAAAATGGGTCAAGTTGACAACTTGGGAAAAGAGCATAAGCTGTAGTCGTGCAGTTTTCACCATGCTGTTGTAGCAACATTTCTCAACCCTGCCCAGTGGAAATCCAAGAGGTAGCACAGCCACTGTGATTCATTCTAACCCTCCCCTTTCTGGTAATACTGCCAAGAAGAAACAGAACAAAACACAAACCATGCAGCACGGTTAGCCCTGTGATGTTAGGAACACTGTGATATGTCCTCTCAGGAACAATGTGATTATCTGTCCCTGCAGCAGCCAGGCAGCAATTATCACTTGGCCATTATTTTTGATCACTAAAACTGATTCAAGCTGATTCCAGCTCATTCTGTCTATCTATAGACAGAAGTCTTCGCGAGTGATTCAGGCAATAACCTATTAATTTGTCCTTGTCTTTATTCTTCATGCTGACAATAAAAAGAGGAGATTTTCATCCAGGAGCGGTTTTGACGGTGCCATTATATTTAAGTTAATGATTTTACAGTCTGGACATGAGAAATGTATTGTCAATTGTGAACCTGTCTCTCATCCTGATAAGCAGCTGCTCACGCGGTTCTAGTTTACTGAACCTGACAAAGTAATGTGTAATAAGTCAAGAGTTAGGAATCTGGTGTTTGTTGCAGTTTGTTTTAGAGATTTGCTCCTCTCCTGCACCTTTCAGAGTTTCCTGTCATATCTAGTAATGATAACATGTTCCTTGCTTACTAGATATGATGTATTCTATGCAGTGAGATTTTTTAAAAAAACCCTAAAAACTGCATCTTTAATATATTAATTTAGCCAGGATTGTGTACAATATAGTTAACTTGTCGGGGGGAGGGCAGGAAAGCAGGGGAAGAAGCTCCCTGCCTGCAAGTGGCTTCTGTTTTACCCTCTGACTCTGCTATTTTTAAGATTCAATGCTGAATATGCTTAAAAATCTCAGTGTTTCAAATGGTTACTAGAATTTGGCCTAAATTTTAAAAACAGACTAGTTATGTAAAGATGGGTCACTCTTGGGGCAATCAGCTCAAAACATTCCCAAAGAAGCAGGTTTTTGGAATATATTGTCCCTTACAAATCCTCTGTCCTCTGCAAATCAAGCATAAGACACTAGCTGCTTTTGGAAACTTAAACCACTTGCAGCTAGAAGCAGAGTTCCCAGAAACTTCACAAAAGAGCTAATCTTTATGAGTTGCTGGGGTTTTTATTTTCTCTTCTGATTGGATTGGATGTTGCAGGATCACGATGTTCTAACTATCTCCTCATAAACTTTTGAATTTTGGGTCTTTTTTGTTGTTGTTTTTTTTCCTAAGAGGTGCTTTGAATTCCAAGTCTTTTTTTTTTCAGATCTTTATGTGATGTGACTCATAGACTAGATTGCATTTTACTGCAAGAAAAATCCATATGACTCCTGAGAGTTGCCTGCAAAGTGGATGTCACCCCTATTGCTGAAGCCCTACTTTATTGCAGCAGCGCAGCGCCGTTTTATTCTGTGTGTTTGTTCAATCCGTGTGTGCTCACATGAGTTTGATGCTAATCAGCTGTAATTGCATAATTTACAGATGAGTACTGAGAAATCCTCCACTGGTCTAGCAAAGACCTTCTGCATTGCTGGGCCCTGTCGTGTCAGGCCATCATTCTTGTGGTCCTCCGTCTTTCCCAATCCCATCAGTTTGGCAAAGGCCCAAAACATACTTAGTCACAAACTCATTACAGATACAACAGGCAACACAGTGCATGAAACACCATGCTGCCCACAGCATTCCTAAATAATATGTTCTGGAATGCTTATCTTAAATTCCATCTTGTTTTTACTCTGGCACATTTAAATAAGTGGACTTGTCAACAAATAACAATCAGAAGCAATGGGCAACATTTCATTCAAGTTATGTCACTGCCCTCCAGATTTCATCGTCCGTATTTGAAAAGCATTCCATTCCTGGGAAATAAGAAGTATGGGGGAAAAAAGTCATTTTTTAATTATTATTATTTGACAACAATTTATGGGTTTGGTGACTAAAGGAGGCAGTGATCCTAATCTAACAGAACAGAATTATGATAGCCAAGAGCTGTACTTTCTAATCCATACGCTGCCAATGAGTCACTGCTCAAATCTATGCAGATTGACACTTGCTACCAAGAGGATCCCTTGACTCCAGCCTGTGTGCAGAATCAGCAAGAAGTGACCTTCCCGCATTTCAGGGGCAGAAAACTGGGAAGCATTCCTAAAAAGTGTGTTTGTGACATCCCTGTACTTCCTTGCGATCTTCTGTAATGAAAGTAATCTTTAATTTTGTATTTTGAAAGCTACTGGGATTATTGGAAAAGATCCTGAAAGTCTACATGTCTATAACCAGATCTGTGTACCCTTCAACCGCATTGCTGAGCAAGAAGAGGATTGAAAGAGTGCTAATCCTGCCAGTGTTGAAAGCAGGGGAAATGTATATTGTAAAATGCGACCATGACATCTTTATACCAGAATTTATACCTTACCTTCCTCCTCACTCCTTATCTGCTAAATGTCTAAGTAATGATACTTAAGTAACGCGACTAAGATTTAACGTGAGCCCTTGCAATATTTCAGAATTTAGAAAGCAGCTCTCTCAGTCACAGGATACGTGTGTGGGAAGGGTGTGGGAGCTGGGATGCAGAACTGAGGGCCTTGGAAAAGAGCAAGAAGGTTTCTTGGCTTATGTGACTGTAACAAACACAGCGGGATTTCAGGGTTTTCTTTCCTGCATCCACGTGCGATCCCCTACCCGGTACAGGCTGCTGTATCTTGGATTTTAGGTGTTCCTGAGGTGCTGTACTTCCCATTCCTGAGATCTGGGTTTCAAGTGATACCCATTTTGCTGTACTGAATCTCTGTTTGCGCGCTCAGTCCACTGCTGAAGGGAAGAGTGGCATTTTCAGCAGTGCTGGGTATTTCCCACTGTAACAGCCTACTGTTTCCATGGAAATCTGTCAAAGTGTTTTAATAGAATGTGGGTGAAAATTAGTTTTGTTGACACATTTATTCTGCCAGGTTTTTACCAATCTGATTTATGTCTCTTCAATATTCCCCCTTTTCAAAAGAATCCCCAAACTAGCAATGTAGAAAACATACGTGCTGTTTCTGGGACACTTTGTCATCCATTTCCAGCACCCTTGAATTTATTCCCTACTTCTCTTTTTCTATCTCTTCTCTTCCCCCTACATCCACCAAACATGGTTCTGTCCCTGAAAGCCCTTTTTAACGCAAAATTAGCTGCAGAAAGCCCTTAAAGCGCAGTGCTGAGCATTTAGTGATTCACCAGAACCTCTCGGTGCCGTGAATCAAGTGGCTGAGTAAGAGGGCTAGGGGCAGCACGGTGAGCCACGCACTGCCAGGGCTGCAGGTACCCACGTCGAGCTGAACACGTCTTGCTTCAGGGGGTGGTGATTTAAAGGCCGGATGATTCACGGCCTCCTGCTGTCTCCCTGCAGTGTGGGCATAGCGCTCGTGCGCTCCAGTGCGGTGCTTTTCCATCTCCTTCAGCTCACGTCCATCCTCCTCCTCTCTTGCCACCAGACGATCCCGTTACCTCGGGAAACACTCCCATGATTCTCTTTGCTTACTGTCTTCTTCCCAGAGTCCGAAGTTCTGTTCCAGCCTTCCTAGAAGCTGCACTTCTAGCCTTAGGTAGCCTTTTATTCCTGCAAGATGTTATTATGTACAGCCGTGTGATGAGCCCTTTCCATGCCTGGCCTGGGTTTGTTTGGTTCACAAGGAGGAAGGTCAGCAGGAACAGAAATAGATGAGGCTGGCAATGACAAGGACTAATTTATTCTAGAGTTAAGATTTCTGACATCTGAATATTCTGGTTTTTTTTCTTTTTTTTTCTTTTTCGAGTATGATGATCAATAGGCTTTTTTAAACAATTGGCAGCCCTATTTCTTAACCACAGCAACAAAATTATTATGAGTGACTTTTAAGCATTTGTTCAGGCAGCTGAAGGAAGGCTTGGGTTGTCCTAGCACAGCATGGATGGGGCCTTTTTTGCGCCTTCTTTTGTAATTTGGGAGATTTCAAGTGAGTGACCTGCTAAGCAGAAGTTCCTGTTCTGCCAGGCCCCACATTGAGTGAAGGAGGAAGGGATTCCTTAACTAAACATGTACCAGCTTGCTCTAAAAATCCTTCTTTAAATAAATAGATAGATAGATAGATAGATAGATAGATAGATAGATAGATAGATGCTTTTCTCATTGCTGCATGCCTCTAAATGCCAAGTGCTCCACACAGCCAGAGATGAACTTTTGGGCCTCTCGTTTAAGGCATGCAGTGCATTTTTCAGAGTATTTTGTAAGTCCTGTGTCACATCCCACAGCCCTTTGCAAATGTCTCCAGTGACACGGTGCATTTAAAACGGCACAGCACGCCTGTCCTTAAGGACGTGAATCCCACCCTGGTTACTCCAGAGCCAACACAGAGCTTCTCTCACTAAGCACTTCCTATGGAGGATAAATACAGGGCTCCTCCATTGCAGCTTTAAGTGACTTAAGCACACAAAGCCAATTGCATTTCTCCCGGAGTGAATAAGACCCTTTTTATAGAGTGCATGTCACTGTATCACAAATGCTTTGGGATCCTAAGCGCTCTTTTGATTACCATGTATTGTTTGGAGTGTTATCGGAATGAGTTGGTGCAACTAGGACATCAACCCTTCTGGCTGTGGGGACTGGCTCCACGTATCAGTTGCTAGATTCTGTGTGGTGTACGTCAGAGAGCAAAAGTGCAGCTGACACCCAGCGATGAAGACCTCTCTATGGCCCTGGAAAGAGGATTTTAATGGCTTTCTGCCACTTGGGTGAGATGTAGACATTGCCAGGGAGCTTCCAACAGCCGGGACAGACTACGAGCTTGTACACAGCAATTGGGTAAACAGCACCTTTGTGGCATTCACCTAGGGTGTTCTCATATAGCTTGCTTTGAGGCTCAGCCACAGCAAACAAATGCATGGTTTGCGTCTTAATTATAGTTAAGCCAGACAAACAGAGCTATGGGGAAGAGGAAAGAAAGAGTGTACAAAGTATAAAAGCCAAAAAATAAAAAGAAATTTGGAGAAAACTTGAGACTAGAAAGCTGACAGGGGAGGCTGAGAGCAGCTCGCAGCTACAGGTCTGAAGAATGATCAGCAAGTTGTATTTCCTCAGCAAGGCAGGGCAGCAAATCCACCCATGGATTTCCATCCATGCAGCTATTCTGTTAAGAAAGCTGGGGAGAATATTAGTAGACAAATGATAAGAGACTAGAATATTGCACTTTTATTAATATCCTTGTTGTCCATTTAAACACTAGAGCACACAACCCCAGGCCCATCATGCAGTCTTCCACGGCTCTGACACACTGCCCAGATACTCACCGCATGGCAACAAGTGGACGGTGTAGTATGGGATGGATTGTTTTGAGTGTTTTAAAGCACTGTATGGCCTTCTGAATTGTCTTACAGTTATTCTGCTGCAAAATTTCTTTGCTTAGGAGAGGGAAACAGCATGTTAAAATAAATGCAGTTCCTTTAAGATGTGTGACAGAAGATAATAAAGTTAATAGTGATTCGAATTAAGGAAATTTTGATACTGATATTTTTGCTTTCAGTGTTGGCATATACTGAATGACTGGATAATTTCTTTGCAATGAATAATGGATCATTTTGTCTAGCACACTGTAGCATTATGCAAATGGATCAAACCTAGGAGGAATGCAAACTTTGCTATTCCCTTTCGTTAGATCTGGCCTGTGCTGAAAGCACAAATGTTGGATTCAGGGAAGAGAGAGTAAGGAAGTGAACAGCCACAGACTTGTGTAATAGCTTGGCCATTAAGAGCATGTCTAAATACAGAAGCTGCATGACTTTTTATCAGATTTTATGCATCAGTTGGAATAGCATGGTATGCACATTCTGCTTGCCTTTTGCCTCTTAGGCAAAGTTAAGCTCCTGCTTAGTATCAACACACACAGTTGTTTCAGCTGAGCTACAAGCACAACATTAGTTGTACAAGTCCAATGTGTCCTAACGCACACTGCGAATCTGAACGTGCCATGAATTTTGCTGTGCCACAGTGAGTGTCACCGAGGACCTTACACTCTAATGCTTACCAGCATGATTACTGAAAAGTGCCTTGATGTTCTCAAGTGAAAACACACAATAGAAATGTGGAGGATCGTTGAACTGTACAAAAATATTGGGAGTGGAGAGCATATTGATTTATCTGTGCTGCCTGAGGAAATATGATTTTGCACAATTTCAAATGATCTATCCAGAAATGAATAGAAAGAGAAAAGGCTTGTCCCCAAAAAGCCTCCAGATGAAAGCTGTAATTCAGAAGCAACATCAGTAGTGAGTATACTGTGAAAGTGCAAAATTTTCAGGCCTCTTCTCTCTTATTCAGAGTGTGGGAACTCATGCTCGATGGAAGTCATTCCCCACAGAAAGAGAGAAGAATGGATAAAGCCACTGACTGGGATAATTAGATCCTTCCCTGCACTATTCTATTGGCTTACACATTTGACTGACCACATTAATAAGTTTTGTCAAATATGAGAAAGTGGCTTTCCCTGCGAATTCAGTAGTTTCCTAAACCATGCCGACTTCAAGCTAAGAGCAGCATATACGTGCTCATAGGGGAGCATCACAAAGCTCTTGGACCAGCTTATGCGGAAAAGCTGCTCTATAACACGTGGCATCTGCCCCGCACATCCAGGCACACGCCAGAGGTGCAGCGCTGCCGAGCAGATGCAGATAGACCTGTTAAGCGTCTGTGCAGGAAGGAGGATGCTGCTGCTCCGGCTCTCTTAGGGGAGCTGAGGACCCAGCAGCTGAAGGGAAGGTAGGAAGAAGAAAATCCCCTTGGGAGGGAGGAGCAAGAGAGAGCAAGACGATGGGAACCAGGCCTTGCTTTTGGACGGAAAGGATATTTGTGCTTGCATGGACAAGGGTGGTGACTGATTTGCAAATTCATCGTTCTTTGGTTTCTCCTCAAACTGCACAGTAAGAGCTCAGTCATACACTTCCACAGCTGTACGTTTATTGAAAGGGCTACAGGAAAGCACAGAAGGAGGTTTCTGCTCCTAGGAAGCCACAGTGGGAAAGAGGCACCATCCTTGTGCGGCCAGCGCTGGGTTTAAGGAGCAGCAAGAGCTGCTGGGTGCACAGGAGGGTCCTGGATGCAGCACAGGGAATTGCAGCCTCTCTCCCCATGCCCGGGAGAGGCCATGTCCTTCAGTGTGCCCTCTTCCGGGCCGGGAAGGCATCAGCCCTGAAGACATGCTACCTGAGAATATGGAATTTCTTGTCCGCAGATGTTGTAGCTCATACGACACAACTGATCACATCCTTATCGAGCAGCATGTGCTACAATGGGTCAATGTTATTTTGGAAACCTTTTTCCTTGTATTGAATCCCAGACTCCACTCAAGTCTTTATCGGAGCAAGGGTTCTACCCACCAGTGGCCTCGTCTCACTGCAAACCAGCTCCATGCTCTTAATGCCAATGATCATCTTTTCCCTCCTGAGATCACCCTAGGCTACTAGTAAACATTGATACATCGATATGAGCAGTTATTTCAAATAGATCTGAAAAGCAGAACATCACAAACTGTAGCAAATGATACTTTCCCCATTTACCATGGCTTGTTGCAATGCATTATAGTTTTACACTTAGCTTGCGACTAAAAATATGTGTGTTACTTGCACCTCCTCTTTTGCTGTGTTTGCCTTAAAATGGCTGATATATGTATTTTTAAATAGCTGCCGTAAACAAACACACTGCATGAGACCATTTGCAGTACTTGTGAAACCTCTCCCGAGTCCATCTGTCCTTTGCAATCGTTCCAAGCCACAGAAAGGAATATGTCTGTGTGCTGCTGTATATGTGTACATATCTATATATATATATATTTTAATAATCAAACCTATACTTTTCTCACATATTTGTACTGGAAAAAATCTCACTTTTAAATAAATTGTAGAGCTTACAGCTATTTAATACCTTTTCACCAGAAAAAAAGGTATTATGCAGGGTTGCAGAGTTTAGTGAAGAGCATCTGAAGTGGATGTCATGACTGCTTCTTGAACGGAGTTAATTTATGGGAAGGATAGGAAAATAAACAAGGACTAAAAATTGGGCAATAGCTCTGGTTTCTTTTGCAGTAACTTGTGATGTCAAAATAACAGAAGAACAAATTCTTTCTTAACTCCCCAAATCTTCTCCCCACTCAAAACCAAAGAAAAGAAACAAGCAAACAAAATAGACATTGATAGATAAAGGAATATTTTAGGTATAATTCCACAAGTGAGCAAACTCATCTTTATTGTGTGACGATTCAACTTGGCTGGAAAACAGAAAAATGTTACACTCAGATATTTTCCTAATTCTTTTCTAAAATTCATAATTTTAAATAGCAAAGCCTCCTCAATATTTCAAATATTTGAATCAGAATGTTGCCACTGCGATGAAATGTTTATTGAAAATGTGGGCCCTTTTCACACTGACATTTTTAGTGCTGATGAAAAGTGTTACCACTTTTTTTTTTCACCAGATCTAATGCTATTTTATTTAAAATGAAATGAGAAAGCAAGTTCATGACTACTTGATGGGTTGTTAAAAAATATTTAATGGGTTGCCTCAGCTGGTTGGGATTTTGATGTTCTGGATTTCTTTTTCTTCTCTTTTATGATTTCAGTATGATCATCACAGACCCCGGGTTAGGCCATGTTTTACTACTGCTAGTGGCATTTTGGGGCTGAGATCTCGGCGGATCGTTGATTAATACAAGTTTTGTCATTTTTGTCACTGCAGTGAATGAGACAGTATGCTTAAATAAATTGTTCCACAGCTACGCTATGCACTGGGTAATGTCCCAGTGTGATACTCTGGTAGTAGTTCTTGGCCACATTAGGAGCTGAATTTCAGCACTTAGATATAATTATATCTGCAGTTTGTGCTTTCTTTATGTTCAAAGATGTGATTGTCTCTCTAGGATGTAGATATTGGTAATAATTTAGGACAATTCCACTGAAATACTGTAATACATTTGTGGAGAGAGTTTTCTGACATTTCTTTATGTCTAAATAGCATACGTTGTACTGTAGTCACCCTTCCCTCAGGATAACGTTAGTAGTGCAAATAACAACACTGGAAAATATTTTAATCAAATATTTATAGTTCTGCAAAACTCTCAATGTGATTTTAGCAATACTTCTAGCTGGAGTTTTTCTCACATAATGCTGTATTTGAATGAAGCTCAGAAATAGAGGGAGTCTTACCCAAATTTATATAAATAAGAGCACAGAGGAGAAAAGGAAAGAACACTTTAAAGTCTCCAAAAGTGGGGAAAAATCCACATTAAGCCTGATTTAAGGTGAGGTATTAATCTGTTCTTATTTTATCCACAGCCTTCTCTGTTCAGCTCATCATCTCCTGATGAATAATACATGAATAAATATTACTACCTATATACTCCGTGAATGCAAAAGTAGTTTATAACTCCCCAGAAAGGCTTTATTAATAGTACAATGTTGGCCTCCTTAGTTTGAGTCATAATTAATTGTTACTGTGTATTTGTGAAGCCCAAGGGAATGAAGACGAGAGGAGGCAGAGCACAGGGAAAAACACCCTTTGAGTTAGTAGCATGAAAAGAATAAATGCTTCTTAGTCTGAGCAGGAAACTTGTAATCCCTGCTAATATAGTCATTTGTTAAAATAGTCTTTCAGCACAGTCAGAAATCTTCATTGTGCTATTAACACATTGTGCTATTAACAGAAACCACCTGAATTTCTGGATGAAAGTCCAGTGGAAAGAGTTATAAGATCCAGAAGCCTCCATAGTGGCACGATAGGTTTTCCGTCTATGGGTCTCAACCCCATACTCCTTTTTCATTTTAAAAGTATTTTTAGTCTTAGGGAGGGATTAGGGAGTAGGCGAGTTTGACACCTTCCCCATTTGTTGCTTCACAAGCCATTAAACAGAATTCTGTCAGATGGAAAGTAATCTTGACAATAGCATTAATTTATATGTAGCACATGCAGCTAGCATTGTGCCTCACATGATGGTCAAAAAGCCTGCACAGAAAAGCGGGCATGGCAAAGCAGTAACGGGATCTAGGAGGGGAGCCTGAAAGTGCAAAATACCACCCCAAGTCCCTATGTTTCTTCACCGCTGTGCAAATTTTGTGGGTGATGCAGGAACAAGATTCTCCTCTGAGCAATAACTTCATGGACCAGGCAGGGAAAAAAGCCCTGGTAAGCCTTGGAAAGTGCTAGTAAATGTTAATGCAATGCTCTGAACTCTTCTGAACCCTGACAGTGGCAGCTCGTTCCCAAAGATCACCCATTTGTCATTCCACCCACTTTTGTGCTACAGCCGACACGGAAAGCATATTAGGAAAGTGTATGTAATGTTCGAGGCGTCCTCAGGCTCTTTCAGAAGTAGGAAAATCCAGACTGAGTTGCTCAACCACCTTTTCTACCAAAACACCAGCTGGAGAGGAGCTCCTAATTATTTGGAACGGAGCGTGCTAGTATGAGCTTGAACAGATGAAGGCTGCACCAAGCCAAATTGCCCTTTCACACCACCTTTGTGCTGGTATAACATCACCGGCTGAAACATCATCGAGGCACAGAGGAGCATGTCTGTGTGCGGTGCTTCCTCTTCAAAGGAAAATATAGGAACTGCTGTGGGCATCGTGAGGAAAATCAAAATACAAAATGTTAAGTAGTTGGGGGGAAAAGAAAAGAAAGCAGGAATGCAGCTCTCAGGGGAGGGTGAACATAGCTCGTGAGAAGGGGAAGGCTCCTGGGCCAGGGACTTCTGTGCACAGTCTGCATCTCTTGCTGTATCTTGCCCCTAGTACCTAGCAAACACATGAAGGTATCACCAGTATTCCCAGTCTGTGATATATCATTGCTGTGCTGTGTCGTGTCCAGGGGAAGCTGCCTGAGCACCAAAAGCATGTGTCCTCATCACAACGCCAACACTTGCTCAGAGGCTGGCAGAGCTTCGGCAGCCACTTCTCAAAATTGAGAATTTGAAGCTTTCAGCAGATTTAAGGGGTATAGGATCACTTTGTTGCATGTGGGAGCAGCACTCGCCCTGTGATCTCTTGGTGTTGTAAGTTCAGTTGGGAGAGGATTCCAATGGCATCTTCTTAAGGAAATAGGAGTTTAAAAGTGAATCTCTCATGAAGTGTAACACTTCTGTTTTCGCTTTTCGTTTAGCCCAGTCTAGCACAGTGCTGGTCGGAGTGCATTACTTTACCATTTAAGTTCATATAGCTCCAGGCAAAGTCTCAGGGACTATGTATATTACGCATGAAAACGATGATGATTATGTTGTTAAGATGACTTATCGTATTTCATATTTTCAGCAGGAACAGCTAATAGTATCAGACTGTTTCACTAGCTGAACAGAACTGCAAGCCTCTGAACCATAAATCATGACTCTCCGTTATATCTTCCTTTAGCCACCTCTCCAAGCTGCAGAAGGAGCGCTATCAAACCCTTTCTATAGGCTGGGGAAGGGGAGTAGTGTTTGCAAGAGATCCAGCGGGCACCAAAATAGACACTTTGGGGGACATTTTCTGTACCAGAGCCCCAAGAGCATTTTTCAATGTGCTTTTCTTGATTTACATAGGAATAATATAAAAAAAAATGCATTAATGTATTTCAAGGCTTAGACTTTCATCTGTGGAGCACTTAGAGCAACATGTTTTCCATTAAAAAGATGCTAATACTAGGGCTCCAAGGAAGCTTGTATTATCACATGGGCAACAGCATGTCATGTATTCCAGTTTGTAGAACCGGCATTTTTAATAAGAGATGTCACTCTAATTTAGAGCCTAAGCAGAGGACATAGGCAAATATTTTCCAATTCATTAGGCCACTGGCCCAAAGCATGGAAATAAATCCTTCTGATGAGTCCTGTCAACACGTTGTAATTCCAGCGCTGCCATTTTCTGAGATGAAGCAGACCTGTGCCACCCTTGGCTCTAATGCCGCTCCAAAGCCTTCCCGGGAGTTTCCCAGGGCTGGCGGCGAGGCCGGATCGTAGCAGGAGCCCTCGCGCGGGCGGCTCACAGGGGAGCCCAAGGGCCGTTTCGCCTCGAGTGGCTGGTTTAAGATCAGTTATGAGCTCACAGGAAAGCAGTTTATTTTCTGCTCATGCCCTCAGCCAGATTCTCTCCTCAATGCCCGCACGTATAAACAGAATTACTTGGCGTTTACAGCAGTGGAACCAAGAGCAGCGCTTGGCAGTCTGATGGCAGGAGATGGAAGCGGCATTACCGTAGCAAGAACGGGGAGAGAAGAAGGTTGCAGAGTTCCCGCTGCAGCTCTCGGGTGTTTGGGAGGGAGGAGCTCCGTCATGCACTGCCTGTTGCAGATTTCCCATCCTTACGGCGCCAACTGGCAAAGGGCTTGCTGAGACTTGTGTCGGTTTTCAATGTTACAACCAAAAATCAGTTGGCCGCTCTTGCTCTTTTGTTTAGATAATTGCAATCCATTGGAGAACAAAAGATTTACGTCATCTGCAAAATTATGCCAGTTTGTAGAAAGTGCATGGGGTTTGATTTTTTTGCTGTTGTTTACATTTTCTTTTCAGTCATTCATATTTATAAAGAGCCATAATCTCTTGGTGCAGTTGACCTGGGGATCGCGTTCGGGTCCGGTATTGCCACGCTACAGTGTGGATTCCTAGTGAGCTGGTCCTGGGTGGGCACCTATCGTCTGCTGCCCTTTTTTCCCTCTGTGTTTAGGAAACAATACACTGGGAGCTGGAGCACACTCTGTTCAGCATAAATTGTGCAACAGGCTGCAACAGCAGCTCACCTAAACAAAATGGAGCAGGCTGCTTCAACCACAAGGATTAAAAATATTTCTGCCATTTTTCAGAACTGGCTAATAATTACGCAGTGAATAGTGTCTTTGTTTTAGGCTCTTATAGATACAATGTGTGCATGCAGGTATTTGGGGAAAGGAGCCATTCAATGGTTTCTGCTGAGGGACTGGGTGTAAAGGGAAACCCAGGTGGTCTCCAGCCTGGCACATGTGTCTTTCTTGTGGCTGCCCAGCTGCCTTGGCCTCAGGGTGAGCTCACTTACCTCTATGGATGTTCACAGAAGTATTCTCCATTTCGAGGTAAGACAGGAGCTTTAATAAATCGAAAATAAGAAAATATGATGCAACAGTGAAAAATATCCTAAAGACTGGCTTTGGAAATAGTCCCTTCCAGTTCACTTATAGGGTATTCCTGAAATATAGTATATACATATTTTTCCTTTTTTTGTCCTGTTTCAGCAGCTAATGATACAACAAAATTTTGGGAAAAAAAATGGAAGTGTGAGTACATGTTGCACGTCAATTTCTCCCTACTCTTAGGAACAGACAGTAATCTTAATGTATTGTATTGTTTTCTTTTATATTTTAATACATGCAAACCAGACCTGGAACTAGGTGATTTTTCTCTATTTAAATTCAGAGAGATTTTTACTAAGAACTTGTTACAATAATTTTTTATTTTGTTCCACGGTTTCAGTGGGATGAAGGCAGAGACATAAGTAACACAACCGTGTTCCCAGGAGTTGCTTGTACTATATTGAATAACATAGTAATCATCTTCAGAAGTGTTTAACGTTTTCTGGTATAGATTTAAATTATCTAAACAATAATCTAAGTAATCTAATCATCTAAATAACGGTTCCGCACAGAAGAGAAACCACTGACTTGTACACTCATCAGTCATTATTATTAGTCACTTATAGCCACAGAAAGAATTCATTCAATGCCTAATTCTTGTCTTGCTTGTTCCCATCAAAATCAATGGAGGTATGCAGGGCAAGTGCTTAAAGTGTTGTGTTTTTTGAAATATTTAGCTAAATTTAACCTGGGCAGTGGAAGTATTCCCATCAATGCCTGTAAGAACATATAAAATCTCAAGGTAAAATAATAAGTATTTTTTTCCATCTGTGGTATATCTGGACATCCAGACCGGATGACATTTTTGTGGGAAGAGATTCAAAGAGGGAGATCTTCTTTAACTGATCCCTTTTAGAGCAGTAAATAGGTACTTCTATCTTTGGAGCGAAGAATGTTTGGTTTTGGTTGGTTGTATTTTTGCATCCACCAGCCAACATAGAACCTCAAATATGCATATGTATTATGTAGAGTCATTAGGATTTATTTAGTAGAAAGCATGAGTTATATGTATGCAGTTTTGCCATAAAACATAACTCCTATTTTCCAAAGAAATGCCCCCATTTGCACTATGTCAATCTGGTTAAAAGTGCATGTGATTTCCTGCAATGTATGTGTTTTGTGGTTGTTTTTTTTTTTTTTTTTCTTCTTTTTCCCCTGCTTTTTAATTGTTTGTAGAGAAACTTTTCTATTTTCCCATTTTAAGTGCTTCATGGGATAAACTAATGGGATGCAAAAGGAAGTTTGACTTATTCTGTTGCTAAAAATAAACAGAATTGGAAGTTTGTGGAAGGACATCATGTTTGTCTGGGTCTGGATCCAGATCTGTAGCTCTTGTTAATGTCATGGTGTCTTCTGCAGTGTGAGGAAGGTAGGTGGAATGGGGCAGGTGGTGTAGATAATTGCTTTATCATGTTTATCATGTCTTGCATGAGGTTTTTTATATCAAGACACAGGATGAATGGATCATTAAGACTTTGGCAGGAGTGTTTTGTGGGAAGAATAGCCTAGGAGCAATACCACTGTAACAAGCATGGCATAAAAACTAAGGATAAGTAGAGAAGAGAACTTAACAATGGCAAAATACGCTATTAGTGTGACCTTAAATTTCGGAATTAGTAGTTTGAAGAAACAAGAGCCTTAGTTGTTGCTCGTATGGGTTCTTGGATCCCTGCAATACTGTACCCACAGTCTGTGTACGACTGACATTGCCATCGCCTGCCATCTAATAGGGAGCAGAATGAAAATTTGAGACCACTGCAGTTTTCTCAGCTGATTTTGTTCACTCAGGCAACTTCCCCTCATGTGACATGCATGGGTTTGTCATTTCATATGCTTTTTAGCGTCCTCTTGTTATCATTAATAATGAAGAAGTGATTCACTCTTTATGAGGACTTTATCTTCAAGAGATGTCCTGTATGCTGGAGCTATTTCTCTTTAGTGGAGCAGTATAGCAGGAGGCAAAATCAAACCACAGCTAGAAATAGTTTACTGGATGTTGCCTACGCATTTGGGAATCCTGTGTGCAATGAACTGGCAGAACTCCTTTCTCCCTCCAGTGTGTGCCCATTCAAATGACTTCCTATGAACCTGTATCAAATACCCCTCTGTGCCACAGTATGCCTGCACATACTCATTCCTCAACTTCTGTCTGCAAGGAATTGTTTAACTTTTATTCTAAATGGTGGTTTATGGCTTCTCATTTTTATGAAAATAATTGTACAGTTGGGATCCTAAATAAGAACATTGCTTAGTCACGACTTTTTTTTTCATGCTGAATAAATTCTGTTTAAGATATTCACAAGCAATTTCTTCATTAGCCATGAAATCTTAAGTTTTGACATAAGTTTTTTTTTTATTTTGTCTAGCTTTTTAGTTACGGATTGCTTATGGTTAGCATTCTTGCTCTGTTAGCACACACAGTAGGGTTTTCAGCAGTGGATGCTGCTGGTCAGTTATTATAAAAACTTGCATCCCAGATATGTGCTCAGTTAGTTTTCAGGTTACATGAGCTAAATGTGAAGTATCACACAGTTGGACTCAATATCATATCCACTGAACTATTGATTATTCCGAAATACATAGGAAGTTGTTGCTATGTGATCTCTAGTTTTTTCAGCTCCTTCTCTTTCCTTCTCTTTTCTCCAGTCACCAGTTTGCATCTCCTAATTTTGTTTTTAATTAAGCATTCCTCTTGAAGATCTATGTGTGGACTTTTCTTCTTCTTTTTTTCCATTTTTTTGAATGGCAGCCTTTATGTCTCAGTTGTTCTATTTATAGCCCTCAACTTCATTTCATTTAATGAAACCTATCTTGTACAACCACACAGAAGTATCTAACATTTATAATATTTTGACTTGTTGGGATCATGAACAGTAACAGAGGTAATAGAAGAAATACAACCCAAATAAAACGACTGGAAATGGCAGCCAAAATACTCAACGAGGCAACCAGGCTCCCCCTGAACCGAGCATTTAGACACAGAGAAGCAGAGCTAATTCAAACCTGCGGTTGAACAAATAATCTGTGGAAGATAAAACACAACCCTTTGAAGTTATAAAATATCGCTGCTGCTCACTTGTTTTCCTTTTCTGTCTGTCTTTGAGGCAATTCTTTCTGCTCACTGAAATCGGTTAGTCTGTGTTTTGGTATATAAATTACTGACTACTATGTCTTACATACTTGAATAACTGGAGAAAATGTTGACTAAGTAATTGAATGCAATAAAACTCTCCAGTGATGGCATGCAGAGTGGCCCATAGGTCTCTAGTAGGAAGAATTGACTTTACAAAGCTGTTCTACAGTGCTGGCATGGGTGTTTGGTCCAGCAAACACTGGCTCTCCTTCTCCTGTTCAGAGAGGGAGAAACAACAAAGCATCATGTTATCTGGTGTGAAAATACTCTAATCCAACTTAACTCAAAATAGTATGCTCCTTGTGAACAGAGGTCAGGTAAGATGATAGATTCAAGACCCAAACTTGTTTCATGAGTGCACCTCAAAACGTTAAAGCTGCCTTTGCCCTCACTGGGGTATTCTGAGGATTAATGTCCTGTCAGCACTTTGAAAATGTAAAGTGCTAAGTATATATTATTATAACCCTTTCCATTTATTACTTTTATTGATGGTCCCGTGGTTTCCATGACGCTATGTTGATTTGCACGGGATTTTCCTGCAGTGTGCATTTCATCTCATGAAGAGTAAGAAAACAAATAGTTCTTTTTAGGCCTTGTGCCTTGTTGGATGTCCTCCAGGTACTGGGGGACTTGTTTATGACCCACTATCTCTGCGCCGTGAAAGCCTTACTGCAATACATTATGCAGCTGTTTGTTTTCAACTTTGTTTTCTCAACTACATAAGCCTCTCTGCTACTGAGATCATTATGCTGCTCCTAACTAACTCCTAAGAGGTGCCTGAGTGAAATGCAGCCTGTGCTACCCACTGAAGTCCGTGTGTTTTTTGCAGCAGGTTCCTCTTTCCAGTATCTATTTTGCTGTGCTTAAGGACTGGGGCTAAATCCAGGCCTGTCCAACACGGGCAATCAGGGGATATCTTGCTCGCTGAAGTTTGGGCCAGCTTTTTCTGCCTCTTCTGGCACTGGCATTAGAGCAAGACCTCCTGGTGACCGAGCTTTTCTGAGGAAAATTCCGAACTTTATTTCAAAATTTTAGATTTACAGTTTGGCTCCCTAACACGTCCGTCTCATGCCCAGCCAAGTCCCCAGGCGGCATTTACTTTTGGAGCAGTTTGCCTCCTCGTCTCTGCTTTCCTGCGGGCTTCGGGGACTGAGGTAGTCCAAGAAAAGCCGAAGGCGTGTGAAACCACGTGTGTCTTTGCTTCCTCCTCCGTCAAGAGGCTCCGCAGGGAGGTCAGCCCCGTTCCATCAACAGTGTTCCCTCGACCGACAGCTGCGGCCAGGTGGGTTTTCCTTGGCCTCCACCTCCCATTAAGGATGTAAATAGGGTTGGCAATAACGGCTGCGAGTCTGCCAGCTCCCCTCTCACACAGAGGGCCAAAAGAAGGGGCAAGTGATTGTGCCTGAAACATGGCTGAATCGCAGCACAGTGCAGAGATATCTGAGCTCTCCAGGGAAGGGTCATTGTCACATATCTGAAAACACCCTTGGGACCTGCATCAGCTGTCATGCCTTGCAGCGTAGCTCTCCTCAGCTTTCACCTCCTGCGTTCAGGGGACATTCAGGTGGACAACGTCAGACCATGTTGCAAAGGGTCTTGGAGCTGCCGCCTCTAGTAACCTCTCCCATCCCTGGGAGAATCAAATCTCAGACTGATATCTCCAGGGGAAACAAGGGCTTGCCCTTCGATCATGAAATACTTTTTTATTATTTATTTTGTATCACACACAAATGCAGAACAATTTATATTGGAAGGGACCTCTGGAGATCATCTAATCTGACCTCCTGCTCAATGCAGGTCTTAAATATAAGCTAGGTCCTGTTCTCAACGCTGTGTCCAGGTGAGTTTTGAACATCCCCAAGGATGGAGATTCCCTGGCCTCTCTGGGAACCTGGTTCCCACACACCACCTCATGGGGAGGTATTTTTCCTTATATTGAGGCCAAATTTCCCTTGCTGGAATGTGCAGCTGTTGCCTCTTGTCCTTTTGTCATATATCTCCAAGAAGCACCTGACTTCCATCTTCTCTATCATCACCACTAGTTAGGTTCCATCCTTGTCTATTTAGTCCCTTTAGAACAGTTCTTTCCATAATTTATCCAAAAAGAGAGCTTGGTGGAACATGCAGCATAGGTTCAGAAAGCAGTATTTTTTCTAGAGCATTTTTTAAGCTTACTTTTGCCCTCTTCTTCAACCTTAAATGGGAAACAGAGGGGAAAAACACACAGTCAACAATGATTTGTCAATTTTGTAGCAAAAAAGCAAGAGAGATTAATATAGAAATGACAAGCCACAAATGTGTTGAATCCTGTAGATAGACACCTCTCCAATCCCACCAAGGGAATTCTTTCTTATGATGGCAGAACACCAGCTGTCCAAATTGTAGACGAGAATAAAATATTTTAACTTCTTAAAAAGATAACTAAAAAAAAAAAAGAAAAAGAACCGTAGAGGGCTAGAACATATTGAAAACTATGGAGCTAAGCTTAGATGTCTGTGGCTGTTTTTTCTCTATAGGAAGGAACAGCAGGGTTTTCCTGACACACTTGAAAGTTGAGAAATGTCTTGTTTTTGTGCTTCTGTACCCCTGTCTAGAGCTGTTATTCCAAACTGCTATGACCTTGTATCCAAGTTATGGGTCCTAGTGTGCTACTATAGCTAGTTGTGATAGTTTGTCCCCCTCCTTCTCTCTTCACTTTAGCTGTGCAGATGCACAGAAGCCCTGATTTTGGGAAAGAATACTGGCTGAAAGGAGTTCCTTTGGCACAGTGGTTTTGGTATCAGGAGAGGGTAGTTCACTGACTGCTCATATGCAATGATTCATTAATATCTGTGCCTTTCATTAAGGGGTACTGCCCCTTTTGCAGAGATCGAGTCCCTCATCAGACACTTTCAGTATCTGACAGAGTTTCTGTAGCAAGTCAGACACCCATAACCAGCCTTATGGATGGAAGGAAGTGTCCTGCTCTCTTTGGAGAAAATGTCCCATCTCAATGTCTACTGTCTGCCAAGACAGAAGGTAAACACCAGGACTTACACTGAAGAATTGCATGCAGAGAGCTTTCTTGCACAGCTTTGTGGGCTGGTGACTGACTTCTTTGGCTATTGGAGCAGTTAACAAGAGCTGTCATGCAACCTGTCTGCCTGTTGTGCCCTCAGATGTGAGTTTTGATTGTTTGATAAACAAAGTTGGGCAAGTTTCTTGTTCTATGAGTTTACAGACAATATGTTCCTTTGCTCTTCAGGGTAATGCTAATGTAGGAACAAAATCCAGCAGCAATGCTGTTTATGCCATGTCGTGTTTGGAGCTGTGCACCTCAGGCCAGGTGAATGAAGAGATGCTAAAAAGATAATGCAACTTCTATTCCCTCCAGGACCAGAAAGGTTTAAAATTATTCCTTTATGGATCCCAAAAGGAAAAATCAAGGAGTAGAAGCATATTTTTCTAGTCATTGTTTATCTAATGCATTGTATTGATGAAATCAAAGCACTGAGATGAATTCACCATGAATGAACAGGAATGTTTGAATAGGAGGGTCAAGTCCCTGTAGTACAATTCTCTTACCATGTTCAGGAAGAGGAAATTATCTATGACTTGCAGCATTAAAGCTGATGACTTTAGGACACTGTCTGTGTGTATTGTATCCTGCCATGTCACAAAACACAACCTTTAACCTTCCTTACTACCCAGAGTGGAACGTGCTATATTTCATACTCTCTAAAAATACTTTCTTTAACAAGACCTTGCCTTGTATTTTTAATTCGTGTAGCTAATCTTCATACCTATTGTAACAATGATTTTTTCACCTACAGAATATTTCTTGACTTTATCCAAATACCCAAACTCAGTCTTTTACACTTTGATACAGCAGTATCAAAGTTCATTCTTCTGTAACATCACGGGCTTTGGGAAAGCCACGTCTCATTAATTGGCATGTCCTGGGTAATCAGCTGGCCATCAACTCATTAAATGTTTCTAATTCCTCAAGAAGATCAAGACTATTTTTGTACAATTTTTTCACATACTTTTGTATTTTCTTGTTTTCATATTTTTCCTTTTTTCCCATAGATTTTCATATAAACTACTTTGCTTATTAATCCACATAAAAAGCTCTTTTTGACCCTTGAAGATGTATGAGAACCCAATTCATCTAATAAGCACCATAGTCTGAAGGAGAATTGAAATCTTTATCCAGATATATTTTAGCTTTTTGATTTTCTAAGTAAGTAATAAGATTCACAAGTATTAATGTTCAATGGAAACAAATAGAATCCTAAATAGAAATAAAATCCCCAGGGGCTGAGGTTTCTTGAGTAGTAGAAGTAATTCTTTGTGTTTTTTCCTCCTGTTCCTGAAGTACAGTTAACATGATTCATGACCTGAGATTCTAGCTGTGCAGATTATATCAACTAGAGGGAACTTTAGGAGGCAGGTAATGCTCTAATGTCAAATACTTTGGTTGACACAGATGCATTCTTGCTATTCTTCGTGGCAAGGCTAAGACCTTTTTTATGTTGCTCCAGATCACTCAGAAACAGTCATTATAATCCTCTGCTTTCTCCTGATAGTGTCTGCATTGCTGCCAGATCAGCCTACTATGATTATTTATACATTTATTTTTTTTATATTTATTGGAAAAAATGTATTTGCTAACTGCTAATAAAAAAAAATGCTGGGTCTTTGCAAAAGTGTATACTCATCCTGCACTTTGAAAAAAAACCATAAATTTTTGAATGGGCCCACCTTTCTGTGTATCCTCAGGTTCTTACAGTGTCAGAGACGTGCCTTGAGGCTCATGCATCCCTTAATCACAAGATAAACCAGACTGGTAAATGGAAATTAGACCCTCTATTTTGTGTATTGTGTAAAAACAGAAACCTTGCAATGCAGAATTTGAGTGACACATGGCAAATGTAAGAAAGATTACAAACCCATGATATGAAATCAAACTTAGTTTGTTGTTTCTTTCTCAAGGGACTCCAGGCAATCTTGCCTTTATTTCTGCTTTCACGGTATTTGTCCATTCTCCAGAGAACAATTGAATCTCCTTCCAAATAGTAAAATCTTTAAAACAAAATAGTTTCACTATGTATGCCTGTGTATGCCAAGATAAGTCAAATGCTGTAAAAGAGATGTAGAAGTTCAATATATCTTTCTTTTTACCTTGCATGTTGGAAAAGCCTCAAGTTATGGGATCACGGAGATGGAAGAGACTTACTAAATTAAGCTTTTTCTTGCCTGTGAAAGTATACTCTTATATTTTCCATCTAAGGTCTATCTCTTCACTTGAGGGCCTCTTGCATAGCCTAATAATAATCAATGTTGGGAAATATCCCTGTTGCTTAGCGTAAAAATGGGTTTGATCATTTGTATACCCCTCCTCACACCTGCAAGCCACCCTCTAATGTCCTTCATTCTTGATAGTTCAACCTTCAAATTCTTTTAGATTGTCATCATATGTACTCCAACCTCTACAAAGTGCAAAAGGAAAGTGGAACATCTGTTTCCGAGTAGAACTTATGGACAGAGCATTGCATTTACCAGAAGTAAAATATCTTTCTCTTCTCTTTTGAACCTTCATTTTATGTCAAGCAGTGAATTCCTTTTATAAGGTTTCTCAAATGTATCAGTTCATAGCTCTTTGGCCTAATTGCTATCTTTCTCACCATCTTCACTTAGATGACTCAGAGATGAGAAGGGCAGTTTCTTCACTACAGTTCTTCCATTCTTTATTTCAAGAGGAATGATGATTCAGCTTTAGAAATTGTTGAAAAGGTGACTTTCTATTACGGACTTGTGCTACCTTGTTTAACATCACCTCCATTTCCCCTGTTCATAGAAATGAGATAACTCAGGAAGCAGAAACACCAGTGATCATATTGTTTGCTAAAGTGGATGAAGCTCCCCCACGACTCCACACAGCATATATAGCCTCATGGGCAGTACAATTTGTCTGTCAAGCAGCACCTTCAATCACTGGCATGTTCTTTCTTTTCATTCATTTCATCTGAATTATTTTGATGTCTTTAAATGCTTAAATGAACAGGTGAAATGGACTGTATGCAAATGGTTAAAAAGACATTTAAAAGGTGTAAAGAAGATAGAGACAAATGTTCTAAATCCCCCTGTCAAATAAGGGCTGCACAGTTAATTAAAAAAAAGGGAGGAAGCCACCATGGGTTTTCATGAGAATTTGTGGGATGGCTGCCCATTGTTAAATTAAGTTGATCCACTCATTCTCAAGTATTTTCACCATTCTACTTGCTCTGCTTGCAGTGGACACCAACCAGATTAAAGATTTACAGCCTCCTATAGCTGCTTTTGCCAACATATAAATCATTGGAAGGTGTTCAATGCGTATGAAAAAAAGCTTTAAAAAATTTGTTTGCCATAGATAGTCACTCCTTTCTGCCTTTCCTTTCTCTCCTTTCCCTCTCCCTGCACCATCACCTAAATTTGTCTATGGACTTGGCTTCTTTGTTCTTTCATGACTAATATTACCATCTGTGACATTACATATCAACATAGCAATGCAACATATTAAGCACAGGAAAACCCGGAATGTTTGAGCTCATCCAAGCATTTGTTGCTTAAAACTCCAGCATTATTTGAAGCCACCTGAAACATCCCAAAGTTTCTAAAAACACATTACAATTAATCACCAGGAATCTGCGTTGTTCCCAAAATGGAACTCCAAGTTCCGTTGGACCTTATTGGAGCAGCCTTCTCAAAAACAGTCTCGGCAACTTACTCACGGTTTTATTTCTCACTGCAGGCTCACAAAAAGAGCTTTTGCTTTTATGGTATTAGCCTAGTTGCCACTGGGGGCAGTTCACTTTGGGAACTACCCAAATGGTTTTCCTGTTGAGGTCTCCTATGCTATGGGGGAAGCATCGCTCCCCGATCAGTGTGGTGGCAGCTGCCCTGATGAGCTGCAATTTCATCCAGCACGAGCCCAACGAGCAGACAGGGCTGTAAACATGTGTCCTTCTTGGTCGACCTCTGCTCTTCCGAGGATGGGGAAGGGGCAGTAGGTTTGGAGAGAAATAGCACTTAGTGAAAAACACCTTGAAATGGACACGTCTCAAGATGCAAGATCAAGATCAGAATGGAGGTCTTACCTCCTCTTGATTTCTCGTAGAGTTCTAGACAGATCTAAATCTTATTTACTGAAAAGGGATTGCAGTAACCACCAAGATCTGATATTCAGAGAGACAGTTCTTTCCCCTCCCTGTGCTGATTCTGCAGACGGTGAGTTGCTTCACTGCTTATCTCCAAACCTGTGCTCACCTGCAGACAACAACCTGTCCAGCTTTTCTCTGCATCAATAATTTTCCACTTTAGCCTCTAATACCTGCACATAGAATTGAATAGTAATTCTATATTTGTCACTATTGTCTCATTTGTATTTATTAAATTCTGCTTTTTAAAAGAAAAGGAGTATATCTGTAGCATAGCATTAAAAAATAAATGAAAAATAAAGATCCATGGTAGAAGTATTCGTGCATGCCTGTATTTACAGAAGTCTGTTTTCTCTTTTCTAGTTTATCCAAATTTCCCATTAGCAAAAGTGTATTATAATGCAATATATATGTGTTATTTTTAATTCTTCTGTGTCTGGACATTTCCAAGTCTTCTTTGCTTCCTTGTTCCCTGTTGAAAAAAAAAAAAAAAAGCAAATTCCCTCTGTACAAGTGAAGATGACAGAAATATTAGATGAAATAGGTATATAAAACTATTGTAATGTTAGTATATTGATACTGTTCCCCTAATTTGGTTAAGCAAGAGTTGTCTCCTTCAGGGCAAGGAGAAGGTGAGCTGGAGAAAGAAGGAAAGCAGAGGAAGAGAAGGACAAAAAGGAGAAGTTGACAGACAGAATGAAAGGGAAGTTTGTGCTGTAACATACATCTCCCCAACTTTTGCCAGGTAAACAGCCCCGAAGGGCCAAAGCCGTTACTAGTGGTGATACCATTGGCCTGGTTTCATGTGGGTCGTGGCTCACTTATGGCTATGGTGTTGACACAGTATGAAGTACATGATTCATTGCTACTGCAGGGTAAATCATCCTTCTGTAAATAGGAATTTAAGTACAGTGTACACTGCACACACAGATATCCTTGCACATATGCTCATATTGCACACGCGTAAGCAAATGCAAGAAAATCTTGCGTTTAATACGTGCAAGAAAATCTCCCTGTGCAGAAATGGGTGTGAATGCAGCCACAGATCCATGTGGGACCTCATTTTGGGTCTGGTGGATGCATGTGGATATGCACTACATACGCACGTCGACATACTGTGGTCCTTTGCATCGCTGTAAGAAGTACAGGGCGATACAGAAATCATCTTCAGTCTGACTTTGTGTTATTTGGACTATATTTGCTCACAGGAGCTGGTGATTTGAGGTCTCCAGCACAGGGAATCCCTCTGGTGTGGCAGCGGCTGCCCGGTGAGCAGGCAGGGCCCGTCAGTCCCCACGCCGGCTTCAGGCAGGGGCAGTGCTGGGAGATGATGGTCGCTTCCCCGGCTAGCGGCAGGTGCGGTTCCCACGGCCGGGAAGCGCTTGGAGGTCGCTCCCGTCCCGCTGGGGCTCGCTAATCCTCCTTCCCACCCACGGCCCCTCGAAACGCCTCTGGTTCATCCCCGCGCGATGGCTCGCGGAGCTGCTCTGCGGGGCTGGATGTGCTTTGCTCACTCCGAAGACGCTGCTGCGGAGTCTCGGGTCAGCTTTGCCTCAACTGCTCCAGAGCAACAGGCCGTTCTATTCCATCGGTTTGTTTTTCTCCTCTTGCCTTTTCTTTCCAGCCCCCACCCCTTCTTATTTCCTGGTTTTGACAGGAAAATCTTGCTGATATTTTTCCTCTTCTGTATATGTGAAGCTACCGTATCAAAATAAATATGGCAACCTGGAGGTTATGTGAATAGAACTAAAAGGAGAACTTTGCTACTCGCGTTGGTTCTTGCTAATCCGAAGACTAGAGATGTGCGAAGAATTTATTTATTTGTGCTTGTGTGCTGGCCAAACCAAAAAATCAACAACAATAAAAACATTTCTCTTGGTCCACCCATAACGAAAATTTGTCAGTTTTCCTGCCAAACGGCAACAAACACACAAATTTGAAAGAAATGTCATTTCAGGCCAGCAGACATTTCGGTTAGGCTTTTTAACATTAGTTAAAACTGAATATAGGTAAATTTCTAAAGAAACCCTTATGGCAAAAAGCAAAGTGGAAGGTTTTGGGTTGAACTTTCTTGACATTTGTCTTTGTTTGGACTCAAGACTTTTTTTTTGTGCTCTAATAAATATTGTCTTACGTAGGGAAATGAGTACTCTTTTTGATACTAGTGATGATTCTTTACAGAGTACTGTGAAAGTTAAAAAAATAGTTAACTACCAATCTGTATTTATATGTAGCATATTTATTTTTGGCTTTATCCAAAGCATCTAGGCATTTAACCAAATTAAAATATATAGAGTACAGTGTCAAGAGAAACTTTTATTCAAACAAAATTTAAATAAATTCATGCATCTCTCTATGTTAAAAAAATCAAATAAACAAATAATTTTGCACATATGTAATTGTCTCAACATTCTGTCATTCCTCTTCCGCTTTCAAAACAATAAGACCCAAATGTGCATAAAATCATCTTACTCTTCCCACTCAAAGTGAACAACTTTTTCCAAGTCCTTATGCTTAAAAAATGCGCTTCGTAGGAATTAATGATTAAAACTATATAGAATAAGTGTTTTAGTCCTCTAGTTAAGGAAAAATAAACAACTGCATTAGCTAATCGGAGTTCAAATAAACAGATGCATAAGCTAGGCTATTTCAAAGCAATGCAGAGTTGAGCAGAGACCATTAACACTCTAAACATTTCATAAGGTTCAGCAATGGTTAACCTCGTCAAAACAAAATGTGCCTAGAACTTGTGTTGGGGGCACTGAATGAGGGAGGAATAACCCCCCTGTTTAGGGGCAAGCTGTAACTGCGAATTTTCTGAGCACGTACACTGGTATGGAAAAAAAAGCTCACATGAACTTAATTTTAAAGATGAAGAAAATGAAAAATATGGTCTCATTTATTGCTCACTGCAGCCAGCAAAGCTGACCAGACATAGCAGTGTCCATTGCTGTTTTGAATCTTAGCAGCGGATTTAAATTTTGCAGGAGGTCTAAGTCCCATGTGCCACAGAGCCCTTTGAGATAGTCCATATTTTTTTTTGTGACACAGTATTGACCCTTTTTTATTGCTAGTTGTCCTTAAATGATATCAAAAGACCCACGCTTTGCAGTAGAGTCTTGGCTACCTGTGGACAGCAGATAGCAGAGGTAAAAAACACACTCTGCACTTTGGTGCATCATGGATTTTAAAATAGACATTTTCAGGTTGACCCAAAACCATGGGCTTCCTCTACAACAAATATGGTAAAATTTCAGGGTGCAAAATATGACTTCATATACCAGTGAATTTATGTTTTATTTAGTCCTTGAACTAGCAAAGGACCAAAAGAGTTGCATCTCTCTCTCAACTCCCTCAGTAAATAAAAGGGCCTTATTAGGGTGCACTAGTGCACCCTAATTCAAATTTCCTAATTCGAACTGGAAAAAAAAAAAAAAAATTGCCAAAGTCCCGATTCAGCCATTCTTTGGAAACACTTCAAACTCAGGCCAGTATTAATTTTTGTTTTGATCAGTTTTGCTCATGTAATTCAGATTTTTATCTGAATCTTTTAAAATTTTAGTTTATTATAGAAAAAGAGGGGGACACGTAACACTTTCTGAAAAGCAGCCAAGCAGGAATTTGTTCCTCGAGAGACCATCCCAGATTTTGCACAGAGTTCAGGACCTGCTAGGAGAGGATTTTGGTGTTTTAGTCAGCACTATATGATGACACACAGAGTGCAGACATGGCCAACGAGGGCTCTAGTTACACAGGTCACTGCTAGAACCTTTACAGTTACAATTCGCACATTATTAACGTTGCTTTGATGTACGGGCACTGGGTCTGGCTCTTTGGGCAAGGGGAGAGTGTTTGGCCATCACTTTGGGGACTCTCGGGGTTATTCTATGGGGGCGCTCACCTGCTCACTGAAGGTGGGATTCAGGGCTATGGCCCCACGGCGCAATGAAATCCCCTAAACGTGGCATCTCTGTATCACGCCGCAGTGAAGACAAGTCCTGAGTGTGTCTAGGCTGTGTAAACACAACCACGAGCTCAACAATTCCATTGTTCGGTGCAGATTTCCACTGGGTCGGCAAGCTGATTTTTATAAAAACATCCTAAGGGTAATGGATGACTAAAATACACCAGCTCCATTATCCAGGAGCAGATTATCCCATCTGAATGCACAGTATCGGAGTTTCCTGATTTGTATATAATCTACATTCTTAACATTTTCCTGGAGCGCTGTTAGTTTGGGTTAGTAGGACTTATTGTACTCTTGGTGTTGAAAGACGAACAGGCCTATCAACCCAACAGCATAATAAATTTGCTGGGCTGCGTACGTCGTGCTCCACCTCTCCCTCCTCCTTCAACGGGTATAATGGAGCCTAATGCCGTGTGACAGCTGTTAGCAGAAAAATGGTAAGCAGCCATAAAACAGTGATTTATACCTTATTACCAAAACAGCTAAAATTAAGAGGCTGGTGTTCGGAAGGGCAGCAAACAAGTGAAATGTGAAACACTTACTATATATATGTTTATATGAATGTAGGTTCATGAAACGCAGGAAGCCGTGAAATGCTGAGACTGACAGTGAAATTCTCCCTGGGTATCCGCCACAGGGTTGGACTAATAAAGGGGGTAATTGGTGGTGATAGTTGTGGATGTTCAGAATTGCCTGCACGTCACAGCTGCTTATGCTTGAGTATCTGAAATGTGTTAAATGCATCTCCTAACGTGAACCCAAAGATCCTTACTACCAGGCAGCATAAGAGAACCTAATTTAAGGTGGCAGCTGGCAGAAAGAACAACATATCAAACAGGAAAGTTATTGTTAGCAGCCACAGCGTAGTGAGGAAACAGTGCAATGGGAGAAATAAATGCGGGCCATGGTTCCCTGTTTCAGTTTTCTGCTGGTATAAATCCGCTAGTTTAAGGTCACCGTAATGGTTTAGGTAATTCTCCTTGGGTGCTCAAACTATAAGCATTGGGGAAAATCGTGCACATGATTTACAACATACCCTGTGTAAGCAAACGTCATCATGTAACATCTTGGCAGTTTTGCCAGTGAGAGAGGTAAAACATTAATCTAAGCCACGGTGAATGTATAACCACCATGTCAGATGGCTCCTTGGTTTCTGTTCAACACACACTGTGTATATATACTGTAAACACACATATGTCTATACACATATATATGCAGGCTGCTGCTAAGTGTGATGTTTCTCATTCAGTGGGTGGCACTCTTCCTCCTGAGTCAGTGCTAAATGAGCCCTTCACCCCACAGCGCTTAATGAATAGTGAATATGGTCAGGTCAGCAAGGTTAATAGCCCTACTTTTGTGGAAAGTGCCGGGGATCTCTCTTAGCCAGCAGCGAGAGCCCAACTCAGACGAGATTCAGAAGAAAAAGACACTGCCAGGACAGCAGGGTTCATCCTGCTGCGTCCGTGGGCTTGGAATGCCGTGTAGAGAGCATCTCTTTTGGCCATAATAAAGTACATGGTTGGAGTCTCTGGTGCAATAAGGATTCTGTACTATTAAACATAAACTTTTCATCACTTTCTGTTAAATTTCAACGTCAGAGTATCCAAAACTCTTTCTTTAGATCTATGGTAAGTAACATTTGTAAATCCTTAGGTGAGTCAGTACTGAAAAAAATATTTTTACACTTGTTTTAAGCACCGTTTGCCTACTAGTTGTCACCTGAGAAGTGTGATTGTTTCAGATGCCCGGACTAGATGGTGAGACTGATTCCAGGCACAAAGGTTTTTGTCAGTATGATAAAATCTTACATTTATATGGGCTGTTACCTGAAGAGACTCCAGAAACCGAGTACGAACCATGTTAGCAATCACGTCAGCTGTCATTGGTTAGTGGTATTTAAGGTGAAATGAGGCAACTTTTAAATAGCACAAAGTAAGATTGCATAATAATTTAGGTCAAAAAGTGAATAGCATATCACGTAGCTGAGATGTGCAGAATAGAGTGAATGTTGGACAGCAAATACCATGTAATGTCCAAGAGCCTCAGTTGCCTACTCAAGCAAAAAATGATCCTAAACTGCTANAATAGCATATCACGTAGCTGAGATGTGAGATGAGCAGAATAGAGTGAATGTTGGACAGCAAATACCGTGTAATTTCCAAGAGCCTCAGTTGGTTAAGTGCATCTACTCAGGCAAAAAGCGATCCCAAACTGCTACCTGACCACTATCCCTGATGGTGTGACATGACTAGAAGGGCAAAAACACCTGGTGCACTTGCCATTTAAAAGTAATCAAAATGTATTGGACTGCGGTTGATTGTGATCGATTTCCTGGGTATTCCTCCCCTAAACTATATGGGAATGTCAGCATGCTCTTTTTTGTCTTTAGTTTAAAACTAACCCCCCAAAGAGATGCTACTCAGTGAGCTTGCTGCATTCCTGCCATCATCCTAGATCCTTTTAGACCATCACTACATTGCAGACAGATTAAAGGAAAATGTTAGCCCTCTTATGCTAACTCACAGAAAATTGTTCCAAAACCCAGCAAATTCTGCAGAGTTGGCCCACTTGTAAGAAATGACAGTGAACTTGTTATGCTATGCAATGGTTTTACTGAGCCTTCACTTTTTAATTAATTATCTTCTATATTTCAGCTTAGTTAATCATGCTTCTGAAATAGAAGCTTGGCCTAAAGGATGGGATAGATTGTGTCCAAGGGAAAGGGAACAGGTATGTATCTGCCTAGATCTGCTTATCTAGTAATACCTATTCCCTATTCTAATGACAATCTATATTTTGGTTCTATGTCCTTCCAGATTTGCCTAAACCAGTAAAGCACCAAAACCTTTACTTTCCAAAATCTGCCTTAGTAGGGGGAAAAGCTTTCTTTGAAAGAAACACCAATTACTTTGTCTGAGAAGACAAAGCATGGGGTTAATTTTGCATCTAACCAAGTAATCTTGTTCAGAATTGTTATGCTGATCATCCACATCTTTCCTGCTCTGCTTGCTTTACCCAGATGTTTCTTCCCTGGGTCCTGCCTCTTCCCTCTCGTGCTTGTACAGACGAGTGAAGCCAGGTTCAGCTTGAGAAGCAGCTTTAAGTGTTCCTCCAGCCAAAGGGTTTCCTTTAGTATCACCCTGAACAGCCTCTCAGCAACCCCCAATTAGGGAATTTCTTCCATCGACAGAGCTGAATTCCAGTACCTCTCTCCTCCGCTGGCTGAAGGCACCTGGGCTCGGATCCAGAGACCAGAGAGCTTTTGGGGGAGCACTGTGCCCGTGCTCATTTATCTTCTCACTCACCATACATGGTTTACAAGACTCAGAGCAAGAGTTGAGGTGCTTCAGCCTGACCCTGCTCTGTAGGCCTACTTTCCAGTGGCTTTTAGCACATCCTTTGGAGACACAACACCACCTGGAAATTGCTTTAAGGCAATAAACCTTCTTCTCCTACCTTTCCTATCCAAAAGGGCTATGTTGTGTGCCCAATACCCTCAGTTACAGAGACTTTAGGTCACTGAGCAGTAACAAAGTCGTGTAATGACATAGCCAGCCACCTTCCTGTGGTCTCCCAGTCTTGACCAGTGAAAGATACTTCTGTTTTTGTTTATCCTGTGGTTTGCTGGATCCTGATTTCAGTTATACTTGCCTATATCAAAAAGAATCCTAAAGCAATTACTCCAAATCTCCTCTGGTGTCACCGAAATAAGGTGTGACTCATTTCTCCTATATCCAGCCTTTAAAATCAAATCTGTTCTTTTTCTCTTTAAAACTGTCATTATGTTCTGCAGTTCTTGAAAGTGTAGTATTACTTTGAAAAGAGAGCGTAAAAATGACATTTCAGGGTTCTATATTTGTCTGCCGATTACTGCTGTTGCAGAAGTGCTCATTTTGTAAGTTAAAGAGCTGTCTTTCCTACCACCTAGCCCTGTACAACGCGCAGGGTGTTGGGGTTTGATCTGTTGGCACCCCATCATCCGATTCTGCAGCTGGGGTTGGTTATCTTAGGCTCTAAAGCCTCTGTCCGCTTTTGCTACCCTGTTCACTGCAGATCATGTCCTGGATGACACTGCCAGGCTCTTTGCATTGCACGAGCAAGTTACAGATCTAAGCAGTCACAGTTATGCAAGGAGGACACACACGCTGCAGAATAAAATGCAATTTGGACTTTGTGTTGAATAGAGAGGAGCAACAAACACTCATAATGTTAAAACTCTTCTCTTACCCGAGATATAATATACAGATATAAATACAGACACATTTGAGGTCATTCTTCAGAGGCCGAGCTGCAGGCTCAGAGATCTGGTCCCCATTCTGCTAAATGCCCTGGGAAAACCTTAATTTGATCTCAAAGGATCACGCTTGAAATTTGAAGCAGCACCTCTCACTTTTGCAGCAGTGACAAATCTGCTCCTGGGTTGGCAGGAAATCCCTTTCCCAGGCAGCTGCTGAAGGGGTTAACTGGGAATGGTGGATGCATTATGGCACCGAGCAAACTTCCACTGCTCCTTGCAGTCAAAGGTCTGTCTTTCATTTTCTTTTATAAAATGTATCAAACAATTTGGCAGAAAAAGTACAACTTTTGTCATATTGAGAATAACAACGTGTTATAAGACAAAGGAACAAAGGCTGGAAGTTGAGGGAAATTAAAAAAAGGGAAGAAACAAAATAAAAATGAAGATGTGAAACAGTTGTGTTTGGTTTGAAAAAACAATCTCTTCATTTTTCTTCTCCATTTTTTTTTTAATATACTTGAAAATGCAGCTTTTGGAAAAATCTACATGTGTCTAAATTTAAATTCTGTGTTACTTTACTCTGCATTTCTTTATCACACTTTAGTCATCCATGTATCATTTTGTAGACAGGGCATGTGGCAGGCTGAGCATGTCTTATTTTATAAATATTTATTACCCACTGGTGTGTTCCTGTCTTTGAAGTCATATCCATTTCTCCTTTTCAGCCTATGTTCTCTTTTTTTCCCCAGTAAAAAAAAAAAAATCAAAATTTTGTTTATATGGGAATATTGTAAGGCTTAATTTTTTTTTAAAGTCTCAACTATGTTTAATTTGCATTGTTGCTTTCCCCCTCTTTTCCTTTTGTCGTAGGTAGAGTATATGGATAATAATAATGTAAATGACACAATCTCTGTTGCTGGTGTATGAACACAGCAGGGCAAACTGGGCCATTCGTTAGCTTACGTACCCGAAGGGCGTTCTGCCCTGGGATGCAGAGGGCTTTTGCCACTGATACAGCTAGAGAGATCTGTTCTCGAGTGGGAAGGAGACACTGCATTGCCTTTGAAGGAGGCTTGGAGATAATCATCACAGGCTGCAGCTGCTCAGCCAGGAGGATTACACTGTGCTGTGATTTAAAAGGAAGGGATCTTAAAAACGTATATACATATATATTAAAAAAAAAAAAATGGCTTCATAAGAACAAAGATGTCTGATTTGCTGCAGAGGAGCCTTATTTTTGTCTTGTGGTATTCAGGGAATTCTCTCTCCATACCTGGGATCGGTGTCCACTCCTAACCTGATCCTCCATGTTGTTCTTCCAGAGAGAGCACGGAATTAGGCTCAGCTAAAAGTTTTCCACTATATCAGCTGGTCTAATAAATGACAAGCCTTATCCAACCTAGTAATTCCTGGTGTCCTACTGGCTTTCCTTACTGATGACGAGCATTTAGCTGACACTGCTGTAAAACTGTCTGTTTTAGTGCCAGAGCCCCTTTCCCAAAAGGCAGTGGCCCAGAGCTTGCTGGTGTGCATGGGATATTAAGATTGTTTTTTCCTCCATGTGTTACTCTGCGTTTATCTTCTCCAACTCCTTGTAATCTGTCATTGTCTTTACTATTTTGGTTAACTTAATATTGTGTGGAAACTTTATAATCTGACTTTTCATCCCCCTTTTCAATGTTTTATGCTCGTAGCACAGGCTGTAATGCAGGGCCACACACTGATAACATCTCTCAATGCGTTTCATCCTTTTTGACTGCTAGTTAAATATGTGAGTGCTGCCTTCTTTATCCCATGACAGCTTGGAAACTTTAATGGGGTTCCCTGTATATTCCTCTTGGAAAATCCAAGCCGACTATATCCATAGGTTTTCCTTTCAACATACTTGTTGATTCCTTCAAGAAAAATGTGGCAGTTCCTGAAGCAGGTTTTCCATCTACAAAACCCACACTGGCTCTTCCTGTGTTTATGTAATTTGACCTTTCAACTCGTTTTCGGTTGTTATGGATTTTGCAAGGTACTCAGATATTTTTAACCTTCTGTATTATAGTTTTAAAATTAACTTGTTGGGGTTTCTGTTTTGTTTCTATTTTTCTTACCTTATGCTTTATTCTTCTTGTTAGCCATATTGGGTTTGGGTCTTTTTTATGGTAAATACGCATCTGCTCTGTGCATCTGATACAGTACCTTTAAATAGTCTGCAAGCTGCTGCTGAATTATTTGACTATTTTATGTTTTTTAATATTTTTACTATTTAACATTTTAATATTTCATCCGTCCCCTCTAGTTCTTTGATGTTTTCTTGCGTTGTTGCAGTGTCACCTTCTGAAATCAGGCAGCTGCAGGGGAGGTAGGTAGGCGAATGGATAGCTAGAGCTTTTATGGCCACTCTAACAGAACTTAAGTACAATGTAGTTACTGTTTCAGAAGAATATTTTGACAATAAATTTTCTAGCTAGCTTCTGCATGATACTTTGCTTCTTCCCGAGTGGATTCCCTGCCTGGCTGCTCCAGTGACCAGGAAATATTTAGTCCTTGCGTTACATCCTGATGGGACATTCACTGCTTGCAGGTAATTGAAGCCTCTGGCAATTGCGTGGTTGCTCTGCCCTTTGCCAGGGCGCTCTGCGTACACCGGCTGGGCAGACCCAAAGCTGGGCTTTTCCTGTTTGGGCCTGGCGTTCCTATCCATCGGGAATCTCTCTTATTTCTTTATATAATGAGCTTATTTATCTGATCCCGCTCCTTCCTGCCCAGACATGTGGGGGTGGTATAAAGCTCCTGGGCCTGAGAGGATTTTTCTTAGGCTATGGAAATACAAATGGAGAAGCAAAGCTCGAAGCCTAAGCCTGGAGCCAATTTCGCCACAACAGCTGTGTACAAATGACCAGGCTGTCCACTGCGAGCGTGAGAAAGGAGTAGGATCTGCACAGAAAGGTATGCATTGGAAAGCATGACAAATTTAGACCTGATTCATCCCAAGGTAACTTGCCAGTGCTGGGGCAGGGTTGCATTGCTTCGGACGGTTGTGTCATGCGCAAGAGATTTCTGAAAATTGAAATAGTTGGATTTGTCACTTGTTAACCAATCTGTCTACCAGAGTTTTAGGCAGGGTTGTGGCCCCAGGGCACAGTCAGAGTGGCCCAAAGAGTCGGTGTCTGATGCTCAAACTTGGTGTTGTGACATCTCTCTGCATTCCTCCAAGAAAGAGAATCGTGAGAACATGATGGGGGGAGAACAGAGTCACTGACCTGGATAGCTGCAGCTCTAGGATGATTTAGACCCTCAAATGGCCTCTGTAGGTGGAAAGACCTGGGAATCTACATTCTGGAAGAGGGAGATTTTTCTACCTCTACCCTTTGTTCGGGTTATCTTTGTATTTTCCAAAGGCACTCAGTCTGGATCACTTTCAAATAGAGTTTATAAAAGTGCCCCCATCATCTACTGTCGTTGCTCTTTCATATTCAGAAATTTTCCTCCAAAAATAGGACTTAATTTTATTTTCAGTTAAGCTAACCCAGCTCTGTAACACCCCACTGACTTCATTAAGCTCAAGCTTAGGCCTACAAGCGGCATTCCTGAGCCTGCCTAAGCTGAGGAGGAGCAGCCTGCTCACGAGCCCCTCCAGGGACCTCTGCTAGGGTCCTCTGCCAACTTTCCTCTGAATGTTTTTCTTGTTTGAATAAAGCTGCTATGGTGTTTTTGTCTGCTGCTATAGGAAATTCTGGAGACCCGAACTCCAGAGATATATGTTTCTATATGTTCATAGACAAAGTAAATTTCTTATATAATAGAGACTGGATGATTCGGGCATTAAAATAACAGGCATATAAAATAAGTGTTGCACCGCTGCCTAGTGCAGAGTTGAAGTGTTTATGCTTAATAAATGAAAAATTATTGAATTTTTGAATATTAATGAAAAAAAAAAAAGGATTGCCCTATCCATTGCTACGCTTAATGATGCATCAGAGAAAGAGAACTTGACATTGTACACCTGAGGTATAAATTTCATTTACATCAGGTTAATCAGTCATCATTTTGAATGAAATAGCCCTTCTAATTTTATTTTGCTAGCACAGCTTCCCAAGCCAGTTGGATTTGTCCTTTTTGGCAATAATAGTCATCCTAACAAAGGAAGGAAAGCAAATACGCAGTCGTGTCTTTAGTTGCTACTGAACCGGTAGAGACAAAGGTTTCTCCAGCTACGATTGCGCTGATTTGCCGCAAACTTACTCTCGGGAAGAGGAATGCAAATCACTTGTGCAGCCTTTGCAGAAAGGCTTTCAAAGTCTGGTTACTGAAAGGGGAGCTAATAGCTGCCGTGGCCCCTGCCTGAGCGCCGTGCAAGTAATCCATTTAAAGATCAACCTCAAAATTCCTGTTGCCTGATTCTCCCTCCCCTGGAATGCAGCAGGAG
The DNA here is from genome assembly GCA_013389825.1 of Crypturellus undulatus. Lineage (NCBI taxonomy): Eukaryota > Metazoa > Chordata > Aves > Tinamiformes > Tinamidae > Crypturellus > Crypturellus undulatus. The sequence goes on along the minus strand of VWPW01005305.1, from coordinate 55,156 downwards.
CCCATTTATCACCCGAGGAATGTGGTGACTGGTGAAAACCCCTTGTAAGTACACTTTGCTTTCAAATACGGGTATTCAGATAATTTCTTACCCAAATCAGGGATCAGCTGCCTGTATAGGCCTCTTTGATCACCTCATATGACAACTAATCAGCTTGTAGCTGCGCGCATGTGAACTGACAGCCCCACAATCTTGACTTGTTCATACAAATTATCTTTTTATCTGTGTGAGCATCTAATTCCTGGTAATTTAAGGGAATTGCAGTGAAGGTAGCTGAAGGTCTAACAGTCTGCCAGCAGAAAGGACACACGGTCGGCTCTATCTTTTACACTCAATGCATTTCACCAGGAGGAATGAACAACCTGGAATGCCCAGTACGTGTAGGGCCATGAATGTGAATATGCCTTTAACAGAGTGGCATAAAAAGAGAAGGGCATCGTGCGGTTGATCCTGAGGGGCGATTGCGTGTTTCTCCTCTACAGTGCAATTTTTCTATGAGTTCCCCCGCTCCCCTGTGTTTCCCAACCAGGAATCCGTATTAAGGGACGATTACACAACGCTTGGTGAAACTCCCTTTATTTATTTCACTTGTGTTGTTGCTGTTCTTGTATAAGAAAGAGCAAGATAACAAAAAAAGAACAAAGTAAAATAAAATAGTAGCTGACCCAAACATTTTTACCACGTTGAAATCCCCTTTCAAATGCAAAGACTCTCCTCCTTTCTGTCTTTCCTTCTGCCTTTTCTTTGCATTGATTTGCACAAGGGTTTTCTCTGTGAGCCAAATGCAACTCTGGTATAACTTCACTGAAGTCACCGGACTTACACCAGAGGTGATTTTGGTCCTCTGTCCTGGGTAAATACAGTAGGAATGGATTGGTCACGCAGGCAAAGTAGCTGGCAATAAGTGCGCTGAGTGGTCCTGGCAAACCAATAAGAAAGATCTAAAATAAAAATCCCAAACAGGTCTTTTATTTAACAAAGGGCCTAAAAAAATCTACCGGGAGCTGCTGAATACTGCCCACTAACTGTACAAAGGATAGGTAGCATGCCTTCCAAATATCGAAATACCAGACGGAATGCTGTGAAAATAAATAACTTCTAATATAAACAAATGAGAACATATCAAACTGTTACCTCTTTAAACATAATGTAAATAAAAAAAATACCAGTCCTTCTACACAATAAATATTAAGAAACCATTGACATAGTTGAAATGTACTCATATAAATTAACAACTTTAATTACATTAGCCGAACAGACATTGGTTAAAGCACTGCATGTAGTATGCAAAATAATAATAATAACAATAATAATAATAATATCAACAATAAAACACAAAATGATAAAAACAAAATAGGCTTCATAATATCTTGGCTTTCATAATTTATATATATATATGTATATACATATATATATTGTTGTGTGTGTATATATATATTGTAGATATATATATAATATGTATATATACATATACATATATATCTTCAATCCATCGTCAATGTATTGTTTTTGAAAGCATTTAAATACAAAAAAAAGAGAATTAATACAAATTCACTGTATCTCAAAAAATAAATAGCTATATAACCCAGAAGTGTTGTTTGTCTCTGCCCATCAAAATGTTGCTTCTAATTGTTCACAAAAGGTCAAATTATGTTATTTACTCATACTGATAAGCTTTTCACTCCACATGTGATGCAACGACAGCATATGGAGAGTAAAGTTCTTCTCAGTTTAAGGAAAGTGATTAGCATCTGCTTCTCATACTGATGCACAATTTTGACATGAGGTTTAACTTAAGGAACTTACTTAATAATTGCCACCGCATCTCTTTTACCTACACTCCAGAAATAGCTTTTGCTCACTTTGCTCCTACTCTTTAGGAAAGGAGACTCTCTGAAATCAACAACATTGCTTACAGAGTAAGGCACTATTCCACTTGGGTAACTATAGCCCATAAACATGTACACTTTGCACGCAGACTTTACAGATGCCTGAACTTCCCTAATTCAGAGATATTGATATTGCTGCTAGCCTCTCCTTGGCCTTGTGGTGTTACAGTTAAATGAATTTGACGGCTCGAACCTCAACTAAATACAAAAAACAAGCAGGTACTTAGAGTACTATTTTGCAGTGATCGGCAAGAGACTGTTTCTATTGAAGTCAGTGACAAAACTCCCATTTCGTTCAGTTCTACAGTTTGGGACCTTACATCAGTACTCTGCTGTGACATGTAACTGCAGAATAATTGTAAGCATCTGCAAGCATTTCCTTTTTCAAAACCCCAATAATACGAATACATTCAGCCCTCCCAAAGCAATTTCTCAGTGTGCACTTGTGCCAGTTCCTTAGGCCTTGTGTGCAGGGAGCGTCTGACCTGGGGAGGGGGAAGACGAGCAACTGTGGCCAGCCGTGAAGCAAGGAGGTTGTGGAGGCACAGAACAAATACATTGCAACGATCAAATATATACTGAAAATATATATTTAACTATAAACAGGAAATGGGTTATATGGAAAGGAATGTGTTAGTAGTTAAAGGCTTTTTGGAAAGGGGTGCACTAATACCTGAAAGGAGAAGTTATTTCTGAGACTGCATGCCTTTGCAGAACTGGTCAAATATGGTAACAATTTCTAATGCTATTTTATATACATGCAGACTTAATTAAACCAAATTATCAGGGGTGGGGTGTTTCGCTGGAATCAGTCAGTCTTGATTAACATCCTGATTTCTTATTTTATTTTATCATAAACTTTTTCATTTCCCCCTGCTTTAAATAACTCTGACCACAAATCAAAACCCCATGACTGAATCTAGAGATTGAGGGGAAAAACCTTTAAAATTTGAGAATAGTGTACACACAAATGAAAGCTGGAAAGCAGGGCTTAGGAACGGTTACTGGCTGACTTGAAAACCTTCTTTTTTGGTTTTGCTGTATCTATCATGTAACCCACTCACCACATCTAAAATCCTCTCCTCTTTCCTCACTTGGGAATTTTATCCCGCTCGCTTCATGCTCTCCAGGGCTGTTCCCTGTTCACTACATAAAAGGCTGCAATCTAAATTAGCATTGGTACCCAACTCCTTTCTAAAGGCTCAGTTTCCTTGGCCAGGAAAACAGTGAGCCGCATCGCACGCTACTTGCCACCTACGGCAGTTTTGCTGTTGTCGCTTGGGGATTTCAAGTGTCAGCAGCTAGTCAGACTTGGGGACAATCTGTGCTGACATGAGCCACCCTTGCCACTAAAGTCATGGGTAATGTCCCTGCCCCTAAAACACCAGCCTGGCCCTGCTTCCCACAAAATCAACAGCAATTCTGCCACTTGTTCCCTGTGCAGTAGCAGGGACAGGAGCTTGGGTTGTTTGAGTTATGAAAATAAATTAATTGTGCATCATTTTTATTCTTTTTTTTTTCCTACTAGCATTTGGCATCGCTCTCTCCTTCTCCCCAGGAAGAAAATATGAAAACCCCAACAAACTTCTGCGAATAATTTAAATCAGAAAGCCTTGATATTTTACAGAATGCTTTAGTGACAAATTTAGTGTTTACCCAATTGTTACAATGTTTTTACTTTTTTTTTCTTTTTTTTTTTGCAAACTGCAAACAAGTCTGTAAAAAATGCATTGTATAAAAAGTACATAAAGTTATAACCCATTAGCTGTACTATGCAATCTAAATACTGTGGAATAAATTAGATAGAAAACTTAGCTATAAGCATGTATGTTGATATTTATTCAACAGAGGAAAGGGCTATTTTTTTTCTTTTCTGCACTTTTTTCCTTTTTTTCCTTTTTTTTCTTTTCTTTTTAAATCTCTATTAATACATACAAATATGGACTCACGCACACACACACACACAGGCACACGTGCACGCAAGCAGCTTTGGCTGCCGTAAGCGGAGGTCCCGATTACACTGTTTTAACCATGGTTCTTGCCACAAAGGTGCTAAACACACTATCCCCAGCCGGCACGACTGGGTTAAATTGTGCTATAGGGGTTGCTTTTGTCGTTTCTTTTGTCTTTTTTAGCAAACCGGTGAGGCAGGGAGCTGTGTTAGTGCCTCTTCAGGCAAGAGGCGCCTTGAGGAGCCCTCACCAGAAGACACCCAACAAGCGCTCAGTCCTGCAAACCAGCGCGAACATGAGGCTTCGGGCCCAGAGTTATCGAATTCGGTGTAAACAAGGCCAAAATGTCTCTCCAGCAATGGGAAATTTGGACAACCTATTTACCACACACAGCTCCTGCTTCTCCGCACGTTTTGCTGGGGCGAGGGATGCGCAGGGCTCAAAGCTACTTGCGGTTTTGCACGGGCCGTCTCTCTCGCACACATGACACGTCCCCCCCCACCGCAGGTTAGTGACAGACAAACAATCTTTTTATATACTGTGCTTTGCACACAAACATTCTTTTTTTTTTCTTTTTTTTTTTTTTAAGAACATTAAAGTGAAACCAGAAGTGCTCATACTTTGTGTATACATACATATATACATATGGAAATATATACATATATATCTATGTATATCCCTTGTATAAAGCCGTTCCCCAGCAGCGCACAGGGGCTGTGCAGCAGGGATGAGCCTTAGTGTTGTCCGTGCAGAATGCTTGTGCCTCGGTGGGCGCTGGATCCAACACCTTGGATCCAGAACTCAGGGCTTTTCTGAGCTTTTGGAAATCCAGAATTAGCTTCCAATTGCTTTTTTCGTTTTGTTGAGGGCAGTATGGGAATTTACCTAGTTAACAGACATACCAGCCTGATCATAATCAACCCACTGACCCTTAATTCCAACCCTAACTTATTACAGATGAATGGTACCAACCACAAACAGACTTTTCAGAGGCTCACACAAATGTCTTTGGTGCATGTGTCTATTCTTTTTAAGGTACAAAATAATAATAATAATTATAATAATAAAAATAGCTATTTTGTGTGCTGTAGCAGTTCTTGTATAGCTCACAATAAGTGCAGCTCTCAACCCCTCCCGCACCCAACCTCCCTCCCTTGCAAATGTTTGTTAAATAAGGATTAGACAGGTCAGACACCATTGTAGTGCAAATAGTAAACGATTAAAAATTTTTTTTACAAAATATAGAAATGTTTGGCTCCAGTAACTGGACAAACATGTTCCTTTCAAGTATCTCTCACTGAAGAATTTTGTTTTAAAACAAGTTACTTCCATTTAAAAAAAAAGTCTTTCTTTTTTTTTTTCTTTCTCTTGCAGGTAAACAGTTTCAAACCAACTAGGTTGCATAGTTCTAACATTGTAAGCACCTTTACAAAATGTAACTTTTATTCTTTCATTCATTCTTTTAATTTTTTTATTTTGTTTTTTCTTCATTTTTCTTTCCTTTTTTTTCCTTTTTTTTTTTTTTGTAAATGTAGTGCAGAAGATGAAGGTGTATACACCTGCACAATATTGTCCCTTTACCAATATAAGTAAGTATATGGATGTGTGTAGTGTGCGTATGTATAGAGGTATGTATATAAATACCTATACATAGCCACATATATATATCCACACAGACACTACACACATACTCAGTTCCTTGGTAAATCATGGGGGGAAAGTGCCAGTGAATGTAGTGTTCATACACATGGCTTTTTAAGGAATTTCAATGACCGTTTGGACTTAGTCCAAATTGCTGCAGGTTAGATGAGCTGCTACCACGGCTTGAACTGATGGGTTCAAGGGGAGGGAACATAACTCCCCTTGTTACAAGTCATATTTAATATACCACCTAAAAAGATAAGGAGCATACTGAAAGGAAGGTGAAATCGCCGACCCATACCGCCATTCAAATGCATCTCGTTCAAGCCCTGGTCGGGAAGCTTTCTTTTTTCTTCCGTTGTGTATCTTTAGTCTTTACTGATCCTCTTCAGGTCAGCTTTATATTTTTCCTTCGCTCTTTTTCTCTCTTTTTTTTTTTTTTTTTTTTGATTTTGCTTTTATTTCAGTTGATTGTTTCATTCAAAAAGGTTACGCCGTCAGGTCTTTCCTTTTCTTGGGCTTTTACAACATTTGCTTCTTGCAGGAAGAGTCCTGCGCACACGTGTGTCTACGAGCAGCCACACTCCTCCACAATCATGTTCTGTATGTCCTTCTTAATGATGTTCTGGCCGTCATCGTAGTACAGCATGGACATGGGCCGCAGCTTGGTGGGCACACAGCACGACTTAAGGTTGGCAAAGGGGCTATGGCCCCGCATGCGGTAATGGTTGATGACAGTGGAGTGGAAAGATAATGAGGAACCGGACGTGCCTGCTATGTGGCTGGGGCACTCTCCCTCGCAGTAGTTGGCGTGATAACCTGTCGGTGCAATGATCCAGTCACTCCACCCGATGTCCTTGAAGCTGACAAAGAACTGCTTCTTGCAGCAGATGTTGACTTTGCCATCACACTCGAGGCCCCGTCTCCGCCGCCTGTGCTGGCGGTCCTCGGCGTGCCGCGCGAGCATCATCAGGAAGGGCCTATGCGATTGTTCCTTTTCCTCTTCCCCAGTGAATTCTCCGGCTTCCTTCTCCTTCCCTTCTCCGTCGTCTTCCTTCTTCTTCTTCTTGCCCAGTAGCACCAGGCTGGCGCCAGTCTCTTGGCAGAGGTCACAGGCAATCCGCACATCCAAGGAGTTCTTGCCTTGATCCAGGAGTCGCTGCACGCTGCTGGAGACAGGGAAGATGTGCCAAGTGCTCTTGCGGGTGTCCACCGCCTTTTCGGAAATCAGAGTCTCGCCCCTTTCCCCTTTCAGCCCTCCATCCTCCATCTCTTCTGCTCCTTCAGAGTTGCCTTTAGGCTGCCGCTGCTGCTGGAACAGGCGGATGGTCACTTTTGTCCTGCTCCGGTTGGCCTTGGAGACCTTCAGGAAGAGCCACACTTCGGCGTGTTCCACCACAGATAATTCACTGCCCTCCTTGGAAATCTCAAAGTGCAACATTTTCTTGGCTGTGCCTGATGTGGTAAATGGAAATAGACAGGGAGAACTAGTTAGTACGTCTGCTTGCATTCTGTTAAAGAGATCTGCATGGCACCGCAGGCATGAAGTTCTCTAGGTTTCCTGCTCGACTACATTCAATTTTTTTCCAATTTTTCTGTTCTAACCCTCCTTCACTCATTCCTCAGTTTCTCTGCCAAGTGTACCTTTCCTTTTGGGAAAAATTCCCTCTTCAGGAAATTATTTGTTTCCCACTGCTGTTTTTCAGAATTTTAACTGCAACATTTGGTTATAGTAATGATACCTTTGTTTTGATTTATGTAAAGCATTTCATGGCAAATAAGTATTAGAAGCTGCTAAGAGTTCATTTGCCTGAGCTGTCTTTGTGATCACTGTTAGCTGAGAGGCAAAAATGCTTCTGTGAAGACAGTCCATGAGAATATATCATACATATACAGATCTGTGCCTAACAGTAAAAGCTGGGGAGCAAGTTTCAGTCCCACCAATTCTTTGGGAATGATGTGGGAGCAAAATTTGTCCTTTCTCCCTCTGTAAAGCCCCATTCTTCATGTGGGTCTTAAAATAAGTTATAAATGTCAATTGTTACAAAAACAAAGAAATACTAAAATATAGGCCTCAGTTCTGAGAGGTTTGCAGAATTATATTTTAAAGGATTGCAGAATTTCAGCAGGCGGCCTCTTCATCCTGTGAGATTTTAACTGTAGATCCTGTTCTTAATTTAACACACTGTACTCGCTGTGATTATAGTAATGGTGAACATACTGAGAGATGAGCTAAAGAAGAACTGTGTGATTATGGGGATGGTTCTCTGGCATAATTGTATCAACTTGCTGAGATGTCATGATGATGATTATGATGGTGAGGGGGAGTTTCTCTGATACAGAGCTCATATCCCTGGCAGAAGCTGGAATGAATAATGAGGGCTGATCTGCGATTTGATCACTAGAGCAAGAAGTTAAGAGAGAATGAATTAGCTGTTTTTTAATGCTGTTTATAAAAGAGGTACTTTTTTTCTTAAAAAAAAAATAGGAAAGAAAAGAAAAAATACTGTCGCCATCTTTCTTTCCCAGTATGGAGGTCAGGATGGCGTGGGGTCACAGATTTGAAATACACAGCTATCTGACTGTAATTGGATAGAAATATTCATAGCTATCAGTTCGTCATTGATCCTGTTATTGAGTCTGCCCATAGATGCTGCTCTGTTTCCCTATACAGTAATTTCTGTAATTTCCTTTCTCAGGGAGCCAGAATTTTGCACCATTGTAGAGTAGTAGAGATCAGAACTGAAGGGGTAGAAGCACATTGAAACAAAAATCACTTTTGTGGCAGCAGTGCTATCATGCTTGCATCTTCGAGGAAGAGCTACCCAAAGTGTGAGCTTCTCCTGGCTCCCCCTGCTCCTCAAGCGCCCACAGAAGTGGATTAAGGTCACAGGAAACACGGCTCCTGAATTCCCTTGAGTATTCAGGAATCCCCAGTGTCTAAAATGGGCGTGCAGGCCGTGTTTCCCCTTGAGCTACCTGTTGTCTTCCCTCCATGTGAGTCCTGGCACGGACACGTTCAGCTTTTCGTGCTGGCACCCAGCCCCCAGGTCAGAGAGGCAGACGCTTCCGCATTTGCGTGGCTAAAGGGCGCAGCAATTTTGTTTTTGTTTTCCCTCCAAGTGAGAGTGTGAAATTGTAGGCTTTTCCTGTCACCAAGATAGGGAAACACATGGTTTGTGTTAACTGCTGCTTGCTGTCTTCGCCCATACCCATCTGCAGCACGGGTTGTATGAGTTTCTCGGGGAGCTAAGTGAACCCGTAGGGCTCTGAAGAGGACAGAGGTAAAGAAGAGGCAGAGCAAGCTGATCCATACTGTGGAGATACTTATTTCTGCTTAATTGAGAGGCATTAAGCAATGATTCCAAGGCAACTGCGTAGCCCTTGGGGTTAGCACCAGTGTTTCCATGCTAGAAACTGAACTATGGCAAAGCTGCCGGCTGTTGTAGAGCAGGAGGTAGGTGACACATCCATCCGCCTCCTTCCTGGGGACACAGGGCATAGGGAGTTACACAGCAAGCCTTCAGACACAAGGGCAGCCTGGTTCAAGAGCCGGCTGTATGATGAGAGGTGCTGTAGAGAGCAGGCTATGTGGAATACTGCTGTGCCTGGGAAAAGCATCCATCCCCAAGGCAGCGTGCTGGATACGAGCAGGCTGCTGCCACCAGGACTCCCCCTCCAGCCCTCTGCTGCTCCCTGTCCTTCCCTAGGGAGGCTTTGAGGAAAAAAAAGAACTTGTTGGGACCCAGCTGTCCCATGTGGACAACAGACAGGCCTGGCTGTGTGCTCAGCCCAGGGGGTGCTGCCCCTCCGCAGCGGGGGAAGACGCTGTGTGGCCCAGCTCATCGGACAGGTTGGACAGCCCTGGATTGCAGAGCAGCGTAATGCTGCTAAGTGCTAATGCGTGATATTTTACATTCTGTTATTCCCATCCTAGTGGGAACTGGAAATAGTTGTGAAGTGACATACCTCTAGCAGTAAATATTCATATTACCTTCTGCACTGGTCCAGAAGTGTAGCGGTGCAGCCGCTCTTTTTGACAGATACTACATGAAAGAAACAAGACCTCAAGAACTCTGCTAATTAGTTTTTCATATGCTCCAGCATGTGTGAAAGTTGTATTCTTCCTCGCTACTAGAAATATTGCAAGAGTGTGAAGCGAGTATCTGAATATGTTTGTGGTGCTTTCTCCTTGCCCTGCTCCCGAGTTTGCGCGAGCTAGTGCAAGACGCGTCTCACCAGCACAGCAACCTCTGTGTGTGTTGTTAGCTACATTTTCACACACAAATGGTGTGATTCAGATGCTAAGGAAAGAAGATGCAGGAAGCTTACGTGAGCCTAATATTTCTGCACAAAACAGAATACTCAGTCCTCAAGCTTGCGTAATTCATAAAAGGTTTTATACGAATTAAAACAATCTGCCCCTTTCTCAGGTTCTTATAGAGCAAAGCTGGGAATGCTGCAATTGCTCTCACTTTAGGAAAAAAAATGTAGCTTTTCTGAATTCTCTCAGAATTCAGAATTCAGAAAATTCTCTCCTGAACGTGGGTTCAGGATTTGTGTGTTACGGTCATATAGCATGAATGGTATGAATCCTGACATCTTTATAAGTTCACTGTGCTCAGACAAACTCATTTTGAAATCACAGTGTGGCCTGTGCTGAAACTGAATTAAGACGCCTGGGTCTGGCTTAATATGAGCATCTATTCACGTGAGAGCAGGATCTTTAGGGATCTCAGTCTTTCCGTTTCGGTCCAGGTTAATGATTGTCCTCATCTTTAGAAAATCACCGTTTTCATCTACTTGAGAGAAGAAGGGAGGCCGTACTGAAAGTTAGTCCCTCCCATCCCTCCCATCATTATACTTCGTTTCTCCTTCTCTCCTGACTTTCCATCTGCCACAGCAACTCTGCGAGGGTCTTTTTCCATTCCTAATCATCCTGCTCCTCCTGCCTGACTCCTGTGGAAAGACCCAGAGCCCCACAGCGGTGATGCCCTCCTTGCTCATATGAACGGCGGTGCCAACATCCCAGGTTGTGGGCATGGGGGAGAGCCGCTGGGAAAGGAGACGGGGTTTTTCTGGGCCTGGTTGGATTGCTTTTCCTCCACCTCTCAGCTACACTGATGAGAGAGGGAAGAGGCTCTGTGTCTGCACAGGAACCGTGGAGCTGCCCCGTCAATACTGTGAAAAATGGTGAAAAATACCCAGCCGTAAGAAGCCGTGCATATATGATACTGAACAGGAAGGCAGCCCGGCATCAGTGTGTTCAGGAGGAGAGTTGGCACATGCCCGTTTTGATCTTGGGTGGCCTTTGGGGTGCAGATACCTGATAGGGAGGGTGCACTAGGAAGGGCCTGAACTGAAGAATTAAGAGGACCTTTATTTTTTCTCCTTGGTATAGCATACTAGGATAAATGTTTTTTCTCCATAGCATGCCACATAGAAAATGCTCACTGGAAAAGAAGGTGCTGTTACTTTAAATTCTTCACTGCTGCTTAATTTTGAGCTGTTTTTACGTTATACTGCAAGTGAGCTGTTTTTCCATACAAAGCAAGCTTTTTTTTTTTTTTTTTTCCTTTTTTAGTTGCTAACTTTACTACTGCCTATGTTTAGATTTGGGGGAATTTGTGCTGTGTGCCAATCTGTAATTACATTCAAAAGCATCCTCTCCTCGCTTCTCATTTCCGTTCCCCAGGAGACAGAATAAAAAAAAAAAGGTTACTAGAAAGGTTCCTCTAAAGAGAGTGAAGAGAAGAGCGTGGTTATTGAAAGATAATTGCTCAAAATGTTTACTAATGAGTGACCACTGGAGTTTAGATGAATTGTTCACGGTGCAGAATTTATTCAGTGAATTTAGTACTCTTATCGTCCCGCAATTATCCCTTGGGCAGGCTGATTATTACAAATGTGTTATTACTGCGATTAGGCAGTGACCATTTACGTGAATGCATTTCAGCCTATGGGCCACTGACAAATGAGTTATTCTAACTATTCATTACCCCTCGTATGTGACTGGTCATCTAAGTTGCCTAGTTTTGTTTCGCCTGCCTGGCTGGGTGACTGCTGAGGAGGAGCGGTTATAGCACAAATAACAAGCACCAAATCTGTATGCTCCTATCCCCTCTGCTGCAAGCAGAAAGGGATTTCCAATGCAAGGAAAAATAGACAAAAAATGCAAAATAAAAACATTCTTCCTAAACATTAGTGGGGAGAAAAGCATCAGAAACCTTATTTAAATACTTTTTTTTTTGGCTTAGAAAATGAAACTAAAGGGGCATTGGCAAGGTCATTTAAAATGTGAAATAATTCAGTTGGGGTGAACCTTGACTCTCTGCTGGTGTTTTGTCAAGAGGAAAGCACTTTACATCCACAACTTAGAGTGCTTTCCAAACTGAAAGCCCTTCCCCCACATGGCTTTAAATATTTTAAAAACAAAAAAGGTGTTTGTCTGGTTGGCTTTTTGTTACTTGCCTCTGCATTTACATCTAAAACAGCTCAAAGAAAGGTTAGGGTCAGTTGCACTAGAAACGTATTTAAAGGTTAAAGTAATATTGGGTCTTTACTTCTCATAAAGGAAAGTAATTTCTTTGTGGAAACTCATAATACATTTCTTAAATTCTAACAAAAAGTGGATCAGAAGCTGCCACTCGCTTTCACCAGAATGTCTAATTTCTGTGCAGTAGGGCCCAAATCCTGAGCACACTGAACTGAATAGCAAGAACTTGCAATTTCTTCCAGTAGCCTTAACTACCTTTTATGCAGCTCTGCTGCATTCAACAGGACCGACTTTTCCTACACATATAGATCTATCGAGACATAAGATTTCCTCAGCATGAATCCATGCACAAATGGACACACACGTGTGAAAATGTGCCTTGCATACACAGGCAGGCACCTATTGCACCTATTTATGTGCAGGAAACTCCGCATTGCAGCACTGCAGGTACAGGTGTATCTGCACGTACGTGTGCAAGCCTTGGCATAGCCCTACGTATGGAGGTACCTGCACCTACACACACATCTGGGCAGGTGCATATCCCTCTGTATCCAGCTGCATCTGCATGCAGAGCATGACTGTTCACTGAGATGGATGCACAGAGTATTTCTGTGTCTCTCCCAGGTATCGTTTTCGAAATTGGTTCCCACCTTCTCAGATTCGCCTGGGCTTTCTCAAGTTCTTCTCAGGCCAACCCGCCTCACATTTGCTACAAAGACACAGATTAATGCAGAATGGCTTTCTTCTTCTGGAAGTAACTTGCTTTCATTTGGTCAGCTTGGAATCTTTGATAAAGTATGCCAGAGCAAGAAAAACAAAATCAAGGGGAAAAAAAGGCTTGTTTGCTAAAAGCCAAGGAGGCTACATTAAAAAAAGATGTGAGAAAAATCAGCTCAGCTGATGATTCATGGTCACATTTCTCAATATCTTGTAAAAAAAAAAAAACATTTTTGATGATGTTTCTAGATTTCCTGAGCTGAAGCACCCAGCAGTTTGTCAGCTTTATCTTTGCCCCCTTTGCCTGCTGCCTTCTGCTGCACTGTTTTACCTGCAGCTTTCCCCTCCAGGGAATCTACCTTTCAAGCAAACCTGAAGGGAGACACGAGAGCTCCAGTCAGAGAAACGGCAGATAAGCAGAAAGCTCCGTGGGATGCAGGATCCGATTCGGTACGGGAGAAGGGGGGGGCTTGCAGGGACGCTGCCTTGCATGGAGCAAAAAGCCTTTGGCGTGTGCCCTCTCGTGGCCATCCTCTCCCAGCACACATGGTTCCTTGGGAAAGGGAAGCGATGTCAGGAGACAGAAGTGACCCCTCGTTTGCCTACTGCTGAACTTTGCCGCAGGGAACCAAGGATTTTCCTAGGATAAGGCACATGTAGGCACGCAGGAGTGGAGGTGTCGTACAGTAAGTCTGTTCTGCGCAAATTCAGCTAAATACAATGCAGAAAGCAAGAAGCTAAGAAGCTGTGTAAATAGCTGTCATGCTTCTCTCTCCTTCTTTCTTTTTTTTTTTTTTTGCTTTTCTTTTTTTTCCTGACAGTTCGCTTAATTATAAGCTTTTGGATTTCAGCATTTCCTCCCAGTAACTCCCATCACCCTCTCGGGGACTGATGTTAGCAACCCATTTCATTGGCGGCTCAGTTGCCAGGATCAAATTTGCTTGGCAAAAGCCCAGGTCTGCCTAATAAGCTATCTGCTTGAAATAATGAAAGAGTTAGTAGCCAACTATATTTTATGAGCGTTGACTATCTCTTATGGAACCTGCTGGATTTGCTTGTCAAGAGTGTGTGTGATCCCTCTCCCGAAAAGGCCCTTTTACAGACCTTGAAGTGAGCCCCAGAGCTCTGGCACAGCTACGCTCACGGCAGAACTAATCGAGGTTAGTAATCTTAGTTTGATATGCGAGCAGAAAATCATTTTTGTGTTTTACTTGTACGAGTGCCAAAGGACAGTAGGGTGCATTTGTAAACTTTTGCCCAATACTTGCGGTCATTAGTTTTGCAAAGGTCTGCCTGGATTTGTTAGCTGTGGAAACTACCTGCCAACTATTTTGCTGATTTCCTGACATAACTACACCTGTGCTTCACACAAATTCACTGCTTTTAGTTTCCCCTGCAGTTGTCCGTGTGCTCATTCGATTTTTAGTCCATTTTAGAAAATAGTGCTCTCAAGCCAGAGCCACCCGCGTAGGGCACTGCTTGTTCTTTTGCTCCCTTTCACTGTATGTCTGAGGATATGGCTGATGAAAGATGAAAATACAGTTTTTTTAATGCAAGGAAGTAGTAAATGTGGCTCCTGAAAGCTATGTGGTGAATGGCTGGCTTGTGTCAAATCATGCCCAAAGGAACAAAAAGCCTAAATTCTTATTTCTCTTTCCATAGATGTTTATTTGATACCATGTGAGATGTTTCCATTCATTTTCATTGATTTCCTATCCCCCTCGTTTTAGATTATGAGAGTTTCACATTACGAGCAGGAAGAACATTAACCTCAGTGTAAGAGTAACACATTTATTCTCCTGCTTGGTGCTTAAAACTTCTCCTGGTTCTCACAGGCAGTGGGGACCATCCATGTAGCTCTCATCTATTCCTGCCTTTTCCCCTCATTTTGCCTAGGTGATATGCCTTTGCCTAGGTCACTTGGCTTTGCTTTGCCTCGTTTTCCTCATCAGGACAGATCATACTGCCTTAATACTTGACACTTAACCCCCTTGGTGTGCGGGTGGAAGAGATCCCAGGTAAAGTTTACTTTTGCTGATACAGCATTAGCACCTGGAAGGCATGGTGGAAGGTTGATGCTAGGGAAATGCCAGATAGCAACAGCTACAGATGAAAGACACATTTCATCAGCTCGCGGTAACTCCGCAGAGCAGAGTTAATGTGTCCATGGCAAGCCAGGGCGCCTAGCACTCAGTTTCCAGGTTTTTCCCTTGCTCCTCCCAGATGGAGGTTGAGCAGGTAGGGCAGCCAGGGCCAGAGCAACTGCTGCAGGGGCAGCAAGGAGTAGAGGGCAGTGCAGAAGGACAGGCGTGAGGATACGGCGTGTGCCCAGCTCTACAGCACAAGGCTTAGCACACTGCTTTGGCTGGCGGTGAGGAGACGCCGCTGCGTAAATCCCGCTCCCTGGTGCGCTCGCGTTGACGGGGCGCTGGTGGCGGGACTATTGGTCAGCGCGTGGGCAATGGCACGATCTGCCCCGCTCACGTGGCCCCGCGAGCCAATGGCTCGGGGAGCCGCCGTCGGAGGGTGTCGTAGCGGGGAGGCATATATCAAATTCCAAATTCCTTTGTGTCAGAGCTCAGGAGAGACAATAATGTGTTTACAAATGATTGGGACTCACACAGTGAAGAGAAACCACTGTTCATGCCATATGTGTTTCACTGTGCTCATAGCAAACTGCTGAAAACCAGGTGGGGAATCCGACTCGTAGATAGCCTAGAGATTTCACTGCTTTTAGAAACTCCTTCCTAAGCTATGGCCGAGCCACCCCTCCTTCTACCGATCCCTACAACTGACATCTTCGATCTGCTTTGGAGGTGGAGGGGAGGAAAGTGAGGAAAAGCCTGAGCTTTCCTAGGGAAAAGACCAATAGCGAGTGCCTTGACACGGACGCCAAAGGCAAGGGCTCCTTGTACAGTTGGAAGCCGGACAGGCAGCAGGAATGTCTGCTCTGAGAAGCATGCACACTTCTTGTGCATGGCTTTGCTGCAAACAGAACCTCTGAGTCAACAGGTTTTCAGGACTGGAAACTCTGAGTGTTGTCTTAGTTGTTTATATTGCTGCAGCAAACTTTTAAACAAAAATGCTTGGAGTTTCTTTGCATACTTTGCCTACCATATGCTGTACCAAACAAAACAATGACATTCTTTTAAAACTGTCTTGGCAACAGGGAAAATGCTTTGGCTAGACAGCATCATAAAAAGTTGCTTGTAGTTAGGTGGCAGAGCTATTGCAAAATGTTGGGATCGATGCATGTATAAGCGTACATACTAGCATATACATAGACTTAAAATGAGTTCATTTAGGAGCAAGTTGTTTCCTATAGGCACAAGATTTGAGTTGGAGATACTAGTGAATAGCTATACTCTGAACTCTTCCTATGTAAGAATCAGGGAAAACAGATCTGTGAAATAGTTCAAAATAAACCCTATCAAGGTTGCATGTTTTGGCAGGAGTGACTTAGGGACAGAACCCTTTCCCCCGCACCCTCCCTAGCATGCAGAAGTCTGTATTACAAATTGAATCAGCTACAGCAACTTGCCCAGTTCTATGGAAGTCATCTGACGGTCCCTGCAACTCTTTACTGCCGAAGATGCTGTGTTAAATTAAAAAGCAGAATTGCCCTCTCCCTCCTACGAGTTAAAACTGCTTCATCTGATTCTGTAGCCTCCACTATAATTTTTACATGAAAGGGTGGTTTCCCCAAAGAGCACACAGCTCACTTTCTGTCTTTAGAAACTCTCCAAGAGATTTCAGCCCTTTTTCTTTCACTGTCAGCCCTGCAACGCAGAACTTTAATGCAAGTGCTCTGGCTTCACAAGGACCCCTCTGCAGCCTGCAGCACTTTCTGCTCGAGATTGGTTAGAGAGCTGCCTCACTGTGTTTAGCAAGTGTAATCTGTAGTCAAGACTAAGGCAGAAAAAACAAATTACTTCTGAGTTCCCCCTTACCCCAGTGCCCTTCTTCCTTCTGCCTCCCCACAAGCTTCTTCCTATAACCTGGCAGAAAACATTATTGTTGAGGAGAAAAAAAGAAGCTAAGTGCAGTCCTGGCAGAAAATAATAATTATTAAAAAAAGCTATTTTACAGTTTTGTAAAGCACTCACCTGCTTCCGCGAAAGTGATGATTTCTGAGGTTTGCTCCACAACTTCATTCATTTCGGCTCTTCTTCCAACATCATCCTCTATTTCCACATAGCCATCCTCTCCCACTTTTCCCACGTGGAGCTTCTTGATGGCGTTTAAAAGCGCTGCCTTGGGCACCGGCTGGGTGATGTTGGGTCTGTCCCTCAAGTGCAACATGTTCAGTATGTGCTTCTTTACTGCTTCCACCATCTCCGGCTGTGAGCTGGGCACATCCTTGGAGAGCGTGGCAAGGGCACATGACGGACAGTCAGTGACTGAACTGTGCCCTTCGGATCCCGGGGTTGGGGAACTCCTCACTATAATCCAGCAAAGCACCAAGAGAAATCCTCTCTTCAAAAGCAAAGGCATCCTGGCAGCAAAAGTTGTTGTGATTCCCTTTTAAAAAGGCCCTGCTTTTCCTCCCCCTTCACGCACGGTTTTGTTTTTGCTTTTTGTTTTTGTTTTTGTTTTTTTTTTTGCTTTTTTGTTGTCTTTTTTTTCTCTTTTTGCTTTTTTTTGGGGGGGCCGGTTTGTTTTGTTTGTTTGTTTGTTTTCTTTTTCCTTCTCTTCCGATAATTCTCTGGAGGAAAAAAAAAAAAAAAAAAAGAACCAAAAGTTTTCTGTGAAGTTTTGTTTGCAGGTCCCCTCTCTGCATGCAATGAGTGCTGTAGATGTTTGTGGCTGTCAGGGAGAAGAGTTCTGATTCTGTCTCAGAGTAGGAGAGAGACACAGGGAGAGAGGGAGAGAGAGAGAGAGGACGGATTGGCCTAAAGTGAGTGAGTGAATGAGAGAGGGAGGGAGTTTTGTCTGTGAGTAAAGGCTATGATTAGGAAGGGGGAGGAACAGGCAGGCTGGCTTCCTTATGCTCATTGCTCCCCTAACACACACCTCTCTTCCAATATCACTACTCGTGTTTGCTGCCCTCCCCCCGTGCTAAAACCGCTTTTCTTTCCCATGAATTTGCTCCTTCCCCCCATTTCACTCCTGGCTGTCGGCCCCCCCTCCTCTGCCCCCCCTTTTTCTTTTCCTTTCTTTTTTGTTTTGTTTTGTTTTGTTTGCTTTATCCCTTCAGCAGTGTCCGTGGCTTAGCTAAGCGAAGGCAACGTGAATGAATGAAAGCAGGGAAACCTTTTCTTAATGGACACCTTGCTCTGCGTCCTGCCCTGTGCGGCTGGAGAGAGCAAGGGACGTCAAGGAGCGAGAGGGGGCAGAAGCTGGGTTCATTCGGAGCAGACGGATATTCTGCCTTGAGAGGGAGGGGAAAAAAACAGCTTTTCTGCTCTCTTTTGAATGCTGGGGGTTACCAACACTGTCAAGAGACCTGATGGGCACAAAATACTGTGAGACTGGGTGCCCTCGGCAGCTGCGGGACGCACGGAAATCCGGGGCGCGAGGCAGCCATGCCGTGCCAAGGGGCTGCCCTCTCACCAGGAAAATCCCTGCATCCACCCCAGCCGGTGCCCAGGCTTTCCCAAGCAGATATATTTAGGTTTGGGGTTAATCGAGTAATATCTGAAAAATGCTTTGAAGATGAAAAGTGTAGCCTGTTATTCAGCCAAACCATACTTGCTCCTGACTCAGGCGAATCCCTCATCGATGCCAATAATAATTTTGTCTGAGTAAGACTTTCTACGTTTGGCCCGCTGTTATTCGAAGGCACCTTTCGCTTCATTCATTTGAACCGCACAGGGCAACCCTGGCATTAGAATAAGTCATCGCAAATGGAAACAGCCCCAGGAGCCAGAGTTTCAGCAGTGTGGCTGCATCCACGCTGGTTTGTGCCAGTGAGGGATTTACCCCTGTGCCACAAAGGCATTCCCTGCGCCCCTGTCAGGACTTTATTTTGCCTTTATATTCAGCGCTGCCTCCCTTCCCGTCCTTATCTAGCAAGGACAGAGTCAGCAGATCCCCTTAGGTTCCCACTCAGTAGTGCGGGAGGAGAGCGCACGGCTTGCAGAGCCAAACTCCTGACTCTTCCCTGCTGCACTTGAACTTTTAAAGGTTTTCTTAGAGCAGCTTCTGCTTTTTTTGAGTGTTCGCCCTCTTCCTTCTCCTTTCTCTCAGTCTCTCTCTTGCACACCTCTGTCTTCCCAGGTGTGTTTGCCTCCTATCCAGCAAATGCTCCACTTTCACTGTATTGCTGACAGCCACGGTATTTTAGTGGAAACGAGTAATTTATAAATACACAAATTTCAAGTTCTCCGGTTTCTGTGAGATGGCTACAGGCACATGGACTGAGAGACAGGCAAGGAATTATATTTATAGTAAATGAAACATACAGAAGTAACTGAACAATCAACTAAAGTTTACAAATGTTATATATTGCAAGTCATTTTCAATTAGGCTCTTTTATAAGTCTTTCACTGTTACAAGGCATCTACAGCACACCGTCATCTGTGTTTTACTGACCTCAGTTACTGTACAGTTATATACTGTTACACTTACGGGTCTGTCAGCGTTAGAAACCCTGCAGCCATTCTTATAAACACATCTTTGTAACACAAACCTCACCATAATACATCTCAATTTCTTGGATCTCATGAACAGCCCCAAAGTCTGCTGTAATTACATGAAGTCTGAAAGTCAGCTTGAAATAGAAGTAAAAGTTTAATTGGATGAAAAAATAATTTGAGATGGAAATATGCATTCGTGATTAGATGTATTAACAGATGACATAATTAGAGCGGTTATTTATAGTTCTCATATAGCACCTATCCCAGTAGTGTCTGATGAAAAGTAAGGGATAGGCGTATAGCAACATAAAATATAGATATGTACATTTGGTTTCTTGATGCGGGGTATGCGTTGCTTGCCATGTATATTAGGTGCTCTTATTACACATAATTTCTATTGCTTACAGATATAGCACATTGTACTTGCATGCCATGATGATTATAGATTTAACATTAAAGCAGAACTTTCTATAAAACATCATCTTATAAAAGCATGTCTACTGATTGTACCTATATATAGTCCGTTCATACTTACATGGATACACATATATATATATATGTTCATGCTTAAAAATATAGAAAGGATGGTTCAGGCTCTTTCTATAAAATTTCATGAGCTGCCAAGCTCTGTATATGCATTCATTCAGTACATCCAGAACAATATGCAACAACATGCACTTTAATTACAAGTTTTAGTTTTAAAAGAAAAAGAAAGGATTTAAAGTTTTTACCTCTCCAGTCCTCACTCTCAGAAGGAGCCTGCTGTATTGTGCATTAAGAACTGCTCAAGTTCCTCTTTGTGGTATTCATAATGCGAAGCTTTATACTGTACTTCTCAAGTCTACAGTCACAAAATTATGCCTGTCAAAAGTAAGGGGGCCGGATCAGTGAGCTGGATTGGTTACTCCCGTTACATCAGCAATTGAGTGTTTTTCCTGTATGAGGCATACTTCTGGTAATTATCTAATGGAAACTCCTAATTGTCTAGCGTGTCAAAATACTGCGGATTCAACTTTTGGTGGTGCTCTCTGTGTCCATTTAAAGAACAGAGCTTCACATCAGACTGAAAGTAAACATTGTGAGTCAGGAAGACACACTCCAACTTGTTTTATTGCATAGCTAGATATGTATATTATTAGATGTAGATAGCCCTGATTTGGTTCAGATACTCACTGCCAGATATTTAATTACTAGCTAGCAAATTGTTTTACCCTTCTTTCTTACCAAGGAAGTATCAGATAATCTATGTGCAAATTTTGATTCTTCTTTTTTTTTTAACATTTAGGAGAATGCATTTGATTCAGAATCCCTTTTGTGGAAGATAAAGTTCTTAATTCAGTCTTTGTGTGAGCTCTTAGAGTCTCTTTCTCTTAACTTCAGAATATCTTTAAAGCTCTTCAGAAATGAATCATACTGCTGTTGTCCAAGCCCCATGGCTTCCTTACGTGCAGGGTGCATCAGACTTTCAAAAACTGTCAGGACTTCTAAAAATAAGTTAAAATGAATGACACATCATCTTTTTTGCAAGTATGGTATTAACACATATGAAATGAAATATAATTCCATTTTGATTTCATCACATTATTGAAAATCAGAATTAATTCAGTGTCAATTAGGAGGTACAAAGTAATATATATGTGTATATGTATGTATATATATATATGGTCAAAAATATATCCAAAATCCATCTCTTTTCTTAAACACACATAATAACTGGATTTATTTGGTATCATTTATGACAAATGGCATGATCATGCAGTCTTTACTCATTCAGAACACCCACTGATTACCAGAAAATCCCCATCCTTCAGATTTTTTTTTTTGGCCTGAATCGTACTTATGATTATATTTTTATGGCCTGCTGGTAACGTAAATCTAATCAGTCTTGGAATATGGCTGATCTGAATCAGGAAAAAAGGATTTTAAAATTTCAGCTTGCAGGAGTACCAGGCAGTGCTTATAGCAGCAATGATTGCAGCTGAAGTATGTGCTAAATTCACACAGCAACTTTGGTAAAATGAGCAAAAAATTAAGAGCTAATGGGAAACATATGACCAGATAGGTTGTTTTGTTTGTGGGCCCAACGTGCATATAATAAGTTTTCAGGCTGTGACATGCTGTAGATTGGTCTTTTGAAACAGGTTTCAGTAGCTTTCCTGCAGTCTGACATTCCCAGTTCCAGTTGTTACAAAGAATAGTTTTGGCCTCTTCTTTCCCTTTTTTTTTTTTTTTTCCCTTTCCTTCAGGGACAGTGAGAGACAGAGAGGAACAAATAATTCCATTCCAGAGGAGCACGCACATACTTAAGTTCCTTGCAGGACACTATCTTTAACTGGGATCCTAAAACCAAGTTTTGGCAACGCATGTTTCCAGCGGTGAATTCCGTGTTCCCGGCATCAAACTGCGCTTGGTTTCAGCTGGCATCCTCAAACTCCTTGCAGTTAGTTACATACTGCTAGTGCGGTGGTTGCTGCAATTTGGCAGCAGACATGCGCTCAGCAAGAGATCTTGTTCTACACTGTTTTTTTGCAGAGAACAGAGGATTTGTCCTGAACGGAGCAGTTACCTCTTCCCTGGAGTCAGAATGCGAGATGCTGCGTCCCCACCGGCCCGCGGCACCGCTGCTGACCCCCTTCTGCAGGCAGCACCCACCGCTTTGGTGTCTTCTTCCACCACCGCAACAGGTCACAATATCCCTGGTAGAAAGTGTGTGGTCTGGAACAAGAAAAGGAAGGCTACCGAGTGAAGCACAGCAAACATGGGTATGATTTATGGCGCAGAATAATTTCTGAAAGGAGATTAGGAGAAGTGAAAAGCATTATTCATTTCAGAGCATGCTCCTTATTGCCTCGGGGAGTTTGTGTATAGCTTTACCAAAGGCCTAATGAAAGCTGTACTCAGTGACTAATTTTTTTTTTCACACCTATTTCTCTCTTTATAAATATTTTTCTCCCCGCCCCGGCGCTCGGTCTCATTTTGTTGCACACAGCAGCACCTGCTGGCAGTGGGCCGGGAGTACTGCTGCAAGGGCCCGCGGAGCTCGCTCTTCACACCAGCTGCCATTGAGCACTGCCAAGCCATATTAATGAGCAGCCTCTATTTTTACCCCTTCCTGCCAGAAAGGGCAATTGCCCTTGGGAAAGACTGTCGCCTGGTTTTCCTTTTTTTCTTCTTCTTTTTTTTTTTTTTCTCTCTCTCTTCTCTCTTTTTTATTTTTTATTTTTTAATTCACCTGTTTATTTAGTGAAGTTGGGATTTATAACTTAAATTCTGATGCCGGTGCTTGAGGTCTCATAAAACTTCAGAGCGATGCTAAGCCCGTGGAGTTGGCTTGCAGGCCTGTGGATCCCTGCTGGATCCACAATAACGAAAGGGAAGGGACTGTGAGAGTAACAGAACAGCCACCTGTCTCCTCTTATTTGTGGATTTTATCTTACCAACCATTTAAAAACGGCCCATTGCCACCTCACCGTTCACCTAGTGGAGGCTGTGTGATTTACTGGCTATTTTGGAAACTGGCGTGGTACACAGCGCTATTTCTGGGCCTTCGATCTTGCTTTGAGGAGCAGACGCTAGAAGACACACTGACACAGGTTACTGTGCAAATCAGCTGGACTCTTGCTTTTTTTACTTTAAGAAGAATAAAAAAAAAGAAAAAAGAAAAAAGAAAGAAAGAAAAAAGAATGTACCAGAAATTTATATTTAGAAGTTCCGTGTTTCCCCTTTTTATGTATATGGTCCAGTTAGGGCCAGTCTTGCTCCTGCTGCTAACTCTAAAACCTAGAGTTGTCTGAGAGGGAACAATGTTTTCAACCAGAATGAGTGAGCTGGTCAAAAAATAAAGTTTGTCTAAGGATGAGAACTCTGTCTAGAGGGAGGGGTAAAGAGTAGCTTTCAATTCTTGGCTTTTTTTATATTAATGGATGACACTTTTCTCAAGGGGGCAGGTTTAGTATAAATGTTCTGTTTCAGAAGGATCTGTCCTCATATGAAGTTGGTCTGGGTAACAAATGAAAGTATATTCTTCTCCTTTCCAAACTGTACCTCCGTCTTGTGCTGTGATATTCACTGATCTTCTTTCTTTCCAGTGCACTGCACAATGCCCTGCTTCTTTAAAAGGAATATTTTTATGTCCGTGTTACTGTAGCATGTGCATTGCTGTTTTCCACTTAAAAATAGCAAACAGGAGGTACAAATACCAGGCAATACAGATGAGGTTACTAGCATGAGGTGAAATGACATAAATGTGTTTTATAATCAGTACTTGCCTAAAACACTGAATGTGAAGCCAAATCTATTTACAAAGGCGATTTCTTGAATTTATAGAAAGTATAGAGGTATATTATGACTGCAGAGGGTAGTCCAAAGGACTAAAGGCAACCATGCAAACTAGTGTCCTTTGTTTTTATGGCAGGAATATTTTCATTACAGTACTGGAGTAATCTTTTTTTTTTTTCTTTTTCCTTTTTTTCCTTGAGAAACAGCTCTGCAATGTGCAAAATGTCTTGAGTGATACCGGCTTCAAAGATATTTCCAGAGGTTGTGAACACAGTCATGTCAAATGATTTAAACCACACAGGGAAGGAGCCCCAGACTACAGATCCTATTTGGCTCCGAGTTGGATGAATAATTTATAGCCAAAGTTGGAGCGGTGCTTAACATTTATGGGTGAATTAAAGCTATTATTGAAAAAGAGAGGATTACACTAAATTAATTTGCATGCTGTTTAAAATTTTAGCTGTTGCACAAAGCATACATCAAAATCATTCCTCATGTAATTGTACCTAGCTCAGTGGAGCTTTATCAAGGATACATTTAGGTCAGCTGCAAAATAATGGGTAATGGCTCTATTTCTCTGGCAAGTCTAGAGTTCTCTGTTTTGTGTTCCTTTTACTACAGTTAATCAAATCACAGCATATACAACAATTAAGAACAGGTTCCTGCTATATTTTAGCTTTTGGGGCCAATTCATAGTGCCACTAAAGTTTGTGCTGTTTGTGGGACCAGAATTCAGTTGAGTCCGGTCTGAAGGTTAATATTAACCAACAGTGTATGGAAAGAGCAACTAGAAATAAGGTCTTACATAAAAACTGTTCCGATTATTCACTGATGTTCTTCCTAAAGTAATAATGCTTGTGGATTTTAAAAAGACTTATGACTGTCTGTAGAGAGGGAATGGAACATTTGTTGATATAAATTGGTGTAACTCCTGACTTCAGAGACCAGGTTACATCAGCAGAAGATCTGGTATGAAGTCTATTTTTTACGTAACTTTTAAGCACTAATGTCTATTTCTTGGCTTTTCCCTTTAAAAATAGGTCCCTGTTCTCGTATTTTAAGAAAGGTCCAATTTCATCTTGTTTGAGCTCCCTTGATGATGGGGATACGTTTTGCCTGTTATGTCTTGAGTACTTCTAAATCTGCTGACGTGTGGGAGGGAATTGAGTGAAGCTCGTAGCTTGCCACTTTCTTGGAGCTGAACTCAACAAGAGGTGACGCTGGCAAAGGTAGTCATCGTGCACAGGCCATTGGGACAAGCTGCATTGACGGATATTCCCTCTCTGTGAGAGTGGCCAGCCGAGAATTGGCAGAAATGAAATACTGAGGACACCAGCAAGCAGCTTACAAAGGATATGTTGATTTAGGGCATCGCTGTTGCTTTGTCCATTGTGAATTCCCTGTGGAACGAATCACTGAGGAAAAGTAAATATATCCCACAGTGAAAACGGTCTGGGGAAGCTTGTTTGATTACTGCTGCCGACTGAATAGAGTAGTAGAGACTTGGGAAATCCAAGTCTCTGGATTCCTTGGCTGTGCCTTGATTACTGGGTACCTTGTTTCCTCATAATTAAAATGGAAACACCGAAATTGAAAAGACTTAAAGAAATGCTGAGATCTGTGGATCAGAAACAATAAGTAGGAAGTTGTTTAGTTTCTCATTGCCATTTAGGGTCTAAAGTAAAGACATTGTAAGCAGAGGGAAGGTGTGGGTGAGGGCATGGACACGACCAGTTGCAGCTTGTCTGATGCAGAATAAAGAGTCAGACAAAGGGGTTTTTCTTTTTTTTTCTTTTTCTTCTTTTTTTGGGCCTTTGCTTGTTTTTTTTTTTTGAAGTATCCATCAATGTTGCTTTCTGAGACACCAGTGATAGACACTAGTAGAGTCAAATTCTAGCCAAAGAGCAATTTTGCTGTGAAACTCCAGTTCTGACATCTCAATGCACTGCAAATTACTGTTGTTATATCCCTTCAGTTCCTTTACTAATTCTATTAATCCATCATTTCGTATGTTTTAAATTGCACGCGTTCAAAAAATGGCAGAGGAAGCCTTTGGAGATGGCTCCTGCTCCCATCTGAAATTGCCTGTTCTGTGCATCCAGCTCTGTGTCGCACAGGAGGAACATGTTGAGGCTCCCCGGGGACACACACACACACAAGTACCTGGGGCAGCGCTGAAATCCCCTTCTTGCCATTATCCACTCAGTGCAGAAGCTTCTTCATGCTACGTGAAGGATGGTTTGGTGTTCAGTAACTATTTTCAGGGGAACATGAGACTTCTGAGAGAACCGCGTGCTGGGGAGGTGAAGATAGTAGAGAAAAAAAAAAAAAAGGCAGTTTGTTCACTGCTTGGGTATGTGAGGAAAGTGCCTCCTGCACACACACTTTCTAGTAGACAGTGGAAATGACCCTGAGTTTCCAGTGTCAAATTTAAACCTGACAAAGTTTTGAGAATTCATCTCAGATTTTTTGCTCAAATCTGGGGTTGTAACATTTGAGATTTTACTTGGTAGTGCTGTGGTTAAGCCTTCAGTATGGATATATGGTCCTCAAATCTGGATTTAATTCGGTAATCCACTTCCACTAATTTTTCTCAAGTGACTTCACATTTTATGGTTGAAATATCATACTTGTAGTTCAGTGCAGGTGAGAAGTGCCACAAGTAGATTAAACACCTACTTGTCTTTTGCCTTTGTCTCAAGACTACAATGTGCATCCCCAAGAGGGTGTAACCATGTTTATCAGCAAGGGCAAAACTCTACCTGCCAAGCTCAAAGGTCTTGTAGGAGTCCTTTTAAAATCAGCTTTAAAAATGCCCTGTAACAGTTGAGGAAGAGAGAGTTGGTAATGATGGCCAGTTGCCTAGCATATCAGTTCCTCTTCAATAACTTTTGTATGCCAACTATGAACTTATAAACAGTTATTTTCTTTATTCATTGTCTGCTTATTGATGTCGTGCCCTCGTGATGACTCCTGCTGGAAGGGGTGACATAAGGTAGCTCAGAATAAAGTTTCTGTGTGCAAACAGGGCTCATCTGTGTACCCATGCACACATTTTTTAATTGCTTCTTTGAAATTGCCCATTCAGGAACAGTAACGAAGCATCTAGGCTGTATAAAACCAACAAAGAAGTGTTCAGAGGTTTTTTCAGGAAACAGGTTTTTTGGGGGGAGTGGGGAGTAAGTTCTGATTCTTTTTTTTTCCCTGTCTCCTTAAACTGAATTTAGTTCCTGTGATCAGAGCCAAATTGACAGCTTTGAAGCTAATGTAATCTGCTTGCTCCCAAGAGAGGTACAGCAGGGACAGCCACAGGACAGACTTCCTCACCCGCTTTCTCGAGGATGTGAAAGGCTGGTTCATCCGCTCAGTCCAGTGAGCAGAGCTGTGTGTCGTGGCTTCTTGATATGAACACCCACTCTTTGGGACATTAGCTTAGAGGAGAGAGGCATTTTCCACAAACCAGCAAAAAGCCAACCTAGAAGTGATGGTCAGGGAAGTGTTCCTGAAGGGTATCTGGCGCCCACTGGGAGATGAAGTCTTGGAGGCGTCATGAAGAGGTCCCCAAAATTAACAGTTTAGTGTGCAGCAGCAGTCAAAGAAGGCAATAAAATGTTGGGCATTAGAAGGGTGCTGGGCACAAGGCAATCTGCCAGTGGTGCACCCACAGCTTGGGTGTTGTGTGCAGTTCTCGCATCTCCAGAAGGACTTAGTGGAGTTAGAGAACTACTGGAATCATGCAGGTGGTGGAGGTAATGGAAGAGACTAAAGAGCAGGGACTCTTCAGTTTTGAGAGGAGAAGGTGAAAAGAAGATGCACTTGACGTGTAGAAAATCGTGCAAATGGTAGATAACGTGAATACAGAACTGTTATTCACCAAATTCTGCAACACTAAAACCAGGAGGAACTCGTTGAAACTAGTAGGGGAAGATTTAAAACAGATACAGGGCTTACACAATGGAGACTGAACTTCTGGGATTTGTTGCCACAGGAGGCTGCAGAGGCAGACAGTATCAGCAGACTCAAAAAGGTCCATTAATAACTACCAGAGGGAATAGGCAGGGACATATCCTTTGACATCCCTAATATAACAATTGCAGATGCTGGGGAGTTTGAAGGGAATGGCCTGTGGAGAGTGGCCAGGCTCGCATTTTCTCTCTAAGCAGCATCTGCCATTGCTGCTGTCAGTGTGAGAATTTGGAGTTGTAGGGGCCAACAGTCAGGCCCCACATGGCCTTGATCCTGTCCTTTTGTGCTGGCCACAGTCCTGTCCCACAGAGCCCTGGCGCTCCGCGGAAGGAGGGAGAAGCCTCCTGAAGGTGATTCAGAGCAGGACCCAACTGTTCCTGCCCTGAATCACCCCTTGGAAAAGCCTATCTCTCGCCATCAGCTGCAAAGAAAATCTTCCCCAGACGAAGGTTAGCCTTGTGAATAACCACGTTAGTCACAACTGGCACAGGTTGGGGTTGAACGGCTGATCTAAAACTCAAAGAAAAAAAGAAGTGTCATGTCCAAAAACTCATTTCCCCCTGCCACCTCACCCGTACACCAGTCATTTGGGTGAGTTTTTGCAATGGAAAGCATTTCTATTGGAGCTCAATATTACTGGAATGATCGCTGGCTAATTTTCATCACAAGCAATTGGAAACATTTCCTCAGCCAGCAATGCTGAAGAAGTACGTCAAGCTCTGGTTAAGATGAAAAGTTAAGAAAACTTCTTTTGTATATGTTAGATGGCTTTCTCATAGTCTCAGAGCTGAATCACTGGGAAAGACTGTCTAGCTGCAAAGCAGTCCTGAATTATCCAGGTATGGCTGGGTGTCCTAGTGCTAACGGGAAGTCTGTTGCGTGTCACAGGCTAGAAATAGAGACGGGCTGTGGGGCTGGTATTGCAGAATGACAGAATGGCTCTGAAAGAAGAGTGACAGTCAGAAGGTGACTCTTTAACATGCTTCCTCTGAGCATTGCAGCTTCTGGGAATAAAATAACTGCATAGGTGAGGGTTTGACGTTTTGCTGCCTGATCTACAGTGAAATATTTAGATGGGCAGATTTAGGTGTTTTTGAACATAAGTTTTACTAGATTTACAAATGTTGCAAGACATTTTTAGGTATCTGCTGAAAATCTGGTCCTTCCAGGAAGGAAAAAAAAAAAACTTCTTCATAAGCATATTCTGAGAATCATGAATGGGCTAAAATACGCTAAGAACCACACAGAATACAAATTAATCTTTTAAATGTGAGCTGACCATAATGTTAAGTACAAGGAGTAAAAAGGCTGATCATGGCTAGCATGAATACTTGGTACTTAGACAGTGCTTGACAGGTCAAAACCTCTTCAGAAATGACATGGTTAATCTCTGCTGTATCCCTGTGAGTTAATTGTGGGCCTTCCTCATTCACCTGGAATAAGGTGAAATTTTGCACACAGGACTTGGTCAACTGTGTAGGACTACCCAAGGAGTCAGTGTGAGGATGGAAATAGGAACCTGTCGTGGCTCCCAAGCTTTCTGTCACTACTTGAGAGAACTGCTCGTGAACAGGAAAACTCATGAACAGGAAAACTGTTCTGAGCTGCACAAAGCCTCCAACAGAAAATCCTTAGGATACAGTTAGCTGGTCTGTGACTGAGCATTTCAGTATCTGTAGTACTCCTCAGCTCATCTTCTGGCTGAGTATCCAGATATTACCATCGGGACCATTATTCACTGATTCAGCTCAGAAAATTTTTTTTCTTTCCCTCACAAGTTGCCTTTGTGAAAATAAGAAGCATAATGTTATTAGTGTTTGGACAAGTAAATGGTTAGCTTGTGCACTCCATCTTGTGTTTGATTCATGTTCAGAAAAGATGTCTCCTGAATAGCACCAGCTCATATAACTTTTTAGTCATGTAACATCAAATCTCTGTAGCTTCCATTTGGAAATGTTTTCTTAGCAGTGCTCGCAGGACAGAGCAGGGGTTGGAAGTAGTGCCATATGCCCTCTTTATTATCAGTGCAAATGCTGTCCACCTCACACAAAAAAAGTTAACCTAATAGAAAGAGTCCAAAGTATCTGACCTTCTCTTGGGGCACCTCATAGTTATATATTGCGGACTGCACAGTGCAAGTGCTGTTACTGTACAGGGGTAAGAATTCAATTTACACTGGCAATGCTTTCACAAGAGCATTTCAGTTCAGTTGGTAAATATTTCCAGGTGGCCAACTCTAATTTTAGGGAGGGCAAATTCGCAAAGGTTAAATTGCAGGCAGGATTTCTGTAAGTCTCTCTATCAGTTTGGAGAAAGAAAATGTAATTAAATGCAGCATTCTTCCAGAGATTATCTGGAGGCTCAGCATTCTGCATTCCACGTCTAACTTTTTAGTATTGTTGCTATTATAATCCATGCTCCAGAGACGCATAAGTTCCTCTTGCAAAGAAAAGTTATTACAATGTCAGCAGATGAGGCAGAAAATGGAGATTGTACAGCCGTATGATTCAAAGGTAGTTGGAGTAGTTTTTGACCTGTTTTGAGTGTGTTTCATGAACAGAGAAAGGCAAGAGCATGTTCTAGGCCAACCAAAACATCTTTCGACTGTAAAACTGAGCAGAAGAATAAAAGTGGTGGCTCCTATTCAAAAGTTCTACCAGAAACGTCCTTCCAATTTCAAGGGCTCTTTGTATTGTGAGATGAGGTTAGCCCCTTGCTAGTCATTACTGAAGCAAAAACCGCAACAACACACAACTGAGTTTGGTCAGTTTGCTCAGCTGCTGTTGATGTCACCCCATGCCCACTAAGAGTAAGTTACTGTAATAATCCTCCTCTTTTATTAATCATAATTTTGGAGAAAGCAAAACTGGGGTGACTGATATCGTTGTTCGAGAGGACTAGCTAACTCATGCTCGACTTTAGTCAGCTCTACTATAACATCTCGTGTGTGTCATATGAAAATAATTGCCAGCTCTCACTTTCCATATCTAACCAATCATCCTCTTTTTCCTTCTTATATGAGGCAACAAGCCTCTGCCTATTCAAGCACCTGCTGAAGGGGTAGTCTATTCAGAGAGAAAAAAGAGAACATCTTTAACTGGAAGTTGGGACCTTCCATGGGACTCTCCTCAGATGACACCACTTGCCATATAAAACATTGGTGATATTTACTGTAGTGAAAACACCAAGTTCCATAGCATGATATATTGGAATGCTTTTGCTTTCAGTGCTGGTGCATTCCCCTAGGTATTATCTGCTCCACCTCTGTTCTGGATAGGATAAAATGTTCGTCTGTCTATCTAGCTGTATAAAAGAGAACGTGTGCTTTATTTCAGAGGCATTTTTGTTGTTTATTTTGTTGTTGTTCCTTTGAGATGATTTTTTAAATTGTGATTTGCTAAGAATCCCCTACCCTTCTAGTCTTGTTGACAATGCATATTTTCTAAGACAAAAGAGACAAACTTGCACTTTTAATTACATATGTCACTGATTTTTGAGGCTTCTTGCTTCAAGAGAAGGGTAGCTGGGAATAAATTGGACAGTGAGAGAGAGGTTTTTTAATAAGATAAGCAATGCATGCACACTGGGGAAGGAAAAAAAATGGCAGGACTTTGAGTTAGTCATACCAGAGCCAGAACCACAGAGGAAAGAGAAAAAGTGGCTATGGTTCATGAATAAGAGAATGAGGCAGAAATGCCAAACATAAGGTAGGAGAATTTCTACAGAACACTTAGAAATCTGACATGGATATTTCTTTCTCTGAAGATCTAATTTCATTTATATCACAATCAATGGCAAAACTTACTTTTCGCTTAATTTGAGTGAAACTTAAACCATGCTGGCTACAGTCGACAGTCATTTCCATCTCTTCAGGTTTGTGCTGTTTGAACTTAGATGATAGTTACTACGATCTCTGCACCATTCCACGTAAACTAGAGAGCTCCTCAAGAAAACATCACAGTCTGATACAAAGGAACAGATTTAGCACCATATGATCCAGTTACACCTTCTACTGTTCTTGCTCACTGGTATCTGTATTGTTACCTCTGCAATGTGATCAGACATCACCTTTTACAACTATATCCACTCTTGATAACAATGATCCTAAGGACCAGGTTCAACAACATTCGAAGTTCCTAAATTCTCATGAACCTGATTTGTTGAATCTGGATAAAAGAAATGGAGAAAGACAAGCATCTCTTAGTAAATAACTTGAGTGATTAATTGACATTTTTAGTAGTAAGGTATATGGTTATTCCTGTTAAATTCAGCTAACTTCACCTTCCAGTCACTCTACT
This sequence comes from Crypturellus undulatus, assembly GCA_013389825.1. Taxonomy (NCBI): domain Eukaryota; kingdom Metazoa; phylum Chordata; class Aves; order Tinamiformes; family Tinamidae; genus Crypturellus; species Crypturellus undulatus. The sequence goes on along the minus strand of VWPW01005305.1, from coordinate 23,341 downwards.
TTGACATGCCTTTGTCTGCTAGTTAGATAGAGATGCTTTTACTATCTGACACCTTCTTTTCATGACAGCATTTGGAAGCTGTCATCAAAATGGAATTTTAATATTCCTTTAGAAAAAAAAAAGTGTAATAACCTATATGAAGGCAACACTAGTTTCTTACTCCTTTACAAAACCAAATAAAAAGTTTTGCTCATTTGGCTTATGTAACATGTCCTCTTCCTACCCACCCAGCATAAAATGCCACATCCCATGAATACAACATATATCCGTTCCTTGTTCCAAGGTGTATAGCACTGCTCTCCACTCTGCTAAGACATCCAGCAGTGCTTATCGAGCTGGGTCACCACATAAGACATCATGTGTATAGATCACTTTCAAATGAGCACTCTGTATAAATGTCTGTTGTTATTGCACTAATTACTATTGTTCCAAACTTTCATTACTTTCAGCTCTTGACAGTGATGATTTAATAATCTATTCCATATTGTGTATTCAGATCACTATATTAAATAACACTGTGGCACTAGAAGATTCACTGAAATGAAAATTGTTTTTTTTTTAAGCAATTCCTCATGAATAGTTATGTTTATGAACCCACTGTTACTTAGGTATAAACCCTCTTAAGTGTCTTCTGCGTTCCGGTTATTCGATGGCATTCCATGAAATCTAGTGGACTGAATTGTTTTGTTTGGTTGCTTCTTAAACTGAAGGATTATAGAAGCAGTTATTTTACTCCGATTCAATGTCTAGAATAAAACAGTTCTCACCCAACTGCTTTAAACTGAGGAAAAGCTTGAATTTCTAGGATCTTTAAGAAACAGGCAGACTATAATAAAACTAAGTCTTTTTTTCACCTAATAATCTGAAACAATCCTTTATTTTACAAATATTAAAAATCAATATTTGTACTATAGGAGAGCACTGAAGCCAACTCCTTCAAAGTGCTTGAAGAAAAAGCATGAGACCCGGAGATGGTTAGCACAAATAGATTCTGGAAAATAATCTCTGAAGTTATTTCTGCATTAGAAGGTAATCTATTTTAAACAAAGATTCATCTTCACATTTTCTTTCCTGTGAAAAAATAGAGAAAAAATATTTATCATACCCATTTGCCTTTTCCTGTCATTACTGCTGGCAGAAAAATTATGAATAAAATTTAAACTGATATATTGTTAATATTCCTTTTCTACCTGATTTATATACTTGGTGGAACGAGAAGTATTTATTTTTGCAATTAACCACCTATTGATCATGGAATTTTATTCATACTTTTAGCTTCCCTTATCAGTTATTTTTATTCTTTGGTGTTTAATTTATATTCATTGAAAGCACATGCTGGTCAATATTTCAGCAGAATCTATGATTTTAATAGGTACTTAGGGCTTTAGGAAAAGAACAAAAGCCTATCACCAAAGAACACCTATAAATAAGGTGATTCCGAGGAGTAAACATTGCTATAGATAAGGACCACTTAACCTTGTGTCAACTGATCATTCTTAATCTTACAGCGTTTAGGTTAGCCTCAAGCTGCCACAGTGTTTAAACAATAGTCCTCAAGTCTTAGCCTGATTCATATTTAACCTTGTGTTTATTGCATATATACTGTTTTCTAGTCCAGTGTGTCTTGAGATACCCTATAACCTTTAAAAAAAAAGTTGTCTATGGCAGGTATGGAGTGTGTAACTGGAAGAATGCAGGGAACTTGCACTGCTCCTGCCCATAGGGTACTTCATTCTGTGCATAAAGGAGATTTTGGTCTCCAGGTCATTAATCTGGCACCTTTCATGAATGTTAAATTCACAGCCAAGTAAGGTTTAGCCTATGAAATAAAGAATTCTGTATCCATTTCAAATCTCAGGGCAAATACAGACGGTCAAAAGTTAATTGCTCGGCTTAGAGTTTGGCTGGAATTATTTAACATGCTTATTCATAAAATCCAATGTGTCTTGATTTGATAACTTGTCCCTGTATGAACCCACTCTATTATTTGCATTCATTCACATGATAACATAGTGGAACGTGTATTAGCATTGCGTTGCAGGATGTATGGCATCACCAGGCAATATTATATAACTTGGCTGTGAGAAATTTTATTTTTGCTACTTTGATTAAGTAGCAAAAGACACATTAACTTATGTGTCTTCACATATATTTACATNGGCTTAGAGTTTGGCTGGAATTATTTAACATGCTTATTCATAAAATCCAATGTGTCTTGATTTGATAACTTGTCCCTGTATGAACCCACTCTATTATTTGCATTCATTCACATGATAACATAGTGGAACGTGTATTAGCATTGCGTTGCAGGATGTATGGCATCACCAGGCAATATTATATAACTTGGCTGTGAGAAATTTTATTTTTGCTACTTTGATTAAGTAAACTTATGTGTCTTCACATGTATTTACATCCACTTGCATGTTTATAAACATGATTAGATGAATGAACCCAGGGTCTTGTGAAGTCAAGTGCTGACGAGTTAGGAGTCACAGAAAAGATGTTTTATCTACATGGTTGAGGTTGTATTTTTTGAGGTTGTATCTACATGGATTGTCCTATATGTTTGCGGGTGACGTGCCAGTTTATGCCCATTAAGCACAGTTTCCTTGGGCTCTGTGTGCACCTCACATGTCCCATTTCATTCTCCCATAGCAAAGAGCAATAGCAGACTTGTTGAATGTGCCTTGACAGCACTCTGCATCTTCTTAGTGGTTGTGATAATGGGATAAAAAAGTAAGAAATGAAACTGCATTCTAGTATTCAAGTAGAAGAACTTCATTGTTGATTTCTTTATTTCATTTAGTCCTCTCACATAGTCATACATGACTGAGACTACCTTTTTTACTTATGGTCCATCTGGTCAGTACAATAGCCATTTGTGCTACCAAGCTTACTACAGGGTTATTTGTCATATTACAGTGAATTCAAAGGCTTTAGATTTTCTTCCATTTTCAATCTGTGATGTTCATTTTAGATCATTTTTGATAGAGTTGCTGCTGGGATGTGCCTTCATTTGAGGTCCTTCTTTGAAAATTGGTTACTGCTCCTTCTTAAAACTTCTACAAAGCAGAAATTTTCTAGTGGAATCATCATGCTTCTTCAGAAAGCTCGGAGGATGACTCTTCCTCAGGCTATCGTGACTTTAGGCAACCTCAGGCAGGAAGGCATACAGACCCCAGGAAACACGAGGCACCAGGCACCATCCCTTGCTTCGGTCACCAAGTGGTTAAGACCCTGCTTTTTGAAGTGCCAGACGTGTTGGTGCTAAGCACAACTGTCATCATGGGCTTGTGAGACCCACCAGTTGTGGTCATGCACCACGTCATTTCCACGGCCGTGCCTGATGCCATCAGAAGTGGCATATGTGGCACTATGTAAAGTGCCACCTTCACTTGCCCATGTGACTCTCTCAGTGCCACCTCTTTCAGGACAGAGTTCTGTAACTGTGGTTGAATTTGTACCCCATGGTGAATTAGTCATCACTCCTGCCTGACATCTTTGTTCTGGTAGTTTTCTTCTTTAAGTCTCTAGGGTCTAAAGTCTCTTCTGGTCACAACTCAGGTTGCCATTTATAAAAATATAGTTGTAAGATCTTTAGCCTTTGTAGCTACCTTTCAAAGAATCCTTTCTAATTGTCCTTTTTAATTCCTCCTCACAAAGATGTAAAACTATCACAAGATCTTCATACCATTTTGGGGATATCACTGGACCATTATATGACAATTCCTCTGGAAGTTGCTAGTGATATCTCTGGTAGCAGCGCAATTACCGATGCTGTCTTACTTTCCTAGAAAATTGTTATTTAATATAAAAGAAAAGTATATGGCTCCTCTGGCTAATCTGGTTTCTCCCTAGCTGCAGAGCTTTGATCATTCCATTATTCAAAGTACTTCTGAGCTCAGTCATATGCCTTTTGTTGCCTAGATCACACTCCCCTCCCTTAACTCTGAGTGCCACATTCAAAATTTGCCAGTAAATCCATGCTCCCACAGCTTGACAGATTTACTAACAGATTGTTACCAGGCTTACTGTTTAATAGGCCATTTAAAAAAAAAAATAGGGTGGCAGTTACCCTGTGATTTGAGCATACTTAGCTCTTTCAGTTTTGTTTTCACTTCAGATGTGTTCATTCCATTTCCAAATTCTCTTTTTGCACTTACTATATAAACCTTTCCTTTTTGGCTCAAAACCCACAATTTTACTGGAAATTGAGAGAAAAAGAAAAAAAAAAAGGAGAACATTTTGGGAGATATATCTTGATTTTTATCTCAACATTTCTGAAGAACATTAATCTTGCTATTTTATTATTTCCATTCAACAATAATCCTTTGCTGTTTGCTTTTAAAAAAGTCACAGAATTCACCAAGTCTGTGTGACTCAGTATGACTTTTGGCAACTTCATAACTTCCAAAACGCAGTCATACTCATGCATGCTTAGTTCCTTTCCACAAAAATGTTTCTGTGTAACCTAGGGTTTTTTTGATACCCATATCCTCCATTATTTGCCCACTTGAACCATTTTTAATTTTTTAAATTTGTAATATTATTATTAAAATGTTATTTGAAAGGCATTTCAGACTCCATTTGTCAATTTTAAAATGAGACTTTTACTGGAACAGAATCATTAGAAACTGTAGGCAGTTTTTCACTTTAATTCACAGTGAGGAAATTCAGCACACTGCCTTTTCCTACTAAGTTTTAGCCAAATCAGGGTTTTTTTTCCCTTATGATCAAAAATTCCTATCCAAATAATTTCTCCTGAGCTCTATCACCCAGACATATATTATAATGCAATGTCATATTAAGCTACTACCTTCTGTCACTTGGCTGTCCCCTTCATTTGATAAGATGCCCATTCATTATATGCTGTAGCATTCTGATGCATTTACTTTTATAAACTACAGTATAAAAATTGCAGCTATTTATTCTGTAGTTTATATAATGGCTGTGTCAACACTGGATGAAAGTTACCGTGTGTGAATGGAGGAGGTCGATGAAGGGCAGGTGCTCTGGGTCTACCATATTGCATTCTTTCCCTTGAGAGAGCATGTACTAGTACGTCAGGTGCTAAAAGGATTCATACTGAGATAGAGATGATGTCTTTGGAAGAGAAATGAGACCAAATTTCTGTCTATTTGCGGTCACTAAGTTTCCCTGTTCAATGGCACTTCCTATCAGTGATCCTATTCGGCCCCGCTTCTTTGACTTGATCTAACTTGATGCCTACGTCTCACCATTCCAACTTTACAGCATAGTTTTGCCTGATTTGGTGTCCTTCCCAAAGCCCTTATGCATAGAAAAAGTCTGATGTTTAGACGTCACATTTTGCTTCTGAGCTAATTCTAGCCACTAGTGCAATAAATAAATAAAGGTGCATAGTTAAAAAGAAATGTGTAATGTTCAATTTTAGTTGTGATGTTAACTGCAGAAGGATCAACCTGCTTCAAACCTGTCCTAAAAATTTGGGTGAGTCTGAGATCTTAATGCCTGCTACTGTGGATTTCTAACATCTGCCTACTTGGTTTCACCTTTGGCACTGAAGGCAAAGAATCTGCATGTAGCTCAAATCAAAATTTGAAATGTGTCCACTTTTACATGCTTCATATAATGGGATCAGCACACTACAGGAATTCTTCTAAAGTGTATAGTCAACATATTTAATTGATTTTGAATTGATTATGTTGTGCAGTGTAACCAAAGTTCTTCCAGAGCTTCAAAAGAGAAGATGAAAATCTCCTGAGAACAGTGGCTTATCAGAGATAGAACCAGTCTTTTACTATGTTTCAACTCCTAAATAAAATCAGTTTATAGCATTTGCCTCCTTTCAGACTGTAATTTGTGTCTTGAAACCTAAGACTGCTAATACCTCGTTTGTGCTAGCTGACCATTTCTGCTGAGGAAAGTCTCCATTGTGAGCTTACCTAGAGGCTAAATTATATCTCTGGCTCCATAAGAAATAGTCCCTTCAGGTCACATTTGAGGTCATTATTGAGTGTTTTCTAAAAGCTTGTCAGCATTAGGAGCATGTAGTTTCCTTGTTCTTGGAGGTTTTAACCCTACAAAGTGCTAAGCACTTCTGGCTAGGGAGCACCATCAGCTTCCCTTTGGATTAAGATAAAATTGAGGACACTCGATCTGTTTTGTTTAAAACATTTAGTTTTTCATAAAATTGAACCCTGACTGACTTTTTTTTCTTTCACTTTGTTGTCCCCAGAGAATCTTAAATTTAATTACAAAAATTCAGCTGAAGCTCATGCAGAATGGACACTAACACATAGCAATAGTATTTAAACCTATCTGTCAATGGAGTATTGAATTGCTCAGTGTGGATTTTAATAGCTTTTTCTAAATGAGTGAAAATAAATTATTTAAATCCCATACAATGTAAATGTAATTAAAATGTACTTTTAATGCAAAACAGTTCATCCAGAAATTGTTGGATATCTCTGCTATGCTCAGGGGGAAAAAAAAGACATAGAGCTTAGGAGTTCTTTTTAAAAGTCTAGTGAGGGCTTAACATTTCTCTGTGCACTCCTTGAAATCAGAGATAACCAAATGATGAGATAAGTGGATAGCCCCTTTTTGTTGTTTTTAATTCCGTGAAGGCCTCCCAGCGCATATTCCTGTTGGAGTTGATGAATAGCTCCTTTGGGATGCTGTAAGCTCCACTCAATGTATTTATGGAATACCTTCCATTTACACAGACCACATTTTTCTTGATCATCCCATGAGAATCAGCAGAAAGTAAAAAAGGCAGTCGACTCCTAGGCTCCTTTTTTTTCCCCACTTCTGTACAGTTGTTTTATGCTATGTGATTATGGCAAACTGAAACTGCTGATATTCAGTCCAGTCATAAACCTAAAAGATAAAAGTCCCCCCGCAAAACCCTCAAGAGATCTTATAAAAGGGTCCACTATTTATTACCTTTCATTTTTCTATGAGGTGGTCACCCTGTGGAAGGAAGCTTCTGGGCATGGATAGGAAGAAGCCCTTCTTTCAGCTCACTTCACAAAACAGGAGCATTTTCTATGCCATTTCTTTTTCAGCTTTTAACATAGTGTGTAGTGCTTCTTATATTTTTTATGCACGACCGGCAGTAACAATAAGAACACTGCAGTGACACCCCTAAATCTCAGCAGAGTAGTTGGAGGCCAAATCAAGTGGGCAGATTTTGTTCACTGTCATTAAACTCCAAGATTTCCAAAGGACCCGCACAGGAGCTGGGCCTCATCCGTCCAAAACAGATAGTGGCTTACACACAGACCACTTGTCTCTGATCGTCTGTCAAAATTTATCCATAATAAAAGACATTCTTCTATGCTGTTAGGTCAAAGCATTCTGTATCCTTCATCCACCACATGGTATAACTCAACGGCGGTATTTCCATTTTACACTCGGAGATACTGATTCGTTAGAGCAATTCGCTGACCAAGAGCCCTTAATTCCCTAGCCCTCTTGCATTAGCACCTCCACGCGTGTTGCCTGGTGATCTCAGGGTGTTGTACTGTTGATGGGGGAAAACAGGAAGGAGACGAGTTTTGGGTAAGCGCTCACTCTTCCATGAAGTACTCCTCTCCTGGAAGTCAATGGGAGGCGGCTCTGGTTCACACACTCCAAACTACAGGGATTGCACGGTTTGAGGTAAGCAAGAAACCTTCCTTCGGGTCGAACCCGGTTTTGGTGTTGGCTTCCACCATAGCAAAATGTATAGTTATTTCTTAAAATAATTTTATGCTAAAATGGTGATGTTTTGCAGTTTTTAGATGCTGATGCTGCTTGATGCTGTGTTAATTCTGTGGCATACTACATTTTTCTTAATTTTATTACATAGGAACTGTTTTATGATCTGTGGCATGTGGAGTAGATATTCTTCTACGAACTGTTTGTGATTAAACATCTAATTCATAGTAGCCTACGGTGTGAAGAACGGCTCACAGATGGCTACAGATGGTCCTTTCCAGTTCTATGTTCTTATATTTCTATTAGAGTTGAAGGGTAGCAGCAGCAAAGGATAAGTGAGAATCTCTGTAACATCTTCTCTGGATTAACAGTGCTCTGTCATCTCCAATTCCTTTGAAAGAAAGAAGGAAAAATATCGTATTTGAAATCAAATGCAGGAATGAAGAGTGAAATTCAAGGTTAAAAAGAAACAGCATGAGAAAGCAAGCAAGGGAGCATTTTGTCATGGTTGATTGCAAGGTTCTTACTCCTCTATTTTTATCATTTTGCTTTGGACTGCAGTGCTTTTATGCAACTACCAAATCAAGAGCACCTCGAATGTTTTCAACATGCAAACAACATCTAAGAATATTACCTCTTCACTAATACTAATATACCTAAATTGTATTACCCAAACTATAGGAAAGCATCGGTGTTTTCCAAAACCGGACATTATGTGCATTCTATATCTACAGTCTATCTGTGACTGTAATTTTTGTTACTAGCTTGGAGCACAAACCACTCCGTATCTTACCAAACAAACACATGACATTCTTAGGCTGCATAAATATTCCACATCGACGTTCCCACACGCTTTACGTACCATGCGACATGCGCTCTGACGCAGGGCAATGAAGCAACTTGGAAGGGGGAAGCCCCAGACCAATAACGCTCACCGAAATGCAGAAGTTGGTGAACATCAGATCCGCCAAAGGAAAGATCACAAACCTTCCTTGCAGCAAGTACCTCGTGCACAATTAGAGCAATAAGCAATTGTCCATGTACAGCTTGGACAGCTTGTCCGTGTTGACCAGGCACATAAAATGTATCCTAGCTAACAAGGCTAGGAGAGTGCTCAAGAGCTCATTTTCCGCATAGTGCATAACATGGAGTTTCATGCTCCTTGAGTCATTAGTTATGGGGATAAGGATCCAATTAAGCCCATGTATGTTTGGAAGCTTTCACTCAGGGAACTTAATATGTGTATGTTTCCTGTGACCCTGTTTCTGTGATTGTGATTCGTTGTATTAGAGCTGGGGCTCAATAAAGCTCCACATCCAAAATTTGGGAGAGCTAGGATGAACTTTGGATTCAGACCAAAACTCTGTGGCTCAGGCCCATCTCTGCTGTAAGTGTTTGTGGAGCTATGAGTGAATAGTAAGGCTTATTTGTGTTGGTGCATGCAATTGCATAAATTCCATATCTAAGACTGTGAAACTAGATAGCTGAGGGGGCAATGGGATAGGTCTTGCACTTTTGCCAGATCACAATTTCTTTTTGATTGAAAGGTTTTGGTTCTATATTCCAGCATACTTCAGAACAGATTTTCCTGTGTGCCAACACTTAGAAGGAAATTCTTGACCTAGTGTGTTAAAAATTTGAGTCAACTATATAATTTATCAGCTTAAGGTACAAATCAGAGCAATCTTTCAGGGTTGAAAAAGAGAGCGTACTCAGGAAACTGTTGTCTCCTGACACTATTACCATGTATGAAAAATGAGGGGCTCTGATGCTGTCAAGATTAACTGAATTCTCTTCGAACAGTTAGTTATCAGGCTGGACCAAAACCATCCTTCAGACACATTCACCAAGGTGTTTTAGACTGGGTAAATATGACCTGTCATGTATGTGTAAACCCATCTTCATTTTCAATACTTCAGCCCACAGTAGTCAGCTGAAAATAAAATATTGGATGTTTTTTCCTCATTTGAACAAGTAATGGGGAAAGAAGTTTTAGTTTTATAACTTTTCACTCTATGTGGACTTCATACTTCCTTTTGCTCTCAGACTGCTGAGGTCTCAAAAGTGACCTCGAGAAGCAATTGCTCACACTTCTTTGGAGTGTGAATAATCCCAGTTATTTCTGTGTTGATGGTTTGTTTTTATTATGGATTTCCTTGAGCCTAAGAATCTCGAAAGAGGAGCTTTTATCTTAAAAAGTTTAAACTTGATTGAGTCACAGTAGGTCTGTAGCTGTCTGGATATGCAGATACATATCTGTTCTTGGCACCTACATGGCCTTCACTAATGCAGTCTTTGAGCATCTTGCAATCCTCAGAAAGCTTTGTTCACCCACTGCCCCTGCCAGTATTACCTACATTTTGCAGCCAGGAGGCTCGAGTGCAGCAGGGGCTGAGCTGTCTGTTCAAGGCTGCCCGGGAAGTCCAAAGAGCAACTCACGGCACTGACCAGTAGGTCAACCTTCCTGCTCGCCTGCTCTCACCATTCAGGCAGAGCAGCTGCAGGAGCAAAGCAAAACAGAACTCGTATAGCATATATTAACCCACTTCGGAGTTAAATTTGGCTCCTCTTAAAGCTAACAGCAGCTTAAAAAAAAAAAAAAAAAAGAGAGATTTTTAAGGGTGGAGAACTTTCTTCTTGAAAAATGCACCTGTGCCATCAAATCAGTTTAAATAGTTAAGGGACAGGACATGCAAATAGTGTAGGAAGACTGTGATTTCTTTGGGCTGTTCACTCACAAGAGGAGATTTGGTTCTTTTATGGTCGATTCTACCTGAATTTCCCGTCGTCCTGCTGGTGTGACCTAGTCCAAACCATCTTGTCTCTCTGTGCCTTTGGTTTCTGAGAGGCAAAATGGGGATAATGATGTTTATACATGCATACACTGCACTAGGAATTGCAGAAATAGATTTAGTAAGGAAAGTCTCAGGCCTGAAGAATTAAACAGTGTGAAATATCCTTATTGCTCCCCTGGCTGAGTCATGTTCTTAAAATCCTGCCTTGGGGAAGGCACACATTTCCCTTTGGCAAAAAAAAATTGACCTGTGAGGAAAAAAATAAAATAAAAACAAATAAAGGAAAGAAAGAAAAAGAAAAAAAGAACAGAAAAAGAAGTTGCAGGTTATAAAGTGTAGTTTCTCCAGTGTGGCAATTCTGCAACCAGTGTCCTGTCTACCTCTTTTCTGTCTGCACGTGTCTGTGATTGAGCGAGTGAGCTAATCCTCATAAAGTGAGACCCTTTAATCGGGGCTTTAATTAGCTGGAAATGCCGATTAATGTAATTCCGGGTATTTATTTAATGTTAGAGCGCCCTCTCCTGGAGCCGGGTCACGCGGGAGCCCCGAGGAGCCCTTGCCGGAGCCCCCGCACCAGGCACAGCTCCTGCTCCAGGCCGGAGCCCGGGGCTCTCATTAATAAGAAAAATGAGTGTAGAGAAAAGCGGGATAATGTCACTGTGGTGCTGGGAAAGAGGGTTGTGTTTATTCCTGATTTTAGTTTCTTTGAGTAGAGGAGCCCATCTTGCATGTGGAATATTCCCGAACACGGGAAACGTGGCCTGGTCAAGATTCCTAGTGTACCCCCCGCTTCTCTCTCCCTCCCCGCTCTCCACCAGCTGGAAATCTTTGCTCCTTTTTGCCATGTTGTTTAGCGTCCAGGAGAAAGGTTGGATTATCTTGCGTCTTTTCCTGGTGCTGACTGCTCTGATGGTGCTCGGAGATAGGCGTCAGTCCGGGTTTGCCTCCTAGTCTTGCTCAATCTCTGTCTCTGTGAAGGGAGGAATATTCTGGACTGTCATTTCTTCTCTCTCAAGTGCCAGATCCTAACACTCTGTAGTCCTGAGTCCGGTCTCACACCAGTTAATTTGAGGAATTTAATGTGGGTTGCATTTTGGCATATACGGAGATTCTTGAGGAATAGCATTATAATTGATTTCTTTGCTGAGAGGAAATAATCTGTGCATCTCAGTGTGTTAACACCATGACCGTTATTAGAAGATGCATACCTTATAAATACACGGTAGCTAGAGGACTGATCCTGTAGACAGAGCAATGATCTTGCAGAATAGTCTTGGAATAAATACAATTTCCATTCATTTCAATATTTTCTATTTAGTTCAGTGATCTGCAATCTGGTGGATATTCTTTCTATTTCTGTTTTGTTCTTAAAGCTGTTCCACAAAGGGTTTCTTCAGCCTCTTGTAAAGGATGAATTCCAGCAAGGTAAGAAATACAGGAGCAGAGTCATTTGCTGCAGAAACCAGCAAAGAACAAGAGCATCATGAAAAAGGAAAAACATCTGCACAGCTATGAAAGGAGTGCCCAGATGGCCAGAAAACATGAATAACTCTGTTTTCGAGCAGATTGCTGTTGTATGTGGAGGAGATTGAAGGAAGATGTGTCCAATGAAACAGGAAAGTTCTCGGTCTCAGAGCAGCCTCTGCCCTTGCTGTTCCTCTCTTGGTTTCAGTGTCTCACTTTCTGCTAGTTCCTGACTTTGTTTCACCCTCCAAATATCCAGGGAGAAATCAGTAGTTGGGTAAGGCTGGAGATGCCATGTGGTATGCTAGGGAGTGGGAAAAAAAAAAAAAAAAAAAGGAAAAAAACCCTTTGGCTTACAGGCCACAGAGTTGACATAGACTGAGGTTGTGGGCCAGCCACAATTGTCTTGGGATTGCTGTTCTCTTCTGCTGGCACGTCATGCTGCTTGCAGCAATGTGCTGACTGAGCTCGCTTGTCTATTGTAGCCCTGATTCTACCACTCCTTTGCCCTGTCGAGCATTCCTGCATCTCAGTTGTGGATCATAGCTGCTAGTCTTGTTTCTGTCCCTGCGCTCTTGGGGCAGGAACAGAAGCAAACAGATTTTCTTGCAAGCGTGGATGTGGATTTGTGTTCTTTGGGCTTGTGGCTGAGTCACCAATCTGTGCGTCTCTCCTCTTTATCCACTGTATTTAATAACACAGAAGAAGGTCACTCAGAAACCCTGCTCTCCCAACAGCCAGAGTATGCAGTATCATCTCACACATTCTAGAAAATTTCAGAAGGTAGGAGTAATTTATCTTCCTAGGAAAGATGGGAATCATACATGGGGGAGGAATATCCCACATTCAGTGAGCTCCCTGCAGGCAGAGCCTTGGTAATGGCTAGGAAGAGGCTTCCTTGAAATAGGCTTCACAAGCGCCTTTGGGACTGGCAAGTACAGCTAGCAACCAATTGGCCTATGGCTAAAAATGCATATCAAAATAAAAATAAATAATAATATAAAAAAGAATAGAAGAATTAAAGCCTTGGCTTCTCTTTTTGTGCTTTCTCAGGGAAGGATATAAACAAGCGGCAAAATGTTCCCAGCATCAGCAAAAATGCTAGTGTTGTCAGAAAGATCTGAGATGTGTTAAACTTGTGTAGATGCAAAAGAAATGGTATCAAATCTGGTCTCTCGAGGAGCCGTGTGGATGGAAATTGTACATGAAGCCATGTACAGCATCTCCAAGAAAAACCATCAGGAGAACCATAAGGTTCTACTTATGGTGCAGAAGAGTGGGCCTTGCAATTGGGCTTCTTTCAAAAGCCGTTTTCCTTTGCCTCAGTGAATCTGGACACTCTTCTACTCACAGTATGGGACAGCAAAGTGTGAATGCAAATCCTTAAAGGACCTGTGGGAATAGCTGGTCCTGCTGTATAACAAAACAGTACCCAAATACTGGAAATTAGCCGAGAGCTACAGTTCCCAGCTGGCAGCCCAGAAGGAACAGAGAGAACTAGAGGCAACTCTTCTAGAGGGATAGGCTTTCAGCGGGGCCAAGAGACTGAGAGACTTGCTAAGGGAAAAAGTTTTTTCCCCCTAGATTAATATATAGGGCATTTCTGTCCAGCTCACTCAAAAGAGGTTTATCACATTGGCTTTGGTTTTGTTGTCCTTGGCTAACTGAAAGCAAAACCAACCTCTCTGTGTACTCAGAGAACAAATTGTGTTTAACCTAAGTTATAAACCTCATCATCCACTGCTGTTACTCCAGCCTACTTTGGAAGGGGATTATCCAGAGGTGACATTAGATCATTTCATTGTCTACAAAATGCTTAACCTCCCTAAGTGTAATATAGATTGCAGTGGTGTTTTTAAGGAGATTTCTGTTCATCAGGAACAGGACTGCAGTCACTAAACTCACTCTCCTCAGGTCAGAGCACAGAAAGCAAATGCCAACAATTTTGAATCGTTAGTGGGATGTTTGGCCCTACTTTGTTTCATTGCAGGGTAATAGCTATTACTTGTTGCTCACCTGAGACTGATTTTTCATCTAAGGGAGACTTTGCAAGAGTGAGCAGATTTTACCAGGAGAATCCATGGTTTCTAAAAACAAACCACATCACCAACTGACAAGTCTCTTCCTCCAGGCATTTTACTACTTCCGCAGGTAGAGCTGAGAATTTCAATCAAAATTTAATGAAATAAATTAAGGGGACTTTTCAGATCCCAGCATCTCTAGCTGAGTGCTTAGTAAAGATGTGAAAGGGTCTTAGTGATAAGGGCTGTTTCTTCCATCACATATTTCCAATTCTGTTCCTTGCTGCCATTAGAAGGACCAGTTGGGTCTCCATCTCCCCTGTCCTTTTTTTGCTGTATTTAAGGGATTGCTGAGGGCTTTCTCAGACATCTCGTTACCCTGTAGATGATTTGAGCAATTGATATAGCTCACTGGGTGTTCAGTCAGTAATCTGAACTGCTGATATTCCTTGCCTTGCACATCATGATTTGATATGAATAAACATCGACACTGCACTAATTGTTTATTAGCTTTGGCTTCTCTTTGAATTTGAGAGTAGGAATCATATTCTAAGAAATAGGTTTTTAGGTCAAATTCTCTGTTGCTTTTCCCATAGTCTGTCATTTCATGAACTTGAATTAGTTTTTTTCATTTGTGTTCTTTGGAACATCATGTCTTTTATCTAAACATGTATCCCAGGCCATAACAAAACTTGTCTTGCCCTTTGCTAACTTTTTTCAATACCTAGATGATGCTGTGTTTTATTAGCACTCTGTTTTTCCCAAACTGCTGAAACCATCACATTTTCCTTTCTCACATTGTAAGATGCTTTTTATTTGTTTCTTCCTAAAACGGCCAGGTTGTGAGGATTTGAATGCTCTTGCCTCACTCTATCCTTACAAAATGGTTGGTTTTAGTTAATGCAAAACTAGGGAGGAGAAATATATCACCGTGATAGTTTTCTGACTCTGCAAAATGACAAGGAATGTGCTTATTTTTAGCTAGTGTGGATCTGTTTATTGCCTTGCTAAGCATATGACCTGTCCCAAAGCCAGATTATTTTCCATTTCTGTGTTCTAGGTGCTGCTAAAGACAAACAAGATTACAAAACGAATTCTCGGGTAGTTTTTCAGTATGATCAAGCTTCTTTTGTAAATCAAAGCATCAGCCATTAGGAATGAATTAATTATCCTGAAATAATTTCAATTAATCAGTCAATTAATTATCCAAAATAATCTTTAATTCCTCAAGGATCTTCCATACTGCTTCTTCAATGGTCTTGGAGAAGAGTAATACTGACTTACCTCAGCAGACTAGGTCAGTATCTTCCAGCTTCAGAGAATGTAGCTATTTTTTCCTCAAGGATTCATCAATGAGTTTCTTGATTTGTCCCTCTCTGTGTGGCATTTTTTCCCACTATCGCAGATCTGAGGGTTGTGCTGGTTGGCCTCGTGCTATGTGATCTATGACATCTATAGCAAGAATCTTTTTAACTAATTTCAAAGCTGAGCAAGTCTTAATCCTAACATCAGAGATACAGCTGCATTTATGACCTAGAGGGCCGTCATTTTATTAGGCCTGATTAATACAGCATTATTCCAGTTTTGCTCTGGTGTGGATTTATATCAGTGTTACAACTTCAGCAAAGTGGTAAAGTAAAACCAGCAGGCCAAAACCTGACTCAGACGAAGCTGATAGCAGAAGTACTGCTGACATCACGTAGCGTGACCTCTTTGAAAGCCCTTGCAATGTCCTTGTATCTTAACTTCCTCGTGGCTTTTTATGACTGAACATGGTAAAAAAAAGCTAAAGCCATTTTCTTCCAGCTTTCTGGGTGCTCTCAGCTCCTGTGCCGCTTTCGCAAAATGCAGTATGTATCTCTTACGGCGTCCGGTTCAAAGAATGCAGCCCCGTTGCCATTGTCTGGGTTGTTATTGTCCGCCCCGCGCTCACTGAGCCTCCAAACCAGCTGATTTACTGCCATACAGTTACCCAACCGTGGGACATTCTTGTGGCTTTAACTGTTTGGCGTATCCTTAAGAATGGTTTCCATTTGATTTTTAAAGCATAATTGATCAAATGAGGGGACGTTTACTTGCCCATATGCTTGACCCCTGTTTAATGAATAGGAGCTTTTCCTGCTCTGTAAACCATTTGTTCTTGTTTAGCTTGCTGGTTGGCTTTTCATACTTGAAAGTGTTTTTTGGATGATGTAACGTGGACTGTCCCATTTGATAGTGGCGATTTAACACCATTTACCTTAGTGGAGCTCTGACAGTTTTACCAGCTGAGGATTTGGTCCTGATTTGCACTGCTTTAATTCCATACTGCCTGTCTTCCAGCATTGTTGGTCAAGGTTAAATCAGCTTTTCACAGCAGTCAGAATGTGTATTGGTTATCCATTCTGCATTCTACGTATGAGCCTGTCTTTTATTCCTGTCTTCTACCTGCAATAGGACCATTACATGAAGAAATGTCACCATGTATGAGTTCTCTGTGAGGGAAGGTACATGAACTTTCCCATTTTTGGGAAAGAGCTCCCATTTTTGTGTTTAAGTCTCTTGCAACTGTGCTGCATCTAGACTAGAATGTTAGATCAGCCTTGCTGCAATAAAATACATGATGCCTTGGAAAAGATCATTAGTTTTCATTAAGAAAGATCATATGTTTTTTAACGGCACTTTGCTCAAATGAATTCTATTCAGTTTGTGGGCACCTTTAGTGTGTGTTGGGCCTGCTTATCAACTTTACGTGGGAACATTCACTCTCAAACATTCACTCTTTTTCATGTTTTTAATACTTTAATAATTCCCATTCTAGCTTTGTGGTACCTATATTTACAGAATTCATATCATACAACATGCATCATCCATAAAAACGTCCATTGAAGATGGGAAACTTGGATAACTTCCAGCTCTTGATGGTGCTTTTAACCCAGTGAGTTTTGGGGTATTTTTCCCACTGCCTCATGTTATGATAGCTCAGTGCACAGATTTGTAGGATCTCTTGATTTTACTAGAACTAACCTGGAGTCCATAGTTTAGCAGAAGAAGATTTGGATCAGAAATGCAAAAGAAAGAAAAGGGGATTAAAAAAGAGGAGCAGAGAGAAAATGTTGACAATTTTAGAGATTTTCAGGTTCTTCTGCAGCGTGCCTCTAGACCTGTTTCATTCAAGCCAGCCCTAGGATAAAACTAGACTGACCTCATTGTTACCCTAGTTTGCCTTGACCAACAGAAATCTCCAACTGCCTCCCGTTGTTCTACCATGGGGAGATATTTTGATATCCTGCTAAACCATTTTTGCAATTCCTTTGTGCCAGCAGATTGATTAAAAAACCCCAACAAGCATAACCTGGGCCAAGATCTGGACTCGCTTTCCAGTTTCCCATATGGGAAACTTTACTGTATGTGAAAAATAGAACAGACACCTGCTTATATACAAGGACTCATGTTAAAGTACTGCTGCACTTATGTGAAAAACAAAGTGTTCATTATTTCATCCAGGATCAGTCAAAAGCTTGTACTTTAGTGTGCTATTGCACAGTAGGAATGATAATCCAAGCACATAGTTTTTGATTTCTGTTGCTTCATTTTCCACCTGTATTAAATCTACTTTGCTGTGCAGTCGCATCTCAGCAAATGATCCGTTCCCAGGAGTCCTGTCTACCAGTTTCCTGCCGCAACCACCAAACCACACACGAAGGATTCCTCCCAGGACATGGTGTAGTCATCAAATAATAAATGCCGTTGCACTGGATCATCTTCAGACGAAGCCGCTCAGATGTCTGAGAGTTTAAGAAGGGTTGGTAATGAAGAAAAGTAGGCCGTGTCTGTGTGTTTTAAGTCTCGCGAGCAAAGCAGGACGCTCAGGCTCTCTGCTCAGAGCAAGGCAACATGTTCGTGCTGTTACCAATGCAGAGCTCTTTGCACTAGAAGGAAGGGCAGGAAAACTCAGATAACATTTCTAAACATTTTTCAGCCCGGGCTGAGGAGCTGCGTCTGATCCGAAATGACCAGAGGAAGCAGCGGGAAGGATTCTGTGTGCCGACGGTAAAGCCGGTCCATTTGTCTCCCAGAGCTGTCACCGTGCAGAGTGTTAGGGGTAGCTGCAGATGAAACGTTCTGCACTAGCTGAACTTTCTTTCCTGGTGCTCTACTACCAACATTAGGGCTGCAAATGTCTCCACAGGAAAATGCCTATGCTAAACCCACTTAATCCCAAACAAGCAGTTTGGAAAATTTGCACTGGAAATCTGAATAAAAGTTGTTAGGGCCTCTGGGAAGAAAAATAATTTTAGGAGTACTTCACATGCTCAAAAAGAATGCACTTTATCTCCACTCCAAGTCTCTATTTTCATAAAGTACTACTCTGAGACAAAGCATAAGGACATTTTTTTTCCCTGTGAATCTGAATGCTCTCAGTTCACAAGTTCCTGGACCTTAGTTACTATGCGTATCCAAATCTGAGCCAAGCAGGAGGACAGCTCATTTTTATAGTGATCAGAACAAAGCCCGTGATCCCTAACATCTTGGCTCAGCCCCTATCGAAACCCTGGTCTGGGTTTCACAGTTTTAGCCCATCTCTCATAATGACACTCTACATTTATCCGGAGGGTGCTCTGCACTTGTCATGTCATTAATCCCCGGGCATATTTTTAATTGTAACAGCAGCGTGGCCAGAAGTGAATAGCACATATCCAGGAAGGATATTCTGGTGGAATTTGTCGTGTTTTTGGTAGACCTCATCTTGGAGGCTCAGCTCCCGACGCAGGCTGCACAGCTGGTTCTCAGCGAGGAAGGGACGAGTTGCACTAGCTGCTGAGCAAAGAGAGTGGTTAACGTCGTGCGTGTCCGCACTTCTGCATCCGTGCAGTGTGCTCCGTGTCGAGCCGGACGGCTATCATGGAAAGACCACTGATTTTCTTCCCATGTTCCTTAACTGTAGTCACATGTGGCCAAGCTAAACCCCCGCAGTGCAACTGTTTTTTCCTATTTACACATGTTACTAAGAAACATCAGCTCAGGATATGTTATTACAAGTTGGGAATGACCCCATTCTTGGCACGGGGCCAAGCCAAACATTTTATTTCATTTGAAAAAGCAAAATGTGATAGAGTCAGTAGTTATAATTATGATTGGCAAGCAGAGGTGGAGTGCTACTATGAAATAGAAAGGCAGGAAATTCCAATAATCGTAATTAATAAGGACAGTCACTAATTCCATTAGTGGGATTATGGGATAGAAATCTTGTTCTGTCTTAAGAGCAGTTTACCCAGGAAAGAGCACAGGAGACAAACTTTTTGTAAAAAAAAGGTGAATTCACTGATCAAGGCACCTTGATATGAAGAAGATGTTAGTATTGGGATTTTTTAGCAAAGCTTATTTTTCTTAGATTTATTAACTTTCATGTCTAATCAAAAATGAAGGAAAAAGAAAAATATAAATAAGATTTAAGTAGCAATGAAACAAACCAGGAGGGTGGAAAATGATGAAATGGTCTTATGAAATAGTCAAAGATGGATCTAAAAAACATTTAATGGTCTGAAAGCACAACCCAGAATGCTTTCCCTTTGTCACACCAGCACTATTGTAAGCAATTCCTTAGTCCTTTCCTTCTCCTGTTTACATAGGCAAGAGGGAATATGCTGCTTTCTCTTTGACTGTCTCTTGTTAGAACATATGAACCACAACATTCTAGTAACAAAATTACCCTGTTTTTGTGGTTATTTTCTGAGGAGGGACAGTAATTCAGAAACAACTATTTTCCTCTCTTTGTACTGGTTATTTCATTGTGGACTTTAAGTGCTGGCATGGGACACCCTGGTTGCACTGGAGCAGGATTTGAAGGGGATGTTACTGGCGCACCCACTTGCACTGTTCTGCTGGAGAGTTTGACAGTGTTTCAATTGCAAACTGCTCCTCGCAGAGATTTATAACTAGGTCATAAAAGTTCCCTCCCAGCTAAAATTTGCACTTCTTTTAAGTTTTATGACACAAACACAGAATAGGAGTCTGATTTTTTTTTTTCATGGGATATATTTCATCTTAATGCATAAAGATTTATTCACTTAAATCCCATCCTTCCTTGGGAGAGTTACA
This sequence comes from Crypturellus undulatus, assembly GCA_013389825.1. Lineage (NCBI taxonomy): Eukaryota > Metazoa > Chordata > Aves > Tinamiformes > Tinamidae > Crypturellus > Crypturellus undulatus. Next base: position 3,297 of record VWPW01005305.1, on the reverse strand, counting down.
CGTCAGGCTCCATCTGCAGGCATCAGTGTGGGGATATAGGGGCAAACTGTCACCTGGTGTCTTGACTCCGGTCTCAGCAAAGCCCACAGAACAGCACTGATTTACACCCCCCGACTTGGCTCACAGTCAGTATCCTTGAGTTGGTAGCTGTGGCCAAATTGTTTTTCTCAATCTTTTGAACAGTATCGTTTCCATACACCTCCTAAGCTAATTGTGAGGTACCATGTAAAGCTGGAGTCAAAACGGTGTAAAATAGATAATGAAGTCTGAAATATATATATTTTTTTTTCTCATCAGAACTGTCATTTAGAATCCAAACTGATCAGGTGTCCAATAGCCTCCTTGGTTATATGAAGAACTATACAAAACAAGAACAGGAATAGTGCAGAGCACATAGGATGATTTCCATTGCTACTCCAGGTACAAGATTTATACTATATACACAAAAAAAATACACATTTCAATTGTTTATATGTTATATTTCATTTGAAGACATAAAGATTTATGCTTTTCCCCATGCCCCCATCTGTTTTGTGGGCAAAAGTTGTGTTTCACTTCGTAAATGACATTTACAAGAGTGGCATAGAACTGGCTATTGGAGAAGAGTAGAGGCCACTGAATCAAAGGTCCTTCCTTTCCTGAAGCTTAATCAGACCTACCAGAGAATAAGGAGGTTTTCTCAAGTTCATTCGAATCACACGGAAGTCGAGTCTTTGGGTAGCTGGGGAGAGAACTATGGATTTGACAATTAAAGATGCCAAATGCATCCTAAGTAGAGTCATTTTGCAAACATGCCACAAAAATACTTGGGCTGCCATTGCATATTACACTTTTTTTTCTCTAATAGCACTGTTGCTGTTTTACCAGTCCAGGTTTCAGGGATTTAGCTCTCTTTTGTAGACACAGCCACACTGTGTTTCCTTAGCCAATAACTAGGCCATGTGAAATACTCACTGTGAAATCCCAAACCACCAAACACCGGCCAGGTTTCAGTTTTCATTATGAACTCAAAATTCAGACCAGGATGGTCTGTTGAGGAAATGGTTTGTTAAGGTTCACAACCCTTTGGAACAAACTTTGGCCCCATTTTCATTAACCCCACCTACCAAAGGGAGGAGGTATGTTTGGGAACCAGGTTGAAGATGGCTCCTTCTGATGTATTTCCCAGGCCTCCGGCTAGGCCAAGCAGACACACCAACCCTACATTTAGCCGTGACTTCTAAACAAAATGTTTAGCTCCATCTGGCACTCTTTCCCCCTCAGATGCTTAACCAATGTTAAAGCACAGCACTGAAAGAGCCATTTCAAATGGGTTTGAAACATGCTTCATTCCAAGCCCAGACCTGGAAGTGGCTCATCAGAGCTGTATGGATATAGTGTTCAGCCTTCTTGGTCCTCATCCAGAGCTACACAGAGCTTTAGGTTTTAAGTTCCCATTCAGTTAGCTATATATTCAAAACAGAGTGACAGTTTCAACTTCCAAATAAACTGATAGCGAAGACCTCCCTTACCCTGTTTTAACCCTCCAGAATAGCTCTCCCTGTTACAACACTCGCTGTGTGGGGGTGTGCGCGCATGACGCACACACTTTTGCTTTTGTTTTTTGTCTCTCCTGGTGTTATATTCCCGAGACGTTGTTTTATCGCCAGATGAAAGCCTTGGCAGTGAAGTATTGCCGTGTGGCTTGCATTAGTGATAGCAAGCGTCTGCTCCCGCGTCACCCACCCAGCGCGCCTTCGGATCCGTTTGATGGAGCTGACCTGGCGAGGTCTCAGACGCGGTTAATCTTTGGCAGACTGGCCTCGTTAGGCCGTGGCAGGATTCTGCGGGAGCAGCAGTCTGTCGGGATACTGTCATCTCACAGGATGCGGAGCTCACAGGCCACACGGGTTGAGTTTCTTACCTGTCAGCACATGACGTATTAACTGAGGTTTGGTTTGCTCCCCACCACCGCTAATGTCTCCTAGCTCCGAAGCTGGGGTTCCTCGTAGCAGATCATACTACATGGGGTGCCAAAACAGGCAGTCTGTACATGAAGTGAAACTTGCTTAGAATGAAGCCTGGGAGAGGCACTAAATCTAGTGCTGCTTGTGGCACTGTTGATGCCGATTCTGTCTGGCAAATAGCAATGTGCCTGAGTAATGCTGCAATCTGTCACCTCTCACCCTGGCTGGGATGAGAGCACTCACGAGGCATTGCATGTAAAAACCACACATATGTAAAAAAGAGTTAGAAACTAACTTGAGGTGACTTACTGGATTTGAAACATTGAGTTATCAGAGAAGCCAGCTCTGTAGCAGTTCAACTGTGTCCACAGAGCAGCAATAGCTTCTCAGAGTACTGTGGGTTTGCAATCTGTCCATACTAAATATTTTCCTTTCTTTCTCTCTCAATACCTTAGTTTATCTATATATTTAGAAGATATTCAAGTTTCTGTTCTTAATGTTCTGTTCGAGTTTGTTTCACAGTAATGAGTCACGGAAAAGAAGTCAAACATTTTTTTTTTCCTATATGGTCGAGTGGCTGAAGTGTTTCCATCTTAGGGAAGGGGGAGATAGAGGAGGGAAGATAACTAAAAGAAAATTACAGGGTTTGATGCACATATGTCTAATACCAAACATGAGAATATTATCTGCAGTTTTTCATGATATAGGTGCAGGACATGCATTGAGCATAACGAAAAATATTTAAAATTGACTAAAAGAAATGTCATGGTCTCAAATCAGCATAAATTGCTTTTTCACACTCACTGCCACAAGATGTACTTGATATTCTAGAATATGTGGGAAAAGGGGCTAAACATCAAGTGGAGGAATGATAGGGAGAGACCAGGAGTCACCATGAGAAAGAAGGAAACCAGCCGTGGATGAGAGTATAGAAGTGTCTAGTAGTGACTGGGAAATTAACACAGAATTAGAAGGCAAGGCAGGGAGAGGAGGAGCCTAGACTATGGTGTACGGAAGACTGGAACTAAATGTTTGGATAAAGATTTGGAGGCAAACAGCTGATGAGAAGGTAGTCTAAAATATTGTGTATATGCTATGTATTGGAACAGAAGACAGAAGCATATGGCAGCATGTAGAGGTCAAAGGGGAGTCAATGCATGGTAGCAAGGATGAGTAGTAGGGCAAGGCTACAAGGCAAAATGGGACTTGAGGCTGTCTGGACTGTAAGACAAAAATTGGAAAAAAGAAAGGTGACTTTGGGCATGAGCATCCGAGGGATTCAGACTTGTTAGGCAGAGAGGTTAGGCAGAGAGGTTCTGGTTCTCGACTTCAGAGCCCTAGGGATGACTGT
>VWPW01005304.1:12961-53065 GCA_013389825.1 Crypturellus undulatus | reverse complement strand
TCCTCCCGCTAGGTATGAGGGGAAGGGGAGCAAACTGCAGCGTGGAAGGAGAACAGTAAATTCAGCAGCTCAATCACGGGCACAAAAGCCTTTCTGGAGCTGGAGGAGCCGGTCGGGGAGGCTGGTGCCGCGCGGGGCCCTTGGAGCCGGGAGCTCCGCTGGTTGCAGGTGGCTTCTCCATGGAGAGACGTCCCCGCTGGCTCGTTACGGCACAGCTTCCCGCCATAAACAGCTCCAAGGACAATGCAAAACGCCTGGAAAAGGGTTAGCGGAAAGGACTTGCCTGTCTGGGATGGATATCCAAAGGGAACGAAGCTCCCAAAGCTTCCCCAAGCGACTGCTTCCCATCCAGGCCACGCTGGTGTACGGGGAAGGGGGAATGCAGCAGGATCAATGGTGGGAATAGATCTCTTCCCACCCAAAGTGGCTCGTTTTAGCTCAGTTTCTAGGAAAAGCGCGTGGGAACCAAGTGTGTGTTTTAGGGGGACCATATGATGGATGTTAATTTGTCATCAGGGAGACGGAGAGATGGACTCAGAACCCACCCCTTGTTCTGGCTTTGTTCTCAGCTGCAAATTGCAACAGTTCATGTGGATAAAGACACTTGATCACACTAAAGCGAAGGAAAATCTTGGGTTTTCTCTGCTGGAAGGTTTCTACACATACAACATAGGAGTCCCTTTTAAAAAAATTTATTTTGTGTAATGCTGATAACCAAAATCGCTCTGTTCGCTACACACGGGTTAGCAATGCCAACATGGAACGACAGCAGCGGGAGGCTCCCAGGAACCTTCCAACGTGACCCAGGAAAAGTGGCTGCAAGAGGGAGCTGTGTGTGTCCTCACACCCCTTCCCTTATTCCCCTTCTGGAATCGTTATTCCAGCACTTTTTTTGGCTAATTTCCCCCNCTTTTTTTTTTTTTTTTTGCTTTACTTTTTATTTTTTTCCTGCGGACAAAGGAAAAAAAGAAAAAAAAATCTAGTTCATACCCGTAGCACATAAGAAGCAGCGCATATAATCAGTACGTGGTTTAATGAAATACAGCAGCAATTCCCAGTTCTCTCCACAGTGAGCCCCAGCAAACGTTGCTGTTTGGTTTCTACGGGAGCGGCCGGGTCCCACGGAGACGTCGTTCGCGGCGTTCGGCTTAAAGAAAGGAAATTCACGAGTGTCTGTATAAAATGTTAACTTTGGGCTGTAACAAACTGGGCTTGCGATTTAACAGCTTCAAAGCTTCTGCTTAAAAGAAAAGACGTGTCAAGGGATGGGAGCTTCCTTGGGAAGGGTTTGCACCACTTGGATGTTTATCCCGTTAGGATCTACTTAATGGCAACCCCCAGCTGGCAATGGAGTTGCTAGAAACCATCAGGAATGATGATATTGCGCTGTACCAGCACGGTACTGTGGAAGGAGGAGATTACAGAGCTGATGACACAGCACAAACAGTTCAGAACTGAGGAAAAACAGCTGAAAATAACTCGCGCTTTCCTCAAAGGAGAGAATTGTCACCTGCAAACAGCCGGGATCCACACGCGCTCGGGGAAACGGCAACAGAGTGCTTGGGTTGGGAGTCAGGGAATGATGGACCCTTCCGTGGGGTTAAAATAAACCACAGCCGAGCATGGGAAAACGAGGCAGGAAGGAGACCGCCTCCATCCGTGTCCCGGGGCGAAGATCCCACCTTTTTTGGCCTTGGAACAAGTTACTTGTCTTTCTAGGAGGAATTACTCCAGCGTGGAGCAGAGGAAGGAATCTGGGAAGGTTTTCCTATGAGCAGACCTACATGCACCATCCTGCGGCGACGGAGGCCGGGATGGTGCCGCCGGCCTCCGCTTTGGCCTCCCGCGCTCTCCCCTCGGCACTGCGGGGCGGGATGGGATCCCGCTGGAGCGGATGGACCATCTGCCTGGGAATGAGGCAGGGAGCTGTTAAAATTTCCCTTTGTAGAAGGCCTAATTGGGCAGGAGAAGGAAGGAGAAGCTATTAGCAACAGGGCACGGTGGAGAGGATTGCTTTTAAGGAAAAAATCTCACTCCTAGAGCAACAAAAAGGATATATTTTAGCATATTTTAACATTAAATTGATTCCTATTTTTCAAGTAGGCTAATGCAAAAGCCCTACCGGGATGAGTCTTAGGGATATTTTTGCTTCCCCGTCCTGCTGTACCTGGGCAAACCCTGTTCCACCACTAACAGGGACATTCCTATAACTTGGGCATCGCCACAACACGGGGGGTTATTCAGCCTCCCTCTTGGGACAGGAGCAGCAGAATTAGTTTTAAATAATAGTCTGGGTTCATATTGGTAGCAGGCTAACGAGCAGAAGAGATGCCAATATTTTATTTAGTAAAAAGGAACGGATTCAGGTAGCAGAACACCTTACAGGAACTAACTTAGCAGGAAATGTTAAAGTCAAAGCACAGCCCTCGATCCGCCTGGGGAGCAGGGGAGGGAAGACAACGGGGAGACTGGACGGGAAGCAGCTTCAGCCTCGAACCTCGGCTTCCAATAAAATGTATTCCGGAAAATATTGCAGGAAAAGCCTCAGGGTTTTAGTTCTTTCATAGATGTATATTTACCAGTTTTCACAAAGACTGCAGGAATACGATTATAAACAATAAATTAGGACTTCATGTTGCTATCATTTGGCATAACACAATCAGGCATTTTTTCTCCTTTTTAAATATAAGGCAACACAAGCCAACACATAATTTAATCCGTCTTTAGTCAAATTGCTTAACTTTGCTAAAGAGTTATCACTAAAGAACGGTTTAGAGTACACTTAAAAATTTAAATAATGACATTATTAAGTGTACTACCTTACGCAAGGAGTCAGAAAACGTACTCTGCTAAGCTTTGAAACCTAAATATTTGTTACAGCCCAGAACTACACGTCTAAATTAAAAAAATACAAATAAATGTTTTCTAATTTTTCCATTTACGAAAAACTTTAAGAATCTCTAGCCAACTATGACGTCACTTCAAAACTTGTATAAGTCTTTTTTTTTTTTAATTTTGTATGATGTCTTAAGATTTTAAACCATGCTCGTTAAGGAAAGTTCGAGGAGCAAATACTTAAGGCTTTGTTTTTCGAAGGGCTGTGAGGGAGGCCAGTGAATGGCAGAGGCCAGTGGGTTCACCCATACACAATGCTACTCAAACCCACACTACCAGGCGACATTCATACAGAAATATTACACTTAAAAGTTACAGTGTAGAGCAATATTTTTAGCCAGTGTACATATAAAGAATCAATGCATTTATTTATTTAATTTTTTTTTTTTTTTAATTTCCAAACTTGATTGTGATCATTATGTTCAAGTATTAGTCTCGTTAACAGAGATGAGGAATTTTCTACTTACAACAAATTCGGCTATCGGAAAGGAAAGGTACGTTCGGGACGCTGAGGGATACAAGACGCTGAGGTTATCCGACAGTTAGTGTCCTACCGGTCACCGACTCAACTAGCTGCTGTAAGGGACGGGGGAAAGAACAGAAGTAGTTAGGCACCAAGACTCTGGGAAAACAAAGAAAAAAAGGTACATTATAAATAGCTTCGCTAATTCCCAGAGAAGAGAATCGTTCCATTAAATCTACTGTGGCGTTTTAATGGAAAATGTGGGGCTGTGAGTCCCACCGTGTCTGGAGCTTCAAGCGCTGCCCATTGCACGAGTGCTGCTGCTGGAATGTGCTAGTGCCACGTCACTCCGCGCGTCCTGCCGCTGCACCGGGGCTGTCCCCTCGCCCTGAAATTAGTTCTGGCTGCTGGAGAAGCAGCTGAACCCTTTTTGGAGTTGGCATCGGACTGGCTTCCCGCAGCGGAAGCGCGGAAGGGCACTTCCCAGGAGGAAGGCCAGACTCCTAGCAGCAAGGGGGTCGCACAATCCAGCTTTTGCACCGGCGCAAGGGGAGCGGGAGAGGGAAAGACGATGCAGAAAGAGGCGGCTTCCTGGGGCAGCTCCGCTGCCTCCATCCTAAAAGGGCCTTTTCCCCCTCGCTCTTATACCCTGTCTGCAAAAAAAGTGTCAGAAAATCTGCCAGAGACTTTGGACAAAGTCTAAACGATAAATGCAGACGTCTCTGCAAGAAATAGCAGAAAAGCTTCTTCCTATATTAATGCCTAAATATATACCCCTAGCTAGCTCTTTTCAAATGTAGGCTTTTTCTTTTTTTTTTCAATTAAATAGGCCTCTAGACAGTGCAAATGGTCAATGTTTAATGCATTAATGAAATGGGCTTCGGAGTTGAAAATAAGCCCTGCTTCCTGACAAATTCTGTTGCTCTTAATCTTCAGAGGAAATTGAGATGGAAATTTAAGCAGCTATGCTGCTACCTAGCAGCTCTTCGAGGAGCTGGCGAACAGATGCAACTGTGAAACCCTGCAGCAACGTAACATCAGTCCGGCAAGTAGTTACTAAGCAGAAGGCAAAAGCTGCACAAGGGGGATTCTGCGGTGAGGAAACAGCTGTGGCGTGAAGTAGTGTAATGAAACTCTTTGAAACAAAAGGCATGTTAAATATTTGATGCGTTAAGGAGATAGATAACATGTAAGCAAAGCTCTTAAATATACAATATGTCTTCTTCCAATGGGTACTATAATGATCACACAAGTTTGCAAGTTAAAAATGCCTTGCTTATTAATTAAAATTAAGACTAAACCTATAATTTTGTCTGTGAAAGTGACTGCAGCCTATCTATACCCTGGGTGTTGAATATGAAGATTTCGACTATCGGTTGGTTCAGGTGCTCGGTTCATGGGAGGCCGATGGACTTTTCCCAGCACGGCCATGCTCTGCTCTCTGAAGCAAGACTGCTGGAAGTCCCCACTTAGGTAATCCATGGTCTGCATCACATTATTCTGGCTGGCCGGCCCCGCTCCAGCTCTGTAATGAGTTCCTCCTGCACAATCTAGCGGCGCTCCCGTCGGCTGTCCGCCGTGGAAAGGCATGGCAAGGTCCTGGGACCCCGAGCTGTCACTGTTGGGAGTGGGCAGAATGTTATTCCATATGGGCTGGAAATAGTGCCCGTTAGTATATGGCAAGGGGCCCTGCAATCCGTTCACAGGCGGAGAAGGTGTAGGCTTCTCGATGGGGGGCTTCAAGTTGAACGACTGGCCCATGCACAGTTCTTGAGGGTAGTTTGTTTTGCCAGGAAAACTCTGCCCTGCAATCTCTCTCGGAGGGTGCTTCCCTGCAAGTCCAACAGGCCCAGCAGCATCCCCACACATTTGCTGCAGATGTGCAAGCTGGTGCTGGTTCCACGCAACCGATTTGATTTCGTTCTGGTACGCAGCCGGCACCCTGTTAATATTCACCATGGGCACATTAACAGAGGCAGAAGGAATAGCAGCAGCAGCATGGTCGACAGGGTTTACTACACAGGAAGGCATGGGTGTAGGGACATTGTGAGTAGATACCCTGGTACTTGCATTGATAAGCAGGTTGCGACTTATAGGACTGGGGTTTGCAATCTGTCCCTCACACACTGAGGTAGTGCTAATGCCAGCTCTGGCCTGGCAGAACTGGTTAATCTGGTGCACGATGCTGCTCAGGTCCGGTGGCTGGTTCTGCTGCAGGGTGGCAGCCATAGAGAGGGGAATGGTTGAGGTAGACACGGTCACATTCGGCGGCGCGTCTGCATCGGGCATCTTTCTGCTCCCATGTAAACCTGGCTGCAGCAAGGGGTTCGGGGGGTGCTGCAGGCTCTGGTGTGCCATGGTCGGAGGGTGCTGCAAGCCCTGCGGCTGCTGCATGCTCTGCGGGTGCGGCAGCGCCTGCGGGATCCCCTGAGGGTGCGCTAAGCTTTGTGGCTGTGGTATCCCCTGAGGGTGCTGCAAGGGCTGGGGCTGGGGGATAGTTTGGGGGTGCGGCAAAGTCTGTGCATGCTGGAGAGCCTGCTGGCGAGCAAGCGCCTGGGGGTGGGTTAAAGTGCTAGGTGCAACGTACGGCGCGGAAGGGGGGTTCATCATCGCCTCCGGCAGCAGGCGGGCGCGCGTCCCGTCGAAGTCTTTGAGAATTCCTTTCGCCGGAGACTTGACTATGGCCAGCAGGCCAGTCTTGGTGGCGGCCTGAGGCGGGTAAGGACTGTACCTCTGAGCCGAAGTATCGAGTCCGTTCACAGTACGGCGTATGTGTTTCCTCTGGGGAACCTTGACACTGTTTGGGAAGATTTTTATAGTCAGTGGGTTGTTGGCGACCTTCTTAGCATAAGCATCCAATTCTGCTGGGGTAGGATACTGTGCAGATCTCATTTTCCGTGTAGTGTCCCCTGTGGAGAAAGGAAAATTATCAATACTGACTCCGGGAAATAAGGGAGCAACCTTAGGATGAGAAAGTTACACAACACGGGTGGAAAACCTCTGGGGAATCGAGAAGCAAGAGCTTCATCTTCCCAGACCAGCAGATCATACACCGGGTTCCTCATTCCTTTTATTACCTGGCTACCAACACAACCCCCAATTCAACTTAAGGCGAGTCCTGCCTAAGGGGGCAAAACCAAACCAATGTTCTGATCGTTTACAGTTGGACAAAAACAAGTAACACGCTATAGACATCGAGCCGTCTCCAGCTTGCAATATTTATTATTGCTTGCGGTGCTAGGCTGGTTTATGCTCTCTTAATTTAAGGCTGCCTCCCCGCAACTCTTCGAGCCATTCTCAAAATCTTTCGCGTCTAATTCAGGAGCCAGAAAGTTATGAATTAAACATTAAACTCGTGTAATGCTGAGGTGGGACCAAACAAAGCTCTTCAGCTAAAACCTCCATTTAAATTTCAGTTCTCTTCTAGCTGCTGACATCTGAGAGCACTGAGTGTCGTTTTGTCCATTAGGAAGCTCTTGTTAGTCCAAGCGTAGCAAATGGAAAGAGGTTACACAGGCAATATTTTATTATTTGCAATTACTCTTTTAGTTGCCTTTTCAGCTGGCACCTTGTTAGGGATGGTATCCTAGTATCAAATGGCAAAATTACATGACTATTTCACAGGATTAAAAATGTACTACTCCCCAGACATAGGTAAAACCCTTCCAGAGATAGAGGATAGAGAAAGAGTTTCACTTATTCCCATTTAGTAGATACCTACCTGGCCTACATGCTTGAACAGCAGTGGGTCACGTTTATATTTTTGGAAAGAACTTCAGAAATCAGTGGAAAAGCTTGTGCCTCTGCAGCCATAATCTTATTCCTAGCAGGCAGTTGGGCTGTTTCCTTACCACAGCTATGCTGCTTAACTCCGTAAGACTACTTCTTTAGAAGCGATTTTATAATCTTCAAATATAGGCTTGCAGCTTTGACAATCCGATTTTGCTTTTGCTCTTTTTTTTCCCCACTTTGCAAACAGTTCACTGAAAAAAAGCACCCCTTACCTTTGCTAAAATATTCAGTCTCCCATGGCATCTACTGCTGGGCAGAAAGGGCAGGAAATTCCAGCTCAAGAACACCCTTGCCTTGCATGTGGCTCTCTGACCTGAGGAAATCTAAGTGCTCCAGTAGAGAGCTTGTTGCTGCCAGGCAAAGGGTTCATCTGAAAATGCACTTTTTAAAGCAAACTGCCTCTAAAAGGCTCCTGGATACGGCTCAAGCCTAAGGACAAGCCATCTCTCCATCACTGCCTTTGCATCTGGGAGCTTCTTGTCTTCACACGCAAGGGAGATCACCACTTCCCCAAGAGAGCTCACTTGCAGAAAGCAAGGGCCAGAAAGTAGAAAACAGGATAGATATCAAAAGAAAAGATAATTATAGAAATATTAAAAATATCTGCTCTGAAATGGAAAGCTTTGCAAGCAGGCTGTCTTCATCTCCAGCAAAGCACATACCCACGGTGCCATTTATATTCTTACTCTCGCTGTGCTGTCTAAATACTGGCATGCACCATCCTCTCTCTTTATCAGAGGACATTCTAATTCGATATTAACCTAAAAATCCTTTCTGCTCCAATCCCCCGTATCTTCCACGCAGGCAGGTAGTTTCTATAGATGAAATAGATGACCGCGTGCAACGCACTATTGGAGACGAGCCATCAGCGCTGGACAAAGGAACCCCTATCTCCTCTATATTATAGTTTATGTGACCATTTTCACATAAAGCTTCTATTTTTCAGATGAAAAAAAATCAGGTAGATGTTTTAAAACATCTTTCTCAACAAAAATTCTTAGCCTGCTTTAGGTGTCTTACGTGGTAAACATTTAGAGTGAAAAGACAGGAAATATTCTTTTACTCAAGCATTTATTTTTCTACTATACGGGAACTGCAGCAGAACTTTTTAGAAGAAAAAGCTAAAATATTAATGATTGGACTAACCGCATCTACCAGTTACATCTATAATCCTGAACCTGAAAGAATCCCTTCCTTTGAAGAGTGAAAATATCCCCTTGATGTAACTTGAAAAACACACCAACATCAACCTCAGTAACCTACCAAATGCTAAACCACTTTTAAAATCCCTTGGACGTGATTTTCTGAAACCAGCCACAATTTCAAATTGGCCTCTTTTAATGTACATCTAAGATTATGCTTCTCTGATGAACTAACTCAGCCTTTCTACTTAGACCTGATCAAGATGATGTATTTCTCCCAACACACTTAAAAAAATGTTGTACTTCACTAGTGTTTCCATATGCAAGGCTCAATGACTGAAATAGGTAACAAAAAAAATTGTGAGAAAGAAGAAAGTTATATCCTGCAAATAAATAAATAATAATTAGGTCAGCTAACTACGTGAATGGAAAATAGGTATCATAGATCTAAAGAAAAGAGTGTGTATGGGCATCATCTGTGGCCAAGAATTCTGGGTTGGGGCATTAAATGGTTAGGAGAATGGCAGAAGAACAAATTACATCAAAAAAAGAAAATAATAAAAATAAATAAAAAGCTATGGGATGAGCTCCACAAAACTATCTCTAGGTACATGCAAGGCAGAATACTTCTGCTGAAGAGTAATCTGTCTCAAATTATTTCATGCTGGCTGTAGGGTGAAGCTATGCACATGAGCAATTACCCCAATAAACTGGTGAGCTCCAAGTTCACGCTCCAGCTAATACCATGGCAATCAATTCATCTGTTCACATTCTGGTATGTGTTGCACCACACCGGAGCTATTTTTGTTGTCGGATGAGATATATTTTTCTGCTTCACCTCAGCACTGATGTAACATCTTCTCTTAAGTGCATTTCACATTAAGGCTTTGAACCCTATGGTTTTTAAAACTGTTTATGGTTAAATTTTCATTAAAATTAAATAAAGTATAACCAGGCCTTCAGGATTTATACCCTAATCTGCACTAGGACAAGCACTGTGCCCATCTCCTGCATAAAAATCTCCACTGTGGCAGTTTCTCCATGGATTTTATTGAAAGAGCCCTCAACCCTTAGAAAATAGTTAATTTTAGTTGATGCATCTGCCTTCAGTCTCAGCCTGCTCTTCTCCTTCTTCATTCCCCCACCATGAAAGCTCCTGAAGAAAAACCTTTCATCTCGACTTTGTACCACTATCAAAACAAATCAACCTTTTTCTTTCCAAGGCCCTCAGGTACCGCTACTATATCCAGCCATAGCTAGGAAAATTGCCCAGACAGACTCGCCTCAAGCATTCTGATTGACTTTATGGATTTACATTTGGGTCACCGGAAAAAAAAGAAGGACGGAATATCAATATGGGGGCAGTGGTCAATTTTGAAAGGAAAAACATTTGTGTATTTGCCTACAGAACGACCTCATAGACCATCTTTAAGGGGAAAAAAAAAGGATGATATTTGAAAGCGGATAAGAAAATATAAAGGTAATTGAGGCAATGTGGATTTTTAAGCATAAAAAAAGAGTCTGATCCTGACAACTAAACTTACAAATTATTAATACAAATACCAAGAGACTGGGTAAAGGCTATTGGGGACGTTCTGGGGCTTTTATTGCAGGAACAGCACTATTAAGGGCCTCTTCCAACCCCCAATCAAAAGTCACAAGTCACTGTTCATTAAAAATGCTCATTAACGCAGCGTGCCTTTGGCCAGGGGCGAGACGACTTGTGCATACGCAGTATGTAGAGAAATGCACCAATTAATCTTACACACATCTGCAGCAGGGGTGGGCAAGGTCTGCGTGAGCAGCTTCATTTCCCATATAAATCAGAACAAACTGGAACAGCTAAGCATTACCCAGCAGCAATTGCCTGCCAGCTACTTTATGTCCTAAATTCTTTTAAATGCAGCACCTTAAACTCTTCCCGAAACAAGACACAGCAATGCTTTCAGCACGGACATGAGCAGTTCTTGGCAAGAACCTCAGGTTAAAAAACTGCCCAGGTAGTAGCACGTTGCCCTGCGAGATGCAAGACTAACAAATACCTGAATTATGCACAATGACCCTCACACAAACTTAAAGGACTGGATCAGCTTTCTCTGTCAGAATCCTTTCCAATCTGCTGAAGAAACTTCGTGTAATGCAAGAACCTGTTCTCACAGCCGCAGCCCATCTTCTGAATATTTAAGTGTGTTTTGGTCAGCAAAACTGGAAATGGAAGGTGAAAAGGGGTGAAATTCCTACTTTCATGCCATCTAACGAAGTGTGAGCAGAGACTTTTCTAAATACCACAAGTGTTATTACAATTACAAGCCCATGGAGCTGTCATAAATTCTACTAAGGTGCCATGGAGGAGCACACGTTTGTGCTTGAAGAGCATCGGTCACTCCTGGTAGGTGCAGAAGCCTTAACTGTAATATTATCTTAGATATTTTCAGTGCTGTGACACAAATCTTAATATATTAACCATTTAGCTGTAAGTGGAGTGTAAATTACTCGATTTTAAGGAGTATCAATGATTCCATCAAGAAACTGAAGGTACAGAAATTTCCCCAATGCCCACTTCAAATGTAAGAGACAAGTTACAGCCCTAAGAACCAAGAACACAGATCTTATGCAAAAACCTTGGTATTGCTCAAATTTCAGCTACAGATCAGAGTGCAACCTCAGTGATGAAGGAGCAAGACAGAGTAACATTTAAAAATCACTAGCAAATAAGCACATGTTCCCAAGCACAAGTTCTTCTTAAAATACCAGCACAAGCAACAAAAGAGTTACTGAAGTTAGCAAAAAATGAATTATTACAGTACTCTGCAGACATTTTCAGAGGCACCAAAGAGACAGCAGAAAGAAGACAGAAACTGTGAACATTAGTAATTTGGGCTAGATCACTGATATCTGCAGTATGTGCCCCAGTTAGGTAGAAGAACAGAACTGACCTCAACAGGTTTGCATTAGCCTGAGCTAAATGTTATTGTTTTCTATTTCATGGAAATGAAAGAGTCAGGAAAAAAAAAATGTTGTATTAAGAAGTGAGTCAGCTGCCACACTGTTGGTACCAAATATTTTTAGCAAGGAGGCAAGAATCTCACGGAAACTTTGCATTTTGTCTTGCTACGGTTAAAATTAACCTTTAAGAAGCCGGGAGGGTGGGGAGAGCTTGCAGCACAGCCTTGAACCTCCATAGCTATTTCTCGTAGCCATGAGTGATGGATGCCTTGAAGGCAAACAAAACAACGACTCTAACATTAAAGGGTTCCACTGTACCCTACATGTTTAATTCCCAGCTGTAGCAGTGCCAGATTTAACAGTTAACCACATCCTGCAGACAAAACGTCACTCACATTTCTGAAGTCCAGTGTTCATCTGCGTGTAAGAAAGAAGCTGAAAGGAGAGGTCACCTGGTCCTGGCAGACAGGCCAGCATGGCAGACAGGCACTAACACAACATGGGGCATTCACTCCTCTGCACACTGCAACAACAGAGAGACAATTCAAAGTTATAATACAAGGAGGAACACAGGAAAGAAAGAGGCAAAGAGCCACCTGGGCAGTTAAGGCCTGACCAAGTCAAGATGCACGATCACTGCTTGGGCCCTTTACATGCCGTCCTCAGCAACCTCCTATCTGCAATGAAAATGTTTGACAAACTGTGTCATTAACACGCTTAAAAACTAACGTGTTATGAATTCCTTTCTCACTCTGCTGTTTGAGACACAGAGGATAGTCCATAACTGTCCTCAAATTTCAAAGACAGTTGTTAGGAATGGTAAAGAACCCACTAACGCTCATTTTACTATACACTGAAATATATGGGCTATCCACCAGGTATAGCCAAAGTGGGTTCACTGGGAAGATCCTGTCAACTGCTCTGTTACGTTTAATAAAAAGGCATAGCATGCATAAATTGAAGGCCAAGTATGCAGCACTTTGCCTTGTGGCAAGATGAAGCTGCGTGCTCCAGCTTGTAATTTCTGTGGTCCATTAGTGTGAAAGACGAATGGCTACAACTTGCTTTATTTTACACGAGCCGTCAGTTATCTGAGCAGCCCTCAGATAAACTACAAGACGTGGCTCCTACATCAAGAAATTTCTGGGGCTCTACCACCCTGCATGCCGGCGTTTCAGAATTTATGAAATTAAACCTCAAAATGAACGCAGGAAGCACTAAAGCATCCATAAACACTGCAGAGCTACCCTCAAATCCCATCATCAGCTTATGAGTACAAGGCGGGGGGGCAAGGGGGATGCTTCCAGCGGCTAAAGCTACCTCTGGCTCCAAGTCTCCCAACATTACTGGGATTACAATCACAGAGAAATTTGGGCTGGAACAAGGTCCTTTAGAGGTCATCTGGTCCAACCCCCTACTCAAATCCCCTTTGCTGCAGCTCCCGGGACACGCACAAGACGCAGGCGGCCACGAGCACTTTGGAAAGCTTTGCAAAATGATGTGGCTTAACCGAGCTGGAGAAATCAGTAGACTTCTCCTCTTGCCCCAGTCGCTGCAAGCATCAGTGCCCACTACACGAGCGTTTTTGCCAAGATGCCTAAAGAACAACTTAGAAACAGCTCGGGATTTTATATCTCTGAAACCGAGAAAGGTTCGAAGACTTCAGAAATTACAGACCAGCTTAATTTTAGTCATTGTTTCACAAACCCTAATTAAAACAACTGGAGAGGCTTTCAAGGATCGGAACAGGTGAAGCAGAAAGCTCGAGACTGACAAAGGAGCCAGAGCTGAAGAAACCCTGCGGAGGAGCCTTTCAAAGGAACCGTCCTGCTTAGCATTGCACAAAACCACGCGAAGCCTTTCACGTCTAAGAGCCAATTACACCCCGGGTAGGAAAGTTAAGACTCCGTTCTGGACAACGCAAGTGCCTTCATATTTCTGCTGCAAAATCCAGAATGCCCCAAAAGCTGTTTTTTCTGCAGAGAAGTTTTAAAGCCTGTAGCTTGAAGCCTCATCCCAGATCGTTGCCACAAGTCGGAATCCTCAGGGGAAATGTACAGCAAAGAGAATGGACTTAAAGCTTACCCATACAGCAGCAATTACTCCTCATATACAATTCATTAGCTTTGGTGTTTACTTGTGTGTCTCAGTTCAGTACACAAAAGGAGATCAAAGCAACTACCAAGAAATCTTGGGCAAATACTCATTTGTGAAAATATCTTCATTTCATGGAATAAATGCGCTCAGACCAAGCACTGTTGACCAAGCAAGCTAGGTGCCAGCGTGACCAGCAATTACAAGTAATTTTGGACCCCAAGAGCTGGCTTGGTAACTCCGAGCTATTGTTCGCTGGCCTCATGCACATTATCCCTTGCAATTAACAGCTCATCAGAGTCCAGGGAGAATCCAACCAGCAGATCGCACAATAGAATTACTTTACACTCATTCTTCATTTAATCACTAGGCAATAGTAACCATTTGCATTGCCAGGAGTTCCAGATTCATGGCTGTAAAATCTCCAAGCCTAAACCTGAATTTTCTCTTTACATTCTGTGAGAGGGGGAGTTGCCAAAGTCTCTTAGGAGGCATTCAGAAACAAACACTGATGTCCTGACACATTCACAACTTGGAGGACTTGCTTTAGGGACAGAAAACTGCTTGTCCTTTACAGTTGGGATTTATTCATGACTATAAGGATGCTGTATTCAGTGAAATCACTGCAAACATCCTGCGGGCAGCAGTTTCTTACCCCAAATTATGCCCGGCAAGACCCAAAAGACAACAAGAATCCAACTCCCTTTCATCAGGAGGAGGTAAAAAACACTAAGTTGCCAGAGCTTTACCTGAGTAAGCAGCACAAACACCCAGAGTCAGCAGGAAAAAAAAATTGCATTTTCATTTTCTTCGCATTTCATCAGCTTCAGGAGACTGGCAAAACCAAGCCCTGCTTCCCAGTGAAAAGCTCAGACGAAATTAAGAACCTTCCTTATAGTCTCAAACTTATCAGATCAGAGCATTATCATATTCATCTGGGCATCCAACCTTTACTGATGCCTCATGCCAGTCCAGGATTGCATTACATCACTGCATGGCCCAAAAGAGCTGCGTGTGTCTCAAATATTACTTAACCCATAACCATTTTGTGTGCAGTCCTAAAAGATAGAAAAGCAACTCTGCAGCACAGCAATAAAAGCACTTTTGGACTGAACAAGCAGCATTTCACAGCATAAGAGACGCCGGGTCTGCTCACCTGCTCAGTCATCAGCATTCACTAGAGTGGGGACATCGGGACGCCTGTGCGTAAAGTGCCACCGGTGCCACACACGTGGCAATAAACAGCGTAATGGCACATTAGGAGAGAGAACAAGTGGCTCTGAGTGGTCAGAGCTTTCAGCTTGGAAAGGCTTCGGTGATAAGACAGCGGTATTTCCTTGAAGGTCAAAACATATTTACAGAAGTCAGAATTTTGCTTTATCTCCAATACAGAGGGTAATATTTTAGAGAGAGCCATAAAGGTGAGTTGTTCCCCCAGGCGGATAATCATTTTGGGCAATGCCAAAGGTTCATAAAAGATTAGGGTGACAATAATAGTTTTCAAGGAAGTATGTGACTTACAAAAATCATTTTAAGTGGAAGCATAAAATCATTCTCTTAGCCTGATTTGCAGTAATCAAATTGGTATCATCTAGGTCACTGCTACGCATTAAAAAAAGAAATTCAGACTTATATAGAAATGCTGACCATAATGCTATCACTGAATTCCTTATTATAATTAATACCCTGTTCCAATTTTTGTTCTCTATGAAATTAGTATAGTTTTTCCAAACCTATATCACAGTCTTTGAAAACAAATGTGTTTTAAATATCTTTACAAATAAACTATTACTTCTGATTAGAAATTACCAATTACCCCTTTAAGACACGCAGCACCTGGTTTCTTTTCTTCTGTCCTGAGTGATCTTCAGCATGAACTAACAGCAAATTCAGAGAAATCGTATGGTTAAAAAGGACTAAAATCCCCTGCACTAACCATATGTGGGATTAAGGGAAGCACTAGATTGTTCGCACAGTCTCAGGTCAACAGCTTGGGCTCGGGCACAGGAGCAGCTCGGCCCATCGTCCTCACCCGTGTTGGCTTTTATTGCTTCTAATTACCCAGAGCAGGAGGTAAAACCGACACATGAAGAATTGCCACGGACTTGGCTCTGCGGCTGCAACTTGTGTGGGCACCAGCACCTGCAAAGCCCCTCGGGCCGCCCAAGGGACGTTCCTGGGTCAGAGCCTCCTGCCTGGCCGGACGACACCGTCCTCGAAACCCGTTCCCTGCAAACGGGAGACCCGGCCGAGCAAGGGAAGCCGGGGCACCCAGCGGAGGGCGGCTGTAAAACCTTGATTAATTTGCTGTTCTACCGGACTGGCAAATTAAGTTTTATTGCTTTTTGACATGATTCTGTGTACCACCAAATGCAGCATAATGAGCTCTGTCTGGAGTACGCAGGTTTGGAAATATATAAAGAAGCGCATTTCCAGGGAAAAACAATCATTAGAATAACTAAATAAATGCCCCTCTCTGAAGCAATTTTAATCTTATCTGGCTGTAGGATATAATCTAATAGCACAGGTACTGCAGGACTCGCTACAAAAGGGTTAGTTTGTTGAGGCGCAGAAGTAGATTTTTTTTTCTTTTCTCCTAAGATTTATTACTATTAAATCAAAACATGTTAAACGTAATAGGGATTTACAGTGCTTGGCTTGGGGATAATTACAAATCCCTGCATTTGCTGTGTTCTGCCTTACCTTCATCTCCGTGTGTGTTTTTTCTCTTGGCAACACTGTGCATCCTGCACAGATTTCCCAAATTACCAGGTCAAGGGGGAAGACTCAAAAACTCACCTTTATGCATTGCATAGGAAAACCCTCCCTACACAGCTAGGAACCAGTTTTAGCTAAATATGATTCTGTCTGGATTAAATACATTTCCTAAAAACTGTGTATTAAATAATACAGAAAATTCCGGCTGATACTGAAGATTTAATATTGTCTCTACTAGAGCAAATGTTCCCCAGACCAGGGGAGACTTTTGCAACCCGCAGTAAATCTGAGACGTGGAGCAACTCGATACAGCTAGGAAACTTTCAATACTCTAACCCAAGTTTTATCATTATATAAACTGACCACACACTCAGAGTTATTGCCAAGTTTTTAAATACTGAAACTCTCGGGAGGCCTTAAGGGGTGAGCACACACAAAGGAAACCCTCCCCACCAGCCATCCCCGGCCAGTGAAATATGGGAAAGGGAGCTGGTTTAGACAAAAGCAAGCTGGTGAAGTCTAAAGTTAGATTCATGAAAGTAAACATGGATGTTTGAAATTCCAAGATTAACTGCGGCCTCCTTCACAAAGCTCCAGGACGAGAGGAAGCAGGAGCATCTACCCACACAAAAGAAATGCTTCCAACTATTCCAAGTTTCCAGCACCCTGGGGTCCCGTAAGCCGGACGAGGGCTGCTAAGCACTTCTGGCTGACTGATATGCTTCACTTCTCCTTATTATTACTAGGCAGCCACGTGAAATTCCATAATCATTGACGGCACCTATGGCAAACCCCAAACATGCGCTGCACATTCCGAGTTCAGCATACAGAAGTACTGCAAACGAAAACAAAAACTAACGAGAGTTGTAAAGTTTCTTTGGTACAAATGTTTATAGGAGCTTGCCAGGAAACATAATTGAATCCGGGCCAATTTTCATGCTCCAAGGGAAACTCAGTGTCTCATTTACCCCCCGGCAGGCTGCTCGAGACCAAATGAGACTCATTCCTTTTCCCTCTCCCAAAGTAACCTAAAATCTAGTGTTTTTTTAATGTGTTTGTGTCAAGTGCACATGCTGAACCCCCTGCCAACCTCAGTGTTCAATATAATTTCTTCAGCCGGGCCTCCCTCAACAGCATCTGGGCTGATAGTGCTGACCTATCTTGCAGGCAACCTGTCTTTCTCCAGCATTTTAACACCCTCTTTTGAGAGGCATTTACCTGAATGTCCATTTATGCAGGACTGCTGGAAAGCAGAAAGAAACCTGGCTGTTTCCTATAAAAAATTACTAAGGCAGCGCTGCATTCATCACCAGTTGGTATTGCATCCTTTAATGCTTTATAAATGGAAAGCTGCAAAATAATGTACAGAGAGGTAGTCTTCTGAAATGGCAATAAATCACAATAGCATCAAGTGCATTTGAGGGTAAGTAAACAGGAGCACTGAACAATAGAAAGTCGCCTTTTGTATCAAGTGAAACGCACTGTCAGCACCTACCCGCGCAGGTCCCCTCGGCGGTGTGAATTCAGACGGACCCTCTGGAGATCCCTGCAACAGTTTCCATCAAAATCAATTTTTGTTTCTCGCAGTTTAATTAACTATGATTTTGCTTGTAAACCGTTTCACCTTCTAGTCTGACCTCCATTTATAACGTTACTCAGGCAACAAAATTAAACAGTTTGGACTGAAGGCAAAGAGAATCTAAATGCGCGGTCTGCTTTCCGGGAGGGAACAGCTAGCTCCACTCCTTTAACCGAGCCAGGATGGCAATCTCAACAAGGACGAACATGACGAAGCTTCAGGGTAACAGTACTTACATGGAATATTGTTCATATCACACAGCTTATGCCCAAAGACTACAGCCGAAGGCCCTGGGCTAGCAATTTTATGCAGAATTTAATGTAGTAAGAAAAAAAGCCAATGCTGCAGCTCTCAGCTCAGTGCAGGTAGGTACCATCTATGGCATGAGGTCCATCAAAGCCACGCTCTGGACAAAGCAGCAACAAGCTCAAGGTTGTGATCTTGGAGTTTAAAAAATCTTGTTTAGGTTGGTCCTGAAAGATATTTTTTAAACATGATACCACACATTCGCTGAACAGCCAAACAGTTGGCATTAATTGTAAGATGGGTTTTTACATAGCTTCTGACCTTTCATCTAATTGAGGCCTAAAGAAGGGGGAAAAAATAGGAAAAGCTATACGTCACTTCAGTTATTAAAATCCATCAAGCGCAGCCTTTAGCCTTGGGATAACCACAGCCAAAAAATTGACTTGCAAGTAATTATCACTGCTATCTGCAATAAAAGTTAATTGGACATAATTGAACTAAAGCCCTAATCTGAATGAAGCTGTTGCTGGCAAGAAGCCTGCTCCTGCTTGCACTTTGCAAATGAAACTGCTAGCAGTAAAATGGACAAACACGAAGCTGCTCTTCCAGGCTGCCCGCTGCAAATCACTGTGCCATTTTGCAGAACAGCTAGTTAGCTGGGCCAAGATAAAGCCATTAACGGGGCCTGTCCTCACTAAATAGACCCTTGAACAACAACCAAGCACGGCCAAGGTGTAGAGTTTCAAAAATAAGTTTTGTTTTTACCAACCTGGTAGTTACAGGGGTGGGAACAAAACGTTAATGGCGCAGAACGCTGTTTCATGAACCCCTGAACATCACAAATATCGAAACAAATAATGCACTTTTTGAGTAGGCAAAGATACTAATTCAAAAGCTTTTCAATGGTGATAATTTACCACCTTCATAAAGTTCAATAGCCTTTCCTGTTCGGGGACTGGCTGCTTTCATCTCCGCAGACAGACAATTAGCTGCTTTTTGTACTCAGCCCATGCAGGTGGTTGGGGGAAGGGAGCGTTAAAGTAAATTCCTGCTGATTCGTCCATTTATATTTTTCATTTTTGTTAACTAACAGACCAGAAAATGGTCGTCATCCCCTATACGACTTCAGAACTTCCTTCCAATTTTAATTATTAACACTCTGCCCTTCGCCAAGGCATATCAAAGTACTTTGCAAACATTACCGAAGCCACATAACCACTCTGGAACGGACAAAAACTGCACAGCCCTGGTTTTACAGACCTTTCATTTTTCTGCCCAAATTTATAATAGACAACTGGTCTCATGATTAAGGAGCCAGCCTATGATGGAAGAGATCAAGTGAAATATCTGGCTCACCACAAATTCCTGACATAATCTTGGGTAAAACATTTAATCACTCGAGGCCACAGTTGCTCCTTCTTTAAAGGATAGCCCTGGCTGACAGTTTTGTACCGTTGAAGACTCCTGCAAAGATAAATTAAAAACTGCAGAGCATTCAATACCACCTTGACTGATCGCATAGCACATACAAGGTCAAAATCCTGCAAGCGGCTTAGGGGAGCATTGGAAACAGAGCACAATTTATATTAAATAAATTCCATTTATTTATTGCCATTCATTTTCCTTTTTCTTTTTTTTTTTATTTCAAAACAGGGCAAAATTCCTTATTTCAAGAAAGCTGAGCTGGAAGAGAGAACTAGTGATATAAATTCCCTGTCATGACCCAAATCAGTGGCTTATTTTACTTTATTCAAAGCCATCCCCTCTTATTAAGCCTATTTTTAGAGTTAACTCCCTATTTTGAAATGTGGCAGGAGCTGATAGACAACACGGACCTAAGTAGGTCTTGCCAGGTGTTCCAGCCCTCTTCTAAGGCTAAGGCAAGATGTAGAAAAGACAAATCTGAGTGGCTGGCCAAAGCTTCAAAGCAGCATTTCTGGCTCTGCTTGAGACACGTATGCGAGTGATGAGATACTACTTTGACCATGGGCACTTCAGAAAGAAATAGGAAAATCTTGTTGTATTCAAAAGTGACCTGAATAGCTTTTACCTGCCTCCTCTGAATTTTCACTATACTAAAGCACTCTGACCTTTAAGCAATTTTCTTTCTCCTTTCATACAGTAACTTCTAACTCCAAGGTTTTTAATACTGCATTGCTGGGTAATGGAGATGAAGAGAGAGCCTGGGATATTATCTTAGTTACGTTTCACAGCGCATAAATCTGCACAGTCATTTAGGAGAGGAAGCAAAGGATGCTACAGTTAACAACCTGCAGCAGCTAAGATCACAGGATAGGTAAATATAGCATAGGCATCAAAGTCAGAACTTGTCCAGATATTCAGACTCTCAAAATGCAACTCAGACTCTAATAGTTACCGTAATCATCACAAAGATAACAGTTTCTTCAACAAGGTACTGGAAAGAGCAAATAAACATTCCTTCCTCAAAAATACTCTTTATTGTCAGCATAAACTAAAATCACTTTCCACAGACTCTAGCTGCATCCGTAATGTCACAGCAGCTATGATAGAACAAGAAGGGGTTACTTAAAGATGGGATGTGTGTGTTTTTATGAGAATGTGAATGTATTAAGGCTGGCAAAGATAAATTCCATCCAAAGGAACCCCAAAACAGTCGAGTGATTATTGAGTTACAGGATGCTGCTGACACAGAGGAACCACACGTTTCCCCCAGCAAAGCCATTCTCCATCCTCACCAAGAACTTCCTTCTGCCTTTAAGTGATAAGAGAACAAAATGCACGTTGACCCTCTCCCCAGAGCAGAGAGAAGTCCAATACAACCACGAGAACATTATCAGGGTTATGTGCAACTCTCCTTCGAGTTAGCTGTATGGGAGAGGCACCAGGTTGTAATTCAGGACTTTTTATTACCACAAAGGACCCGCGTGAGCCGTGTGACTGCTTATTCCGCTCTCAGCCAGAACACACAATTCCTCACTGAATTCCTTCCCAGACCTGGAAATGAAGCTTTTCATGCACTATAGGAAACAGGTGACTTTGTGACTGTCAAAGGAAACACACAATATTTCCCTCTCTAGTGGCACCTTCACACAGATCACCAGCACCGTCATCCCTCATTCCACTCTTTCTATAAAAGCCCAGAACTGAAGTTTGGATCATGACTTACAGAAATCCTTGTGGCTGAATCTGACAGCAGAATGACAGGTTTCCCTTTTAAAATCTCATTAGAAGTTACAGAATATGGGAGTTCCCCAAGGAGGAAAGAAGCTAAATTCCTTTGTTTCTTGCAAGCTGATTTAAAAGAAAAAAAAAAAAGTACTTTCAGAGCAAACTTGGAATGAATTTTATCTATATGCGAGACAGACAACAAACCAGACATTTGTTAGATACTGGAAAATATGTTTCAAGTCCCGTTTTAAAAATAGATTCAACAGAAAATGAGAAATATTTGCAAATGAGGATTAGGCAGAATGCATTATACTTCATACAAATACGTGAATTCAGTTTTGTTTAAGCGAAAATGCAATTCAGTCTTATCAGAACAGGTGTTACTGTGCTTTTTGCACATTTAAAGCCAACCATACATAGGGTGTGAATTCCATTTTTTTTTTGGTTATGTATGTGTACCGTTCTGACCTGTACAATTATATTGCTAGTTGATTTTGTTTAGTATTTAGTCATTTTGATACTGGATTAAAGTCTCACCTACAGTGAAATTGTAGCAATTTATTTACAAAGCAAATTTTTATTTAAGACGCAAAATTGAGAGCTCTTTCTGGTTCCTTGCAGTGCTAACAGCTTCCTGCCAGACCCCGAACACATCAACCCTTAGATCTATATTTCATTATTTAAAAGCTCTGGTGTCTTTCTTTAGTTGGAGGCACTGAGAGGGCTACTATAAAAAGTGCTCCAAGAACCTCAAATAGGAGCTGCAATACAAATATAAAACACTTACGAGCAAAAAATGCAAAGCAGCAGATGAATGCAAAAGAGATGGACCAGGATTTGCTATTCTTGGGGAGAGCACCTTCCTACCAGCCTTTAGAGCAAGGTTTCACTGGTTCAAAATAGCCACAGGGAAGCCAACCTGAGCATGCAACACCTTTTCAAAAGCTCAGCACACCCCAAAGGCCAGAAATTTCAGTCTGCAGGCCTAGTAAAACAAATTTCCAAGCGATCTCACTCCTTCTGCAGCCACAGCACGTGTTAGCAAAAATTCAGGTTCACAGAAGATTTCCTGTTTCACAATAACATTTACTGACTAGAGGTGAGCAGGAGTTTGTCGTTCGCTTTTGGGCGTCCTTCCTCCTCCTTCGTTGTCCTCCTTTTTTAAACACGGCAGTAAATGAACTGCATGGACAGAACACAGCTGTGGTTGGAACTGTACTACAGTCAACGAGACACCGCTTTGTATGGTAAACCCAATCTGGCCGTGTGGGCGAAAAATGGGAACAAATATTGCTACGGCAGCATATGCAGCGGTACCTCTGCTGCAGGTACAGCACAGAACAACTTTTATTTACAATTTTGAGCTCCCCAAACCCTGGATTGTAAAAGCCATGAGCAGTTTTGCCATCCACTATACATTTCATAGTAAAAGGCAGCAGAAAGCTCTAAATACACCGCAAGTTTCTGGGCAAGCAAATAGTCAAAAAGAAGAAAGCCACTTAGGCAACCCCCAAACTACTGCTTGATTTTAATGTCAGACAATTCATCTTTCCAACCATGAAGTAACCAGGCTAGCAGCTAAAGTCAATATATTTAAAAAGTGCATTTTCTACCTTCAATTAACTGCGTTAATACTGTTTTTAACTATTTGATTGATAAATGCTCTACAGAAGCTGTAATTAATGTGTTTTTTCTTGGAACACATACTAAACCCCTTGGCACTCAGACATTTAATGAAAAGTAATTTATCAGCTTGCTCTGAATAGCTGCATCTGACTCCTTAATGCAGACAGAAACATGCACTTTGCTTAAAGCACTGCTCTGAAAACGTAATGCATACCACAAAATTGAAAATGCCATCAGATACGATTCTGATTTTGATACAGATGACACCACCAGAACTCATCCAGCAGAGACAAAGTCTATGATCCATGGCTTAGATAGGATTCTCTGCCTTGTGATGCAGTCCGGCAGGAGATTTGCAGATGTGTTTGAAGTTAGGACTGTGTTTTTTGGGCACTGGACAAAGTTCTAAATTCTGATGGGAGTTTTTGCACCTTGGCTTGCCACAGGGTAGCACTCACAAGCACTCCGGGAAGCGGCGTCTCTGTCGTTCAGTCTGGCCGTGTCCAGCTGCTCACAAAGCAGACAAAAATAAAGGGCTTAGGCGCAGGTACATGCTAATTTTCCAAGTTGAGTATTGTTTTCGTAGTTGACATATGCAAAGAAAGAAACAAAAAGCCATTGGGAGGAAAGGCTTGACACCACAGAGCAGTTCATGTTGGTATTAACTGCTGGGGGATTAGCCAACCTTTAGTGGATAATTCAAAGTCTAAAATCTAAAGTCACATTCCTGGAATTATGGGCTACAAATATCCAACACAGCAACTGTTCTGTATTCCATACGTTATCTTGAACTTAGGGATTACAGATTTCCATTGCACGCGTAAGGCTGTTTCCCATTTCTGCAGCATCTCCCCCTCTTCCATTTGTCTTTTGATGCAGATAAAAGCAAGCGCAGATTGTAACTGCTGATACAGAAAGGTGCAAAACACTCTGCTGCTTTGCACTAAAAAAGGAAGTACTCAGGTCCAGGCTGCTAGAGCATATCAAGAGATTGTCTTTGGAATTACAAAACTAGAAGCTGAAAAGCGATGCTTTCTTATTTGATCTCATCAAAGCAATTAGGGAAGAAAAAAACAAAAAGAAAGAAATTGCATCCTACAGTTGCAGCCTGAAGTCTAACTACTTCACATATAATGTGGGCCCAGCTGATGTCATACAAACACAGATAAAGAGAGAAAATAAAGAGGTAAAGTCACTTTAGCTCTGAATACACTGTCGCCACAGACGGTTGCTTCAGGGTCTGCCAAAGAGTAACAGGAACCCATTTTGAGGGAAGAAAGACACAGGAAGCACGTACCCAGCGCTCCAGCCAAGGGCACATATTTTAAGTCTCCAGTGAAGAGCAGAGGAGCAAGCTGCTGCCAAATGAGCGAAAACATATCCCAAATGCAATGGCTATTTGAATAAATAACTTATTACTCGCCCTCCGTGATACTGCTCCGCAGATCCGGCTGTGAGATCCCGGCAAAGTGACATCTTCTGGAGGAGCCCTTTGTACTGGTGAGAAGTGACAAAAAGGGTAATTCCCCAAGAATGGAGCATCCTCCCTGATGCTCCCGGGTCTGCTCCGGGAGAATGAGGCTTTGCCAAAGTACAAATCTAAGTACAGGTAGCAGCCTTGTAGATCTGCAATAGCAGCACAGAAAAAAATAGATACCCTCAGCCCATGTTTTGTAATATAAAGGATTTTAAATAGCTGCCAGGCTGTATGCGTGTGGAGATTTCTAACTATAGACAGTGAACCATTTAGATCACCTCTGGGCTAAAATGATCTAGCTCTCTGCATATCACTAATATATCACCCAGCATCCCAAAGATTTTAAAAATGTTTCTTTATGGAAAAAAAAAATTGGCAGCTGTCATTTTAACAAGCGGGGCTCACAATAGTCTCGCACAAGAAATGAAAAAGCTCTCCAGATGTTTATTTTAAATGAAATTCAGAACCGGAATAAACCAGATTTTAACACTTAATAACCCTTAGGATAATTTTCCTGAGAAAAACAGTAAAAAGGTTTATTCCACCACTCTGAAACTCTTCAGGAATTGGTATGATTAAAAAACAATATCTTGATGAGAAGGGCAAGGATGAGAATCTATGACTATAAAAGTGAGAACCAGCTCCTGCTTCTAGGTCTTCAGATCACAATTCTAAATATAAACAGCCCCATTAGGAAACTGGATGGCTGCTAAGTGTATTGGATCCACCTGTGCTATCCACTTCGATGGATGCCCAACACAACGTGCACCGGGTCATCACATATGAGGGAAACCTTGGACCTTCCCCACAAAGATTGCTCCAAACTCTGCACTGAGAAAGTGTCTAAAAATCTCAGTCCTAAGCCTTAAAATTCTTTTCATCCTGCTTTTTTTTTTTTTCTTGAATGCCTCCTGATTGTGCAAAAGCAGAATATTCAGCCCTCAATCTACACGTCTTGGCACTTGCGCTGACAATGCCTCTGGAAAGAAGAAAAGAGAGGGCAGATTTCCCACAGCTAAGATGCTTCTCTGCAAGGAAAGCTGCTCTGCTGCAAGTGAGATAAGTAAGGAGGGAAAGTAATATAACAGAGAACTTTTACCAAGGTCACTTCAGGATGCTGAATACTACCCATCTGTAGGGGAAGATTTAGATACCTATATAGCTACGCGCGTACATTCACTAACTGGCAACAACAGCCCTCATTAAACCAAACTGCTTCTCAGCATGAAAGAAGGAAGCGGGAAAGACAATATCAACTAATAAAGATAAGAAGAAAAGCGGTGGAGCCAACTCTGTAAGGGTTTTCTTTGCAGGAAAACACAGCCGTGTGACAGGAAGAGAGTGTACAGAGCCCCCGGATGACTCAGTATCAGGCTATCCCAGCTGCAAGAACAGACAACCAATGCTAACAGCTCCCAGCTTGCAAAAAGGGGAGATTCTGAATGCACTGAGGCAGAGGCAGAGACAGGATCCCATCAGCAACAGGGGATTTAGGACTCTGCTGCCCCACAAGGTCTCTTGCACATTCCAGTTCCTTGATGCTTTGCAATAGGGTGTTGACCCGTGGCAGATCCTGCAGACCAAAAGCATCACAAAGCAAAAATCTTGCCCACAAATATTGTATCAGTTACGGCAGTGCCCTTAACAAAAATATTTCTTGCCTGTTACAGTGATCTGAAAGACACTCTGGGCAAAATTTCAAGCTATGACAAAGTGATCGTATCACTTCTGTGCTGTACTCTCTACACAAGCCCCTGATTCAGCAGCATGTAATAAAATCTTCATTTGCATGAAAAGCACTCTCTGATCACAAAGTCGTCTTCTGTTCAACAGTCCTCTCCCTATCTGCAGTGCAAAGATGTAAGCGCCACTGCCATTTTGCTGGTGACTAAGTTGGAATATTCTGCATAAGCTTTATGAAAAAAAAGGCCATATTTTAATACGATCTTTTACTAAAATTGTAATAGTATTTTTGAATAATACAAAAGCAGCATACATCTGAACTATGCAAGCTCTGCAAAGTTCTCATACTGCACATTCATATGCACTGTTAATAACTGCCACACAAATCACATTTCATATCAATACACAGCAACCATAAAAAGCTCTAATATGTCTTTAGCAATGCAACACGTCCAGCCTTTTCCAGTTGGCATTCAGTGTTTTCGTGTCCTGCCACAGATAGGTAAAGGATGGTGTATCTCAAACTAAAGGAAGGTGAAGTCATGCAAAAAAAAATGTTTTTACTGCAGGGAGATTAATCCCTGTTGCAAGAAACCAATAAAAACAAGTATGCTGTTATCTCTCTTTTCAAAGACCATTAAAGCTTAACCATGTTAGAAAACTTCCTTCTTTGTAGTGTATCACGAGCTCTATATATTTAGGCAATACATACCAACACGTGCAATTAATTGGTTCTCTGTTGGTTCTAGGGAGAAAGTCCACGAGACTGAAGTCTAGAGGCACTTTATAAACAATCCCATACTCTCTCCCAACCGTTTGGCTTCAGCTAGGGGTTTGTCGATGGGGTGAGTCCTCACTTTCCGTCCTCTCTCAGGTAATGGCATCTCTTGCTTTCAACTGTTGGAGTTAATCCTACATACACCCCTGCACATACACCCCCAAAAATCACACTGGATTCTGAGCCAAATCAGTCAAAAATAAATACCTTTCAACAAGACAGCAGCACGGTCCCCATTTAGAAATGTTTCTTTCACGCTAATCAAACGCCAAAAAGTTAGGATATATGCCATGCTGATCCAGAAGAGGTGCTAATGATGCTGCTGTCTCCTATCTATCATTGAATATCTAATCTAGTCCGTGCCCACGAAATGATGGCCCGGTGACAACAGGAGCTTCAAAGTGGGCCACTCAGCAGCACATGCACACTGAATTTTTGCACAGCTATTCTAAGCTGCTTTGCTGGCAATTTCTGGCCTGTACAGTTTGAAAGCGCATAGTTGTGGCCCTCACAAAGAGCAGACCTGTAAATGACATCTTGAGGATTAAACTGATTGAGATGCAATTTGCCTAGCAACCATTCATTAAGCAGAGTTCAGAAACAGGCCAGCAATCTATTCCTCCTCCTTATCTGAGCAGTAAACAGATAACGGTCTCTACTGTGTCCTCTATCCTCTGTTTCAGACACACTGTAAACAGATTTTTCAGAAGTTTAGACTCCTACAGTAAATCTCGGAGAACAATCCTGCTCTCTAAACACGAGGGATTCCGTTTCATCAGGCGCCCTACAAGCTTCAAACAGCCCTACAACTATGATAATAGAAATCAAATTGCAAATGCATTTGGAGCTCCTGGGTCTCCAATATTTTCTTACATGGAGAGAACTAAGGGCCTATCCTAGTCTTCAAAAAAAAAAGAAAAAAATCTTAATCGCACAACCATTGCCACTGCTATTCTGATCACTGGGAGAAAAAAAAAATCAATAAAAATCTTATTTCTTTCTTCTAACTTCCGAAAGAAATTGATTTGTAGCGCTGCAGCCTTTGATAAAGGTTTTGTCCGTCAGAGAAGAAAACAAATGTCACATCCTCCCTCCTATTAGGCATTTTTACTCATAAAATAAGCATGGTAGAATGTAAACGTCACCAGCTAAAATCAACCTATTTCAGCTTGAAGAATTAGCTGAAAAGATTAGGTGAAAT
This sequence comes from Crypturellus undulatus, assembly GCA_013389825.1. Taxonomy (NCBI): domain Eukaryota; kingdom Metazoa; phylum Chordata; class Aves; order Tinamiformes; family Tinamidae; genus Crypturellus; species Crypturellus undulatus. The sequence goes on along the minus strand of VWPW01005304.1, from coordinate 25,275 downwards.
CATGATTTTGCATAATTGTTTTCCCACTAGACACATCTGATAATATCCTGTTCTGCTCCCGAGTTAAACAACGCAGATTAGCATGGCCGTATTTAAGGCGCTATACCTGAATGATCTTCCTTTGGTGTACGGTTCTTCTGGGAAATCACTGTGACAAACAGCACGCTATTACAATTAAATATGCAAGAAAGAAGAATTAAACTGACCATGAATAATTAATAACACATAATACTACTTCATAAGGCAAGTCTGGCTGAATATTCCCATAGATACATCTCTATACAAGGCGCACCAGAACTAGGAGCTTTTGTGTTATGAGAAAATCTAAAATACTGTATAACTTTGTGGCTACTACCCAATCTGAGTGTAAGTGCCAACCATCTGTGCCTGCCTTCTCCTACTAACTGCCTCTCAAAACTTGGGAAAAGGCTGAGGAGAGAGGGAGAGTTGCTCATCTACATTTCGGAGCTAACAGGCTTCCCAAACACTACCCATTAAAAAGTAAAAGCAATTAGCTGACTTCCCAGTAGAGAGAAGAAAGCAAACATGACGCAACGATTACTAACAAGATAATATCAGACTGAGGTTGTGAGAAAGAAAAGAAAAACAATTAAAAATGTTTGCAAGAGCTAAGGAATGCAGCTCCTTTCCCAGAACCTATCTCGACGGAGAAGATATCATCAGCTCCCAGAACAGATCCTCCCGGTTCAAGTTCACCATTTTGAGGCTACAGAACATGAACTACAGCAAAGCTCGAGCAGTGATAAACTCCCGAGCACACCCCTGCATTAGCAGCCACTCATTAAAACGCTATTTTAAAATATGCTTTTTCACTAATATAAAGCACTGAATCACTTTAATATTTGCTGAAGTCTTTATAAAACCGATGCTCAGCTCTCAGGCAGGTCCACCCTAAGCTAATTGACATACAGTACACACTTGTTTTATGTATTTAGCTGGAAATCCAGTTCTCCAGAAGTTTCTACTACCAACGTGGCACATGCTGATTGCAAAGCACAACTTTTACAGATAGACATGTCAAATCCAAGCAGAATTTGTCATCATTAAAGCAGATTGGGCATTACTGCTGTGCTGAGGGTGACAGTCCTACCGTTAAAAAGACATTTCTCCCTAGCTCCAAATCCTGCTCCATTTCAGCTGTCAAACCAGGTCCTGTTGGATACAGTGTCTCCCTTTTGCCTCAAAGCAAACACAAACCACAGGTCGTTCTAGGTGGAGGTAAAGTCATGTTGGAAGGATGCAAATTTAATATTAATTTTCTATTAAAAAAAATAGGATTAAATGAAATTCACGAGCTAGCAGGCACTGAGGCGGTTATATTGCTGACCTTCTGGCCTGGAGGAGCAGAATGCAAGGGAGAAAATGGGTGATGGTATTTGGGGCTGTATTTTGAGCCGCCCTGCAACAGACTTCAGGATCCTGGTGGATAAAGAGAGGCCCCGTCATGGTGGTGCAACGTGGAATAGCAGAAGCCCCAATCCAGCAGCTTTGGGAAGGGCTGCTCCCAGCCAGAAACTGGTAGAAGTGGAGCCCCTAAATAGCTCATCCTGGTGCAAATCCCAGCGTCTTTCCACCCTTGATCCAGTCTTCTGAGTACCGGCTCTGATCTCCATTCATTTGCATGGACGTCCCTTTCCGACCGCCTGAATTAATCACCTTGCCAATAAGCATCCTGCAAATATTCTGAGTTTACATAAGAGAAGTTTGACCTTCAGTCACTATTAATGCTAACAGAATAGAAAAAAATTAACCACAGTGTAATAAAAGAGTCTGGATCTGCATTGCTAATTATACAACAACACATGGAAATAGTTCCAAGCACCTTACAGTGATAAAATAGCAAATGGACTAGAGCAGGGGATGCGAAGGCAAATGACATTGAGGTTTTCAGAATTCAGGTAAATAAGGTGACATACTTAAGCTACGATAACAAAAATGGTAATAATTAGAAAAACAGTCACCTTAAAATTTTAAAATTTCATGATCTCTCACACTTTTTAATGGCTTAGCCTACTTTTTCCAACCTAATTTGCATTATCAAAATAGGCCTCTTGCTGGGGAAGCATTAAAATGGTGGCCTCCCATTGTGACAGGCTCCCTTCACCAGACAAGTCTGAAGGACTAATAAGTATTTTTTTAAAAAAAACTTAAATACATTAATGTTGTTTAGTAAATATTTATTTAGCATTAATGCAACTAGCAGAATTCCCTCTAACACAGACAATTAAAAGTATCTTATTCAACCATTTGATAAGGGAGTAGGGGGGCCACAAACGCTCATAGTGTTTCTAATCCCCTTCCAAAAGCCGAGGGGTCTCACACCGTTGCACTGCACCAACCTGTAATGTTTTTCATCCAAAATCTCAAAGCATTCTTCAGTGTTAATCAGATAATAGATCTCTGAGTCACCGGATAGCTGCAGAGTGACACGAAAAAGATGCATGGAGCAGCCAGGGGCAGAGCGGAGCACATGGGTATTTTTTTCACCTCCAAGCACAGGTCCAAGCACAGGTCTGGAGAATGGAAATCGGGGTCCTTTTCCTCCTGCAATTCCATCTCGCTGAGAAAAACAGCGGCAGACACAGGGAAAGAACTCTGACCATCGAATACTAGTCCTGGGCATTCATCACTGCTCCACAAATGAGAAACAATGGGAAGCTGCACCTGATTAATGTTCATTTTGACACATTTGGATGGTTGAAGGACAAGTTTGCTCTACACTACGCAATTAATTCTACCCGCTAAAAAAAACAGGCTTCTGTAATAGTGGTATAAATCTTGGTATTCTGGCTATACTGAAGATTCAGATTCTGATGCAAATATATCACACTTTATACACCTATCTGCTCTATATATTATCTTTTCTGTGCCATCTATGCAAAAGCAGTTAGAGTTTTATCTAAGCCTTTGAAAGTAACATAAGTCATTTTCTCCACATCTATGTGATCTTGACAGAAACAGACACTGCAAATCTGAGAGCTGACTAGGGAGAGCGTGTCTAGTTAGCAGAAATAAAAATATATCTGCATCACTGCCTGATTTATTTTTAATAAAAAATAAAGGTAGTTGAAAGAGTCTCAACTACCAAAGCCCCTCGATCCACAGGAGACAATAGATACACTGTTAAATTGTCAAAATAGAACTGAGATTGGCATTGTAATTTCCCTTAATAAGAAATGTCACAGTCAAGAGAGATATTTTAATTGTCACACATGATGAAAAGTACCTATTCAGTCTTCATTTGCTGTATTTAGCACTAGCACAATAGACGACTGTAGGGCTTCAGAGGGTATTTTCTGATATCATTAGCATTTCAGTGTGTCCATGCCCCATCGGATCATTAAGAACTCGGCTCTCCGATGCTCTACAATAAATATTCCTGTGCGAGCTGCTCCTGCTTCTAGGGCAGCATTTTCTCCAAGTATCCCATCCCGAATGTCCCTGCAAAGTGCAGACCTCGCAGTAATTACAGCAACTGGAAGCTCAACTCCTAGAAATGCTGATCCTTTAAGACGAGACAGCCCACATTTTGGAAAATGTTATTCCCAGAAGAACCCTCGCTTCTCTCTTTGAAAGTTAACAAAGGTTAGTAAATAAACTGCATGTTCAAAAAGACTTGCAAATGAGAGAAATTCCTTTATTCATGTCTAATACATTCTCCAAGAAGCAGTCGTGTCTAAGGGTTCATACAAGATCACTGAGAACATTACAACGTTTTATTTTCAGTCGCTGTAAATTTTAACATCTAACCTCACCGCTGTGAGACTGTAATGGATTTTTATTTGGCAAGTCAAGCAGTGTAAAGCATGGATTATGAAAAAATTAAACACAAAACATTTTTAGATCTAACTTTCATCCACAGACTATGTTTTATGCACTTTCACTGGAAATGCTACATCAGAATAAAATCAAATTTAATTGGTTCTTAAATAACTGAACAGTCACTTTAATTTTACTTCAATAGCAATAATTCATAAATCAAGTAGCTCAAATTCTAGCACAGAATGACAAGAAAATAGAGCAGAACATACTCAAGTAGAATATAAACCCTGCACAATGAAAGGTGATTTTTCTTAATCTTAGCACATCACCCTTTTATAGACATCACAAAGCTATCAAGACACAAATACTTAGACTTAGGATCTGTCAGCCCTGGGATGCTACACCAGTCTTCAACAATTACTGATTAACAAAGACTAATAGACGATAGGATTTTTGCTAAACAGGTTGGGATTTTAACAGCAGATGCAATTTCTCTCATGCACACTAGATGGAAGTGTGTAAAATCTTAATTCTTTCCTATCCTGTTTTAAATTTAAGTGGCTGAAATATATATCACACTTGTCATGTTCTGAGAAGGCTTTTTTCTTTCATTTGCAACCTTCCTCGTTGATAATCTGTATGTGAAATGGTGCCCTGAACTAGAAAACTGAAATGAATACTAAATATGAGAGAAAATACACCAAAAATGGAAATATATTGTTCATAGTAATATTTCAACTATACGTATTCCATTCCAAGAGCATTTAACCGGCACTACTGAGCGCTATCACAGAAATTCGAGTTACATTTTAGAAAGAGTTAGGTTGCCTTAACAAAATAACAGTTCTAAAATTACTACCTTGCCAATGGATAGAAAGAAGCATTAGAAAAGGCATTAAAAGGTTTCACAAATACTGCTGCAGCTTTGACTGAAGAAAAAAAATCTGGAAAATATTGGGAGAATGATATGGACAGCAACAACCTGAAGTCTTGCAAAATTATCTAGACGCAAATCAGACCAGCAGACCACTGAAACTGCGTGGGATTAAATTACACACAAATCTTCTGGAAAATATCTTAAAAGTGACTTGTTCCAAATAGGCCATTTCTAAATTTAAACAGTGAAAGTTCACAGAGAGAAAAACTAAACGCAAGTAGTGGTGTGACCAGGAAAAAAAAAGAAGGAATTGGGAAGAGCCCTTTTTCCCTTGCCTGCTCTGGCTTTTTCACATCTTGATTTACCTCTACGTTCATTCACAAATGCTCAGCATTGCTGTGAAGAATTTAAGTCAAAGGATGCATGAAGCAGAAGCTCCAGGAACACATTACCCATTCTACAATACAGGTAAAAGTGAAAGCTAGGGGGTTTTCCTGAGCTACTGAAATTAAAATAAATAAAATGAATCAGAACCAGACTGGTGAACTGGGAGATAGTGGCAAGCCAGCAAATAACCTGGTTTCCAGGTCTGCACGGCAGCCAAAGCAATCTAAGCTTAGCTCCAACTGACTCCGTTCTCACAAAAGCACCGGGCTTTTTCTTCACAGTCCTCATTTACCTCTTGAAACCTGAGAAATAAAAAGTAAACACAAAAAGGAGCGGGCTAATTACAACTCATGCAAGGCAGCTCTATTAGAGGCCCAGTTCTAGGCTTCATTTGTAATCAGGAAGTGCAGAATGTGTTCGATGTACCTTCCAGTAATTACAGGCAGGAAAAAAAAATAAAAAAGGAAAGGTACTTCAAGATTATTCCAACTTAGAAGACCAAAACCTAAGAAAACCAGTGACAGACAAGAGGATGGATTAAGACGACGACTTTGCTGGATAAAGGAATAACAAACTAAGCATGAAGGGCTCATTTCCAGATGTCAAATATGTATTTTTTCCTATTCCATATTTTTAAAAAGATTAGCAGAGGAGGAAATTTAATTTGGAGAGTGGAAGCATCTGTGTCAGTTTTTGAAACTGGCTGATGAGATGCCTTCCATCCAACTGAATTTCAAAATGTATTTATGGTATCGGGGTGATACAATAATCATACAACACTTCTTAAAGCATTTGGTATGGAGCAACTAGCTACAGAGAGGAACAAAAATGTGGTAATACACAACGGTCTCAGGAAAGGGCAGGGCTGTGATATGGGAGTCACTAAAAATTCATGCTCAAAATTTAACAGCATGAAAGCCAGAACACGGATAACACGTGGACACAGGCTGCTGGACACAGCAAAGGATGCTCTAATATACTGGACGTGAGAAATGGAATACAATTCACACTATTGAATTCTGAATTATGCAATACGCATACAAACAAGAAAAATACCTCTTAATATATATACATTCACTGTTTTGTTACCTTATCTATAGCAGTAAATCATTTTTTCTCTGCCAGGAACTCCACATCAACCACGTAAGAAATTACTTGGGCAAGGTTAAACTAGGTTAGCAGCCTTGTCGAGAAGCAGAAGGAAGAGAGAATACCAAAGTGTTTCACCTGTCTCGGGATAAAACACTGAGATACGTGAGAAGCAGAATTACAGAAAACAACTCAATACAAGATCCACTATGAATAGCCAAGTACGTCATTTCACCTATTTCCACTTGCTCTCACATGGTTCCTAAATTAGAAACAATCAGAATCCTACTGGAAACAATATACAGCATCTTAATTGGGCTGTCTGTACTACATACGTCAGCAGCACATCACTTTGTAGATCATTTTTTAACTTTTTTTTAAATACTAAAAATAGTTTCACTTTCATGGTTCACCTTTTATTCATCATGCTACTAGAGACATCACAAGAAATTAAAAAACATTTTCACTCCTTTCATGTAGGCCTCAGACTGAACATGCTAAAGATTTGGACTTGTCTGGAGGCAGGATTTGTGATTAACTCTATTCGATAAAATTTTATGTGAAGGGTTGTCTCAAATGGGTTGCATTTACTGAAAAAGTTTCCTAACACATTTCCCAATAGTATGTCTGTCGGTGCCTCTGCTTAAGGGCTTGGAGCAGTTTATCTACAAATAAATAAATAAATAAAGGCAGAAGTAAATCAACTGCACTATATATTCCAAAGCACTGCATTGCCTTTCAGATTTAGAGTTTGTGTTTAAGTGTGGGTGAATTGCTGTTTATGATTTGAGAAATTATAATAAAATCTCTCCCATTTTTCATCCCCAAACACATCAAATCAAGTATCCACATTAGTTTTATTCTGTACCAAAATCAGACTTTATCTGATCAAATTATGTTCATGAGAAATTACTCCAATAACAAAATATCACCATTTGCTTCACAAACCCTGGAAACTTGACTAATTTCCAAATGCAGTAGAAACAAGTTAAATATGCGGAATATATAAACTATTCATAATTCCTAAGCACAACAACAGGAGAATAATTTTAGCAACAATATACCAAATACAAAATGAGAATTGAGCCATGAAGAAATAAACAGATACAATGTACTGAACTACGGAAATCAGTCTATAGAGCCTATAAAACTCAATCAACCATGGGCCACAGTCAATTTTTTAAAGTGTTCATTTAAATCAAATGACTAAAACCATGAAAAAAGGTGCCTGAAGAACACACCAATCTCTGTCAAATCCAAACTCAATTAGGTAAAGGCAAAAATGGGGCCAAGCTATACCTATTTCAGATAATAAGTTTAGCATTTGAAGAATAATATTTCTGGTGGAAAAATATCTCTAGACAAAATTAAAAGCAACTTTCCCTAATTCCAAGCAGAACGCATTTTAATAATGCTATTCCTCAGTAGCTAAATCAGCATTTGGACAACTTTTTTTTTCCTGAATGAAAGAAAAAAAAAAAAAATGACCAGTATGACAAACTCATTTTAGCACTTCTGTTCAAACTCCATTCAAATTCAAGGGCAGGCAATTAAAAAAAAAAAAAAAAAAAAGACTGCTCACATAAAGGATTAAAATTTTAACTCAGAAAAATATCAAAATACAATGGGAAAGCAAGTATATGTCACATCACAGTCCGAACACACATTTAAACTACTCAATTTGCCACTTTGAAGAAAATTTAAAAGGATGAAAACTGAAAACAGTGATGTAGTTCACAACTGAGGCCCAAATCTGTGAAGCTTCTGCTCATTTTAAGTGGTACCCGACCCCACCAGCAATCCAGGGGAGTGCAGTATTTAAGTGAACTACTACTTTGTTAAAGAAATATGCTATGAATGCAATTACTTCAAAGTATCATTTATCTGTTAAGTAAATGAAGCAAGACCGGATTTTGGCTAAGTTCTGGGTGGTGTTTATGCCAATTCTGTAAGTCCCAGAAACGCTGAAATTACCAAGCTTTAGAGAAAATACAAAATGGACCCTGTTTCATCTCCTGTCTTTGATATTAAAGCTAGGTTTCTAAAGATGAGAGAGCAAGCTCTGCAGGATGCAAAATGTCCCAGCAAAGGACTAGCAGGTGGCTTGGGGATGGTGGCAGCCTGAGCTGCAACCTGCACCTTTTCCCTTCCCCACATCCACATGCGGAACAGTAACAAGTAAAGGTCAAAACGGGAGAAGCATAAGAAATAATGAAAAAAACAAGGTGAAAAGAGAAAGGCACTCAGCAGGAAATAAGTAAAAGGGTTTCTATCACACATCCAGGCGTTGCAGGATGTGCTTTTGAGAATACAAGCTAAGACTTGCACATGTTTCAGGGTAGTCTGCATTTCTGGGAAATACAGACACTTCAGCCCCTCACAAAATCCTTCCTAGTACTTGAACTCGGGTCTCTGGTAAGAGTTCTGAGACAAATGTAGGTTAAAATGAACAAACAAAAAGTCTACCTATCAGAGGATAATGCGAAAAAAATAAAAATAGGACTTATTTTAAAGCAAGAATCCAAATTACAGAAAATATAAAGAGTCCTTAATTTTACAGGCATAGAAAAGCAATACTATGTGGACATTCTCCAGCATTTTTCATCTTATTAACAACAGCAACCCAGGCTGTGCTAATACAGAAAAAATATGAATCTGTTTGCAATACACAGCGAAGGGGGAATCAAAAATACCATCTTATTAAATGGTATTTATTTTGTGGTAAGTATATTATTTAGTCAATTAAGAAATTCACAAAAGGACGGAAGCTGTATTGTAAGTAAGGTTACTATTTAATGTCAATAATAAAGCAGAACAGATTATTATGAGAATTTATGCACCTGTCTTTTCTTTCATCTCAGCAGAAAATGATTTTTTTTACACTTCAAAAGCTATGCAACATAACAAATAAAATATATGCCAAGCATGAAGGCATACAGCACATGCCAGCATCTTTCAACAATCATCTTTCTCATGTCATCCACTATGTCAGATTTATTTTTTTGCTTAATTCTTGTTCCAATAATACACATTCTTTCTCTCAAGACGCTCAGGCTGGTTGGAGTTGAGCTCAGTAAGACTTCTTAAAATAGCTGAGAATACTGGAAACATTTGAAGCAATGCTCACATATTAGAAGCCTATTCATCAACTGATAATCTAACTCTAGGTCTCTCCACCTACTAAACCCCCCAAAAGGTCAATTCTCTGATTTCTGACCTCAGGAATTATATAAAAACGCACAGTGCAGGCATCAGTTAAAATGCAAATAGCCTTTCTTTTATGAAGACTTTTTTTTTTCCCAAAAAACTTTCATCTACTCAGAATTACAGGAGAACACTTAATTCTCCATGGCTTGCCTTCTGTTGTGGCTACTTTTGTCTTCCTGGAGTTTTCAGCCCCTCTAGGCTTTGCTTTACACAACACCAGACCCAACTGTGTGTTATTCCTGCATCCTTGGCTCTCCGGATTTTTGGCAGTGAGAGCTTTTTCCCTTCATCTCTAATATTTGTAGTATGTTTCAACAATGTCTTCCTCCTGTTTTATATATTTACTTAATGTATTCACTTTCTAGTCAAGGAGATAGCTCTACTTCACATTTTTATAGCTCATTCAGTAGGAGCCCTTCTTACTTTCATCAATTCAAGGAGCATCACATGAGGATCAGTCCACTGTGACAGCATGATCCTGCAGTCTGGACTCTCAAGCATGATTTTCTCTTGCTTTTTTTAAGAACAGAACAGAAGTAACCTCCACTGAATTTAATCCATGATTTTTTTCCCCTAGAGGCTTCTTCATAAATTTATTTTTCATAAAATTTATGAAGGATGCTTCAGCTGCTTCCTGCACACCTGAAATGACAAGCCCTGGACTCTAACAAGTGCAATTTCTTCAGGGAGAAAAGGCCTGATCAAAACCATATGCACTGAAAAGGAGGAGGAATTATTATGACCCTATTCCCCAATTGCCTACGTAGCACAGATCACAGAATTTTGTCAATCAGTAACTAAATCAGATACAATTTCTACAGACCATATATAAAAATCATGACGCCCTGTCAGTCTAGTTAGATTTATTCAATCATCACAGTAGCTGTAGCAGAAATGACATCATTCAGGAAACCAACCTCATTTACTGAAAGAATGTGCTCTCATGGAGCTATTAAGAAAACAGAGAATATATTTTATTATGAAAGAGGATAAAGTACTGCTGCATAAAGTTTTCCAAATAAACTTACATTTTCTTGAGACTTCGGTTGTGATAAAAAATAGCAGCATCACAAAATGTGAGCGCAGTAAATTACTACTGAACTTGTCGATGCCGTAACTGCAAACGAGTCTGTATTTGTAATTTATCTTAAAGCGTGTACTTTTAGTTAGAGGCAGTATCAATGGGAGGATAAACATACATTAAAAGCCCACACAGGTGCTGCTTGGAAAATCATATGCTATGCAACCAAAAATCATGTAAGCAGTTAGCTTGCTGAGTGGACTGAAAACAGGCAAATAAATCCCTGCAATATGAATGTGTTTCTTCACACTTTTGTATTTAATGTTTTTCCTGTAAAGATGTTTCAAATTTTGTTGGCAGGAAGCAAGAATTACAAGAAACTGATTAACAAAAGCTCTTGCAAATCACATTTGTGATAAAAAAAGACACTTTTCTTCGAGTAACCTATTGGAAAAGATTACACGAAGGATTTGCACATTTCTATCCGGGCATAAACTATGTTAAGATTGCTGTACAGCAATGCGAGTTAATAATTCCCTTTCCTGTTCCACATTCAAGAGAAGGAATTTACCATCATAGTGCTGACAGCATTACAGCAATTCCAACATCCTCATCCTACATTTCTGAGGAAAAAAAAAAATTCCAAACATGCTTGAAACAGCAAGCATTTAAAGTATCAGGACTCCAGAGGGATTTTTTGCTGTGCTTATATATAGGTATGTGCAAGGATTAGCTATTGTGCGAGCATGAACAAACCTCACAAAAGTGTCCGTGCCGCTTCTGCTATTTCTTAACCTTTCTAAAAATAGCTAACCTCACTCTTCCTGAAAAGATCTGGAATTAATTTCCCAAAGGTATACTCTAATAAAAATATTCTCAGACATCAAATTCAACTGCCATTTCTACAGTAAAATGACCTGCAAGAGTTACTAGCTTGGGCTTCAGTTCGGAGATGATGGACGTAACTCGGGCCTAGTCAGGATATTCGCTCCCCTAACAGCTTCCTTGGACTTTCTTCAATTGTCTCTTCAAAAGGACATGCTGAGACGGCCCTTTCTACAAATAAGAAACAGGACGCTGAATTAAAGCTAGAATTAACTTGAGAGTCCTGATAAGCAACACTCTGAAAGCATCAGCCGTACGACTCTGAAATACTATATCCTCGAAGAGGCAAAGGGCAGCGTAGGAGACGTTTTGTTCCCCCTCCTGACAGATCTCCCGCAGGAGATTACGCTGGGAAAACTCAAATCGCGCAAAGCCACAATAAACGCTCAGCATCCAGCCTTAATGAGACGGAATATCTTTGCACCAGATCTCTGCGAGCAGCAGATTTCCCAGCCCAGAGCCTGTCACGGAGAGAAACCTCCGCGTGGAGCTGCCGCCGGTTCCGAATGCTGGAACGCGGCGCCATGAAGCGTGTCCGGCTGCGTGGCCGGGAGGCCTCCTGCCCCAGTGATGGGTAAAGGGGGAGCGGAACCCCGGGAATACAAGTGCTGGGTCCTGGCACCCCAGGATGGGCACCCCAGTCCCAGGACCCCAAGGATATGCACCCTGTATCCCACGATCCCAGGATGGATACCCCAGAACCGGGACCACAGGGATACAGACCCGGTCCTGGTATCCCTGGATGAACCGCCCAGTTCTGGGAGGCCGGGAATAGGCACTCTGTGTCCTGGTATCCCCGAACGAACACCCTGTTCCTGGAACCCCAGGAATAAGCATCAGCAGCACCGGATGGACACCCGGGTGGGTGCCGGTACCGCAGGATGGACATCCTGTTCCCGGCACCCCAGGAATAAACCCCGGTACCCCGGGATGGACATCCTGTCCCGGTACCGCCGGCACACGGACCGGGGTACGGGCAGCCCGGGACGATCACGCCGGTCTCGGTAGCAGCCCCGGGCTGCCGGTACCGGCTCCAGGGCCCTGCGCAGGGGCCGGGCCGGGCCG